>OZ005652.1:115686567-116294067 GCA_963930645.1 Salticus scenicus | reverse complement strand
ATATCGTGTAAATTTAATAATGTATCATAGATAGAATGAATTGAATTTCAGTTCTTCTCAAAATAAAGGAAAAGTATAGAAGTTTTATCAATATTTATTTACAATAAGCACACATCCTATTACCAGCAGGCATTGACCGAATCAAAATTAAAATATGACTAAAGCCCTTATAGTTTAGATTTATTTAAGAGAAATAAAATCCTGTTCATTGTATGTGTCAGATTTTTTTTTATTTAACTGATATTTTTTAGGGGTTTCCTTATAAGTTGCTCAATTCTTTTGTCTATCTTAATAGGCTTTTTTTTTTTTTAATAAGTGCATGCGTAGTAAAAAGTTATTAATTAAAACTGCTAATATTTCTAAAGATATTGTTACAAAATTGTAGATAATTGTGTTTATTTTTGTAAAAATTCTTTCAAAGAGGCTTAGTAAATTGATAAAGTGTTAATTTTGTGCATTTCTAGTCGTTTTAGCGTTAAATAGCCTTATTTTCCCTTAAAAGAGCATTGAAAAGCCCCAATAAGGCAGGTAATGGATTTGGCGCCAAATTTGGCGACTTTTTCCCACCTTGGCAATTTTTTGGCGGCCTTGGCGAGAAAATCCTTATTAGGGATATTACAAATATGAAAGCTCTTATCTCACTGGCTGATGAAATACGGAAATTTCTGGCACTTTCCACACTTTTCTACAGGGGTATATAAGGAGCGCTTTATCGCCAAGGCAGTTAGTTCAGTTCAGTCTGAGATCAGATTCTGTCAATGTTGCATTGCTTTGAGCCTCTTTGGAAGAGACTTGCTTTATGTGTTATTGCTATGCAGTTTGTACTGTGGATTTGCTATTGACAGCTGTTGTTTAAGCTGTGTTTACTGGTTGAATTAAAGCTGATACTTGGTTTATAGACCTGTATTTTTCTGGAACTTTCTGTGAATAAATTACCGAATTTTTGTAAGTTTCGCCTTTCACTCTCGACAACTCACGAACCCCCAAGTACGCAACATTTCTGGTGTCAGGAGTGGGGTTGTCTGTGATTGGTGATAACTCGAGCTATGGAGAAAGTGATGAAGAAACTTCTAGAAAGGTTAACTACCCAGATGAATGAAGGACAAAGAGAGATGAAAGAAAGTATGGAAACGGGACAAAAAGAGATGAGAGGTAGATTAACTGAAGAAATGAAAGGAGTACAGGAGAAAATGGAAACATCGCAAAGAGAATTGAAAGACGGTTTGACTGAATAAATGAAGGAAATGAAAGCAGTTCAGGAAAAGATGGAAGCCCGCTTGGCCGAAGAAATTAAATCTAATCAAGATGAGATGAAGAGAGAGAGCTTTCAACGGTGAAAGAATGAATAGAGGGTATATTAACGGTGATGGAATATAGAATGGATGTAATAGAAGATAAATTTATGAAAGTAGAAAGAAATTTTGAAGAGATATTTATGAAGATGGAAGAGAATATTGAGGAGAAAGTTAAAGAAAATTTTGATCAGGAACTGAAAGGAAGGTTTTCAGAGATAGAATGTAAGTTGAAGTGAATCGAAGAAGATCTGTAGAGAAATGTGGAAGAAAAGTTAGAATCCATGCCCCAGGAAACTGAAAAGAAAGAGAGAAGAATCCAGAATCAGGAATTTATTAAGGTATTTACCTACGACGGCAGTTCCTCCTGGCATGTATATAAGACGCAGTTTTCCATCGTAGCTGAAGCTGACGGCTGGGACTCTGTTGCAAAGACGACTCATCTGGTAGGGTCGTTGCGGGGCGACGCCGCAGATATTCTAGAGACCCTTTCGAAGGAACAGCGATATGACTTCGAAGCTTTAACCAGAGCACTATAGCTACGTTTTGGAGCGAAATAGTCCAAAGAATATAGTCGACTCCAGCTAAGGTCCCGTCATCAGAGACCAGGGGAAATCTTACAAGAACTGGCATCAAACATCCAGAGGCTTTCACGTATGGCTTTCTCCGACTGTCATCCTGAAACACGCAATGACCTGGCCCTAGATTATTTCATTGATGCTGTCGAAGATCCAGAAATTAAAAAAAGCCCTCAGACACTCCGGCGTGAAGGATGTGGAATCAGTTTCAGTGTATGGCATAAAGATCGAAGCAGCCCAACAAGCCTCCCGTAAACATCGCCAGAACAGCACATCAGACAAAGTGAACGGCTCTGAAGATCATCTTAAAGAGATTCAGAAAATGATTCTAGATATTAATAGAAGACTACGCATTCTTGAGAGTAAGAAAGAAGGAAAGACTCCAACAACTAAATGCAGGGGCTGTGGAAAAGACGGGCATATCAAACAAAGCTTCTCAGTAAGCACACCTAGAGAAGCAACCAAGAATGTCTCTGAAGTATGCCACCCATAAGGATCTCGTTGGGGAAATCCAGATGCCTTCTTGCGAAAGCCTCCATCTGAAGATCATAAATGCAGCTCTAAAGCCGAGGATAGACACCAAAGAATAAACCCGGTTGCCTGCCAAGTTACTGTCTCAACACCATCACAAGATATCCTGATCCAAGGAGTGACGAAGAACTTAGTCAAGCCCAGTTGTAAGATCCTGACATAAAGCCAATATTTCAGCTGAAGGAGACGACCAGCAACAGACCTACCTGGCAGGACATTCCCAGATTTAGTCCCATTACGAAAAGTTATTGGGTACTTTGGGACTCTCTTCATATCCGAAACGGCGTATTATACAGAAAGTGGAAATCTGATGATGGGAAAAGCTTCAGATGGCAGATTGTATTACCAAGATCAAAAATTCCAGATGTTTTAGAACAACTGCATAGTAGCTCTACCGGAGGCCATTTTGGGGTAAAGTAGACACTGCAAAAAGTTCGGGAACGCTTCAACTGGTGCTTCTACTGGGGACGTGGAGAAATGGTGTAAATCCTGTGATGCTTGTGCGGCACGTAAAGGACAGCAGAAACGAAATAGAGGAAGACTGCATCGGTATAACGTGGGAGCACCATTTGAACAGATTGCACTCGACATCTTGGGCCCTTTGCCACGGACCTCCAGTGGAAATAAATACATCCTCGTCGTGATGGACTATTTCACCAAGTGGCCTGAGGCATATCCCATTCCCGATCAAGAGGCATGCACAGTCGCAGAGGTCCTAGCGCAGCAATGGGTGTCAAGGTACAGCACGCCCCTACAACTTCATACCGACCAAGGTACGAACTTTACCTCTGCTGTTTTCAAAGGACTCACTTACTCGACATAGACAAAACCTAGACAACACCCTTACATCCCCAGTCGGACGGCATGGTCGAGAGTTCTAACCGTACCATCCTGAATAACCTCTCTATCTAGTATCAAGGAACCAGCAAGATTGGGACTTGAAGTTGCCATTGTTCCTGCTGGCTTATCGAAGTGCTGTCCATGAGACCACTGGCTATACTCCAGCTCACATGCTGTTCGGACACGAACTTCGTCTCCCATGTGATCTCCTGTTTGGTTGTCCACCAGATGCGCCTTCATCGCCCGAGGAGTACATCCAAGATCTCCAGGCACGATTTGAAGACGTACACAACTTTGCTCGGGAGCGGATTCACATGGTAACAGAGAAAATGAAGACCAGATACGATCTAAAGGCTACACAACATGAGTTCCAGGAAGGAGACAAGGTCTGGTTGTGGAATCCTTTTCGACGCAAAGGACTCTCTCCCAAGTTACAGTGCAACTGGGACGGATCGTACACAGTCTTATAAAGGCTAAATGATGTAGTAGTGTGGATCACTAAAACACCTTCATCAAAACCGAAGGTGGTGCACTATAACAGGCTAGCCAAGTACCACAATTAACGGTAATATTAAAATTTCAAATGTAAATACTCATAAAATTTGCGCATGCGTAATGTAAATATTTGTATGTAAATATTTGTACATATTTGTGAATTTTGTAAATATTTCTCACTTAATTTATATTTCTATTTTATCGTTACATTCAACTTAGTTTTTGTATTTTAGATTGTGTCAATTTGTTTAGTTTCGCCTCTTGACCAAGGGTTGCACTGCCCGGGACGTGCAGTCCTTGGGAGGGGGACAGTGTTACAAAATTGTAGATAATTATGTTTATTTTTGTTTAAATTCCTTCAAAGAGGCTTAGTAAGTTGATAAAGTGCTAATTTTGTGCATTTCTAGTCGTTTTAGCGTTAAAATAGACTTATTTTCCATTAAAAACCCATTAAAAAGACCCAATAAGGTAGGTAATTGATTTGGCGCCAAATTTGGCGACTTTTTCCCACCTTGGCGATTTTTTGGCGACCTTGGATAGAAAATCCTTATTAGGGATATACCAAATATGGAAGCTCTAATCTCATTGGCTGATGAGATACGGAAATTTCTGGAATTTTCCACACTTTTCTACAGGGGTATATAAGGAGCGCTTTATCGCCAAGGCAGTTAATTCAGTTCAGTTCTCAGCCAGTTTCGCTAATGCTTGCATTGCTTTGACTCTCTTTGAAAGATACTTGTTTTAAGTGTTATTGCTATACAGTTTGTACTGTGGATATGCTTTTGACAGCTTTTGTTTAAGCTGTCTTTACTAGTTGAATTGAAGCTGACACTTTGTTTATAGACCTGTTTTTTTCTGGAACTTTCTGTGAATAAATTACTGATTTATTGTAAGTTTTGCCTTGCATTATCGGACAACTCAGGAACCCCCAAGTACACAACTATTTTTAACATTTTTGCATTTTTATTTCTTATTAATTATTATCATTGTTTCGCGAATGATTTTAGTAATTGTTTTTACCGAAATTGTGTCATTTAGTCTTGATATTTGTTCGATAAAACTTTAATAAATAATATGTAAATAATTTTAAATTTATGTTTTATGAGATAGCCAACAAATACTGTCAATAAATTATCATAATTAATTTCGTGGTTTGCGAATAAGTACTAGCAAAAGAATTATTTCAATAATTTATTCTTCCAAATCATGACGAACAACATAAATTTACATATTTTTTTAAGTGGAACGAAACTGACTTATGTTCTATAAAAAGTGAAAATGTAGCATAAGTATGAGAGTGACTTGGATTGAGAATCACAATGTCTCAGCAGCATACCCTAAGTAGTTATCAATATAGAAATTCGCGGAGAAATGATGCATTTATTACTAAACCGTATAATAATTCTAACTCTCTAATTGTGTTAATGTAGATTCAAAACCTATGCGCCGACGACAAAAATGCAATACTCTATGACTGCGTCCACAAGATATAATATTGTATAATCAATGTTTTGTGCATAACTATGTCTCAAAATAAATAAAGAGAGGTTTTTACAAAAAAACTAGTTGGCATAGGTGGAATCCGCTCAGTTCCCCATCATATATATATATATATATATTCACAAATTTCTAGAACAGGACATTATCTTACCATAGTTATGTTAAGAGAAATGAATTTGAAAAACGCTTGACATAGTGACAGAATGAAATCCCCGCCTAATAGGCTATCCACCGTTCACTTCGATATATTTATATTATTCTAATCTATTAATTTATTTTATTAGGGTAAATTTCGTAGTCTAGTTTTCATGCTACTATTTACAATGCAACAATCCTCAAAATGCATATTTATATGGGAAATTTTCAATTTTGTTATGTTGATAAAATCTAAAATAACGAATAGCTTACGAAATTTTCCTATTAGAATATTTGTAATCAATCATGTTCAAACAAATATTATAAATGTAATTTTCAAGTTGTCTAATGTATTTATGATCCTCAAAATGGAAGTTTATGCTCAATTTTGCCTTATTCTGACATGTTAAGTAAATCGTAAATTCCAAATAACTTACGAATTTTTGAAATTGTGAAAATCATAGTCTATGATATTCATGCCAGTATCCTAAATAATATTTCGAAAGTCGTTTCACATCTTTACGAAGAAAATATCCCTCAAGATTGACGTTTATGTGAAATTTTGCTCTATTCTGCTATGTTAAGAAATTCGTAAATTTCCAATAACTTACGAAATTTTTATATTGGATAATTCATAGTCATGAATATTCATGCCAGTGTCCTAAATAATATATCAAAAGTAGTCTGACATCTTTACGATGAAAATATCTCTCAAAATTGACGTTTATGTGAAATTTTGCCCTATACACTGCCATGTTAAGAAATTCGTAAATTTCGAATAACTTGCGAAATTTTCAAAGTAGCACATTTATAGTTACTGATGTTCAATCTGGCATCAAAATTGATATTTTAAAACTGGTCTGATATTTTTTCAGTAAAAAGTTTCCATTTAATGCACGTTTAAGTGATTTTTGTCCTGTTCTCCCATGTTAAGAAAATCGTAAATTTCTAATAACTTACGAAGTTTTTAAAGTCGAATGTTGCAAATGAATAGGGTTCTTGCCAGTATCGAAAGTAATATTTTAAAACTAATCTGACCTCTCTGCGATCATTTGTTCGTGAGATATCGTGTAAACAGACTAACTCACTAACGGACTGACACTCTAACAGACACCCTACAGACAGACACCATACAAATTTTGTCATTTTCGGATTCTTCACACCTGAAAACGTGTAAAAAAGTCAAAAAACCGAGTTCGAAAATTTTCACGATTACCTAAGTTCCCCATACCTATAGTATGATAGGGAACTAAAAATAAGAACCGGTTTTTCAGATTTCCATTCAACTTTATAAGTACAAACTATAGAACCACGTGTTACACAAAATGCTTTATTCAATTTTTAAAAAAATCAAAAATCAAATTCCCGCTTTATTTAACTTGAACAATTATATGAAGTACATTTCAGATAAATTGGAGTCAAAGGCTGATTTATAGATAAAATTAATGTATAGGAAATAAGAATGAAGAAATTGAAAAAGACATTGGTATTAACAATTGTTGTCATCATGTATTAAAACAGTCCTAAATTGTCCATGTTTAGTTCCCCATCATACTATAGATATGGGGAACTTAGGTAATCGTGAAAAATTTCGACCTTGGTTTTTTGATTTTTTATACGTTTTCAGGTGTGAGGAATCCGAAAATGACAAAATTTGTATGGTGTCTGTCTGAAGGTGTCTGTTAGTGTGTCAGTCCGTTAGTGTGTTAGTCCGTTAGTTTGTTAGAATGTTAACACGATATCTCACGAACAAATGATCGCAGAGAGGTGAGATCAGTTTAAAAATATTACTTTCGATACTGGCAAGAACCCTATTCATTTGTAACATTCGAATTAAAAAACTTCGTAAATTATGAGAAATTTACGATTTTCTTAACATGGGAGAATAGGACAGAATTTCAATTAAACGTGCATTAAATGGAAACTTTTTACTGTAAAAATGTCGGACCAGTTTTAAAATATCAGTTTTTATGCCGGAATGAGCATCAGTAACTATAAATAAGCTACTTTGAAAAATTCGCAAGTTATTGGAAATTTACGAATTTCTTAACATGGCAGGATAGGGCAAAATTTCATATAAACGTCAATTTTGAGACATATTTTCATCGTAAAGATGTCAGACTACTTTTGAAATATTATTTAGGACACTGGCATGAATATTAATGACTATGAATTTTCCAATATAAAAATTTCGTAAGTTACTGGAAATTTCGAATTTCTTAATAAGGCAGAATAGAGCAAAATTTCACATAAACGTCAATCTTCAGGGATATTTTCATCCTAAAGATGTCAAACCACTTTTTAAATATTATTTTGGATACTGCCATGAATATCATAGACGATGATTTTTCCAATTTAAAAAATTCGTAAGTTATTTGGAATTTACGATTTACTTAAAATGGCAGAATAAGGCAAAATTGAGCATAAGTTTTCATTTTGTGGATCATAAATACATTAGACAACTTCAAAATTACATTTATGATATTTGTTTGAACATGGTTGTATACAAATATTCTAATCGGAAAATTTCGTAAATTATTCGTAATTTACGATTTTATCAACATAGCGAAATTGCAAACTTTTCATATAATTATGAATTTTGATTATTATTGCATTGGAAATAGTAAAATGAGAACTAAACAACAGAATTGACCCTGATAAAATAAATTAATATATTAGAATAAGATAAATATATCGAAGTGAACGGTGGATAGCCTATTTGGCGGGGATTTCATTGTCACTGTATCAAGCTTTGGTCAAATTCATTTCTTTTAACATGATTATAATATGTCCCCCACTAGAAATTTATGAGAACATAAATATGTTGGGGAACTGAGCAGAGTCCACCGTGCCAACTAGTTTAATACATGTTCAAATTACAAGCAAAATCCAATGAAAAATTAAATCATATATTGCATTGTTCAATCGAGAAAAGAGATAAAATGATACCTAGAAATCTCAAACATTATATAAAAATTAACTTTAAAATACTTTCAAGATTAAATCTGAAATACGTACGAATGTAAATTAAATATTTTTCAGAATATCCATTAATCAGTTTACATGTCAGTTCTTAAAATATATTTGTTTAACAGTTGTCTTTAAATCCGGGATTATTTAATAGTTATTTTCACCTAAGTTTTTATATTATGTTATTTTAAATCCAAAAAACTATAAGTTTTTATTAAAAATCTATATTTATAGCAAATATTTTGTTGTAAATAAAAAAAAAATCAAATTTACATTTAATTCTTGAAAAAAAAAAAAAAAAAAAAAAAAAAAAAAAAAAAAAAGTTAAAGCTAAAATATTAAAGTGTAATTTAAATGTATATGTATTAACATTATATATTGTGACAGCTGATATAGCAACGTTTGCTTGTGAAAAAATTCGTTTTATTCTGATGAATAGATTTATCAAATAAAGAAAATCGGAAGCGACATTTTTGGCATATTTTGTTTTTGCTATCTAAAAGGCGAGCATATTGTTGAAAAAAAAAAAAAAAAAAAAAAAAAAATAAGAAGAAGAAGGTTACGATGTGTATACAGAAAAAATATTTAAAGAACGCCAGTGTCAAAGCTGGTTTACCAAATTATGTTCCGGTATTTTTGATATTGAAGATGCATTACGTTCTGGAAAACCAGCTTATGTCAATGAAGAAAAAATAAAGTATTGATTTATGAAAACAGTCAAATAACAACTCCTGAAATTGCTAAGAAACTGATCAAAGTGGAGAATATTATAATTCAATGGGATATTTATACAATATAAGAAAATCGTCTTCACTTTTCAAAGGAAAAAAACGGAATCATTTTCCGAACAACCCAATATATATATACACACACACACACATATATATATATATATATATATATATATATATATATATTTGATTTTTTATTTATTTCTGCATATATATATATATATATATATATATATATATATATATATATAATACTATTACATTTAATTTAGGAATTAACTTTTAAGTTTAAATGTTTGAAATTTAGATAGGTGCCAAAATGCTCGATGAATTAAAAAAGAAAAAAAAAAATCTACATTTTATATTCCTGACAAGTGTTTTCAGGAATCAAAAATGTGATATAGAATCAGTAAAAACATTTATATGAATGTAAAAATGCATGTCTGGACAACGACTTATCTTTTTCGCTTATACCTTTTAATGCTTCGCATCGATTTTGCAATCAGTACTCGCTGAAAGGTGAGATGTTGAAAAGGAAAGTCTAAAAAAAAATCAATTTTTTTTTTAAACCTATGTTCTATTTTAGAAATGGTATCTATGATAACAATTTATTAATATATTTGAGTTATTGTGTTTATGAAGTTATATGAATCAAATTTCTATTTTACGAACCAGTTATCAGAAGAAATTATTCTTAAAATACTTTCCTAAAAAACTTAAAAAAAAAAAAAAAAATCCAAATGAAAATAAAAGTATTTTAAATTTAAATTTTGTTACAACTTTATAATCTGTTATAATTAATAATTTTTGTTATAACTTTATAATAACTTTTTAAAATATCAAAATGTCTAGTTCAACAATTATAGGTTTAAAGTCACTTTATAATTTTATATAAATAATTTGTAATTGTTTCATTTGATTCATTTCGGGGTTCTCTTTTATTGTGGGTCCGTGGTCAATCGGTGGACTTCATGGTTCCATTGTTCTTTGTTTGCTATGTTTTTTTTTTTTTTTTTTTTTTTTTTTTTTATCCATGTGCCTCCTGGTCTGGTCTTGGCTTGCTGGGGGAGTGTTTCCGGCATAGAACTAGTTTAACCGCCCAGGCAAGACACAAGTCTTGCCGCCTGCCTCCTTCCCTCCGTTCTTGAGTTTCTTCAGTTGTTTTTTCGTAAGTTTCATTTCATTTCAAGTTCTTCTGTTGGGATTTTGTTGAGTTGGTTTGTTATTTCGTTTGTTTTGCGGGCTGTTAGTTGATGAATTTGTTTCTTTGCATGCGTGTCTTTGATAGCCTGGTGAGTTTTTCCCTTGCCTGAGCTCCTCCTGCATGGAGGGAATTTTTCATTCTTGATGGTCTTTGTGGTTTCGGTGGTCTTGTGTCTGTTGCTTGGCCTTTCTATGCCTGATGGATCATTGTTATATATATATACATATATATATGTATATATTGTTTGGCGTGTGCGTGTCTCTTTGGTGAATTGTTTGACTGGCTATTCTTTGTTCTCTTTCTTTGCTTCTACTACAAAAGGATTATATGTATATACTCTATAACAAAAAAAGTGACGCACCAAGAAGGACTAATGCAAACTGTACACAAATTGACATACATACTGGTTTTGATGGAATCAAGCACCAATTCATTATTATCGTCATTCCTACGTGCAACTGGTACTTTAGTGACTTCAAATACCCTTAATAGGCGGCCCAGTGGAGTTGAGCTCAGTCCCCGGATCTGTCTTTCACCGAGGACGATTGGAGCATCATAAAAAGTGTCCTAAATCCAGCTCGGGATTTTACCAATCTAACGCAACAATTGGACAGAATTCGGCACGATGCTTCACAGGAGTACATCTGCCAACTGCATCAATTAATACCAAGCCGAATAACTGCGTAAATGAGGACCAGAAATGGACCAACGCGTTATTGACTTGTTTACTTTGTGAGGCCCTTTCTCTTGATTAAATCATTAAAATTTTCTGAAAATGTACTCAATTGTTTTTCTCCACATGTACATCACATCTACCAATTTTTTGTCCCATTCGGACCACCCATTCCACCCCATCTACTAATTTTTGACCCCACTTCTTCTTGGTACGTTTTTTTTTTTTTTTTTTTTTTTTTTTTTAATAAAGTGTATATATTACATTATTCAATTGCCGTACATTTGTTACAACGCTCTATATAATAGAGAAAAGATGTCTAAAAGAAAAAACCTTATAAATTTTTCGTAATATAAAGCTATTTGAACTTAATTATTTTAATTACAATTTTTATATTATAGCTTTTACGACTTCGGACAATTGCTTATTGCGCTAAACTTATGCGCAAAGTGAGTAAATAAGGATTAAAAAAAAAAAGCAGATATGTATATATATATATATATATATGAAATATAAATGGCATATAATTCAGTTGCATCGCAAATAAAATTAATTATTCTTTCTTGGAAGAAATATCATGTTATTAACAAGAGATGCCTACTGAAAAAACAATTTTAAAATTTTATTTAAAACATTCAGCACCTTCATGGAACACGAAGCTCTGTAAATATTCCAGTACCATATTAAATTGAAAGTAACGCTTAAATAATATTATTTAAATGCTAACACATTTAAATAATTTTCTATTAAAGCTTTTTTATAAATTATTTTTATTAAATTTCGAAATTTTTTAATGAATTTTTTTATGGAATTATGCATTATAAATTTGTTACTTTTTAATGAAATTGTCTAAGTTTAAAATATCGTAAGTTACTCTTACTTAAAGGTTTATTGTTCCGTTAAATTATAAAGTCAATATCTTCTTTCGAACATTTTTGCGCTTTATGAAAAGGTATAAGCAAAAGAGCTATTTGAATGATTTCCTCTTTCAAATCATGATAAATAGAATACATTTACATAATTACGAAGTGGAAATACATTGATTTCTGTTACAATTCTGTTCTAACGTGGCACTAGTACAATAATTATGTAGGAGAAGTTTTGAATGAGAGTCGTAAAGTCATAACAACCTACCTTCAGAAATTATACATACATAAATTCATGATGAAAGGATGAATTTATTAATTTATCATATAGTAATCCCATGTATCTAATGCTGTTATACTATATTTTAGACCTACGATCCAAATTCAATAATATATAAACAATGTTTTAATATGTAATATTTATATCAGTGTTTTATGTAAATTTGTTTCTGAGAATAAATAAATAAAGAAATAGTAAAAAAAAACAGAATTTTATTTTTTCGAACCAAATTTTGTGCGCTAATTAGAATTAAATTAGAAAACTCATGCGTCATTTAGGAGTACGTGTTACACACAAATTGCTTTGTTTTATATTTAAAGTAGATTTAACACTAAAATACAATTTCGCAACTTATTTACTTCGAATATTATCATAAAGCATTTGATAATTCTGTCGTCTACTCTACGCAACTTTTCTTAAAATAAACTTAAGAATAACGGTTTTGTTCTTTACTGTTTAATAATCTGATATATTAAAATCACACTAAATTCTGAAGTCTATTCTTAAGTTCTTATGAGCAAAATATTACCAAGTACTAGATGTAAAGTTTTATTATTAGTTTTTTTTTTTTTATTAACAAAATGCTAAATTAGCTTTTCTACATCAATTTCATCTCTTTATTAACTAAAATTATCATGCTGAATTTTATCTCTGCTACTGCACGCTAGTTTCTCTCACGTTTTATTTTTATTCTTCAAAATTGAATATTGTCTAAATCTAGGGTGGCCATATTATTATTTAGGGTGGTCTTTTTTTTTTTTTTTTTTTTTTTTTAGGGTGGCCATAATTTATTACTTCAGATACCTTCGATAAAAAATTATTTCTTGATACTACTTTGGATAAGAAATAATCTCCCAGCTGTTACAAACATAAAAACTTACATAATGTTAATTCGATCGCATAGAAATAAAAAAAATAAAATAGTGTTTATTACTCCATTTTTCCCATTTTAACTCTCAAAAATCCAGATATACGACTGGAAATGGAATAAGAATATTAATTAAATTTTAATATATAATACTTAGTAGATCATTCTGTTAATATATATATATATATATATATATATATATATATATATATATATATATATATATATATATATATATATATATATATGATGATGATGAACAATATTCATTTTTATTAAACACAGAAATATTTTCCAATTATTATAACTAAATTAGGTACCTACTTATAACTCCGGAAGTGATAGCGTTTAGGTTTGTTGTACATTCATTAGATAAATAATTATTATTATTATATTACTTATTACTTTGGATTTGTTACTTTGTTATTTTAATATTATCATAATAATTATATATATATATATATATATATATAATTATATTCCTTTGGCAGACGAAGTAATGAGAATTTCCCTTTAGCGTCTGAGTGACTGCCGTCGTTTATTGAATAAGTAATTTAAGGTCGGACGGCTTTCTTAACGTATTTTCCCATTCCGATTCCCATCTGAATCAATGCAAAAACTCAGCGGCATAGGGGAATGTGACCTAAAGTGATTCCTAAAAAAAAAAAAAAAAAAAAAGTGTAAAAGAGCATAATTGTTTAAAGAAAATGTCAGCCATTTGATAGTATTTTTCACACTGTGTTTTGCATTATGAACATATTTTAATATTTTCTAAAATTAAAATTGAGTAAAAAAAAAAAAAAAAAAAATGAAAATGTGTCCAAAATCCATTTTAACCTTATCAAAGGGAAAATGATCCTCGATTAAAAAAATAAAATAAAATAAAATAAAATAAATGTAGATTGTTTATTTATCGACAAAATAAAGGATAAAAAAGTAATTATGACAATACATAATGAAATAAAATAAGTAAACCAGGTCTTATTTCTGTAAATGAAAGACTGTATCTTAATAAATAGGAAGGTACTTTACTTATGATGTTATAAAATCCACTTATATATATATATATATATATATATATATATATGTGTGTGTGTGTGTGTCTGTGTGTGTGTGTGTGTGTGTGTGCGTGTGTGTGTGTTTATTGATACGCATAAATCTACGTTCGCTTGAATACCGCCATTACTTCTTCTTGGCTTGGTATAACTAATTTATGCTGTAGATAGCGTTATCTGTCTGGAAGAAAACATATGTGGATCGTTTTGATTGCTAGGATCAGCCTGAGACAGCTATTAGTTCTTAAACTTACGTCAAATTTATCTTTATGTCATTATTATTATCAAATTACAAATACAATAAAATGCAAATACAAAAATTTTTATAATATTCAATTGTCAGCTTATTAAATCACAAGAATGTAAAGAAAAATAAATATTTAAGAAAAATAAATAAAAAATGTGATAAATTAATACCTGTTCTTACTCTAGAGTTTAACGAATATAATTTTACTTCCAAATATTTTAAATTTTTTTAGTATAGTGTATAACTTCATAGTACGTATAGTTGGCTGGACAAAAATATATAAATAAATAAATAAAAATAAAAATCCCCAAAATCAGTTGAAAGCAGAAAATAAATAAATAAATAAAAATAATTTAAATAAATAAATAAATAAAATATAAATACAAAAACACCAATATTGCATTGGTGTTTATACAAATAATTTAATAAAAAAAAAAAAAAAAAAAAAGGAGAGAGAGAGAGAGAGAAAGAAGAATAAAAAAATGTATTTCTACATATCACATTCCTGACAAATGTTTCCAAGATTAGACAAAAGTAATATAGAACAAGTAAAATCGTTTCTATGAATGTAAAAATGCATGTTGCAAGATAGACTTATCTTTTTCGCATATACCTTTTTATGCTACATATCGATTTTGCCATCAGTACGTGCTCAAACGGTGAAATTTTTAAAAGAATAGTTTAAAAAAAAAATGTTTAAAAGAAGCAATCAATTTCATATTTTTTGTACCTATATTCATCATTTTAAGTGAAATATATGATAACTTGATCATGGACATTTTAAAGTTTTAATTAGTATTGAATTCTACGCATCAATTTTGTATGTTAAGTTTCGGTTATTATTAAGAATTATTCTTTGAATTTTGTTCTGAACCATTCAAAAGCAAAATTCAAAATTATGAAAAACGAAAGTGATTTAAAAAATCTTAATTAAACTTCTATTTAGAAATAGTGCAAATGTATAGACTTGCAATTATAGCATTTAAATTATTTTACAATTTCATATATGGTGTATATATATATATATATATGTGTGTGTGTGTGTGTGTGCGTGTGTGTGTGTGTGTGTGTGTGTGTGTGTGTGTGTGTAAACTTACTAAAGTTTCCAAATCGTGCAAAACTATTATCATTTTACAAAAAAATAATTATTAATATTAATTAATCTTAATTAACAATAATTATAAAATTATTTTATTTTATTAATAACCAGAAAATTTAGCAATATATTGCATATGTTTCTGCGTTCAAGCTAAAAACTAACTATTCGTATCTGAAATATGTAATTAATCGCTATTTAATTCTAAGAAAAGTTTATAGAAATATTTTATTCCAATAAAATGGAGGTATTTTGTAAAACGTCCTATAACTGAAATACTTTCCGAATTTTTATTTGAAGAGGTTTATATAATCTAAATTATACAAATATAGATTTTACTAAACTTTATTAAATAATTATAGATATTTCACTGATTTATACAGTTAGGAATATAGAGTTGATCCTTGAAATTGTTTTGCATACTCTGACTGATAATTTAAAACTTGAAGAAAATCAGGTATGACATTTAGTTCCTCTGACGTACGTATATGAATATGCGGATACATAATAAAAAAACGACAAACATTTCTAAAGTAATGGACAAATATTTTCATGAAAAGAAATAGCTGTATCAGCAATATTTTATCTTCAATGCTCTACATTTATCTTCCTGAAATAATAACTATTTTAAAACTTATAGATTTGTCTCTGATACGTTTTAAAATGTAGTTCGAGAAGGAAGTTAATAAAATCAGATAATAAAGAAATTTATCGTCAAAAACGAAAAAAAATATTTTTCTTTTATATTTATGTTCTTTTAGACAAATATATATATATATATATTGTGCACAAAAATAATATTAATACACACATTAAAAATCAATAACAAGGTGAAAAAAATAAAGGTTTTTTTTTTTTTTTTTTTTTTTTTTTTTAGGACAGAGGAATATTAGTCCAATCTGGGATTTTTGCGGTGTCATGTTTCGATAGTTAGACATTTATCGAATTCTAAAATTTATCGAATGTATAATTGAATGATTTGAATACGATGTTATACTCCTTCCTAAACTAAATTCTGCTTTTGCCAGAATTTCATCAAAATCATTTTTTTTTCGGGAAAGAAAAAGAAAAGAAAAGAAAATTAATAATAATCAGTATCGAAACAAAGTTTATCGAAAATTTTTTTTAAAAATATTTTTGAATTATGAAGTAAAAAGTGTGCGTTCAAAATGAAATAAAAATTAGTAAAAAAGCAAATTTAATGGTTTAATTTTTATATAAAACATGATCGCATGCTATCTTAAAAAATAGATGTAAAATTTAAAGTTCATGTGGTGCGTGTGGCATCTGTAAAAATTGTTTTAAGAAATAGAATAGAATAAAGAAAGCAATGATGCTTGTTACATTTTGTTATATAGTTTGAATTTTTTAATTTTATAGAAGTAATATCTACCGTAGGAATAATTTGTTATGTTAAAACTATAGGGAATTGTTATGCGTGCACAAGCGATGCTACTTTATTATTATTATTATTATTATTATTGCTTTTAAGTATAAAATAAATCATAGATGTATTAATTTATAAATCATAGATGTAGTAATTTATATCGATCTACCATACCCATGTTATCATGCAAAGATTTTTGATGATGATTTTTTTTTTTTTTTTTTTTTTTTTTTTTTTTTTTTTACGTCAGCCATTAACCGGTATTGAAACGCGGCAAGTGTAACAGAATAGAATGCTGATTAATTTTTAAAATGCCGATGTATTACGCGGCTTTCAACTGCGCTAATAAATGGATGAAAGTAAAGGTAAAATGTTTTCATAAGTAAGTTGTACTTGATTAATTTATGAAAAATATAATATTTATAATCAGTTGCTTTGTTATTATTATGAAATAATTACAGTCTCCATATTTAAAGGCATACCGTTTTTTAAAGTTTGATATATATACACTCCTCCTCATATTTATAAGGACACTTTATGTTTTGAAATAACTAATGTAAAAATAATTGTAAACAAGATTATACTAAGTGCACTTAATATATCTAGTATTCTAAAAACCTAAACTGATATATATATATATTTTTTTTAATATGAAACAAAATCAATAAAAAATAATGCAAAATATTTTTTCTCCATGCTTTTACATGTTCATAATTAAAGGGACAATCAAGATTTTTTTTTTTTGTTTTATTTAATTTACTAGCGGATAAATTACAGTTGGCATGCGAATTTGTTAACTACTGGGCTAGATTAATTCATATATATGCCTTCAATTTTTCTTGGACGGACATTACTGATAATTCCTCGAAAATAAGAACGTTCATGTAGTGAAGTATGATAAATGTGTTTTTTAAGTGGAAGGATAATTTCAATCCGCCGAATTTTTAATGAAATTCGAAGATCTAAAATTGCAGAAGGAAATGTGATCAAACGTTGAACTGCTGGTTCGATAGGAGAGAAATCTGATGCAAAATCAGAGTTGTTTTACAGAGATCGAAGACTCATAATTCCTCTTACTGTTCTACTCATAATGACTGCTGCTGAATTTGCTCGTAATTTTTAACGAAAGGTTGGAGTCCACATTTACGCATGTTTAAAATAATTAAAAATATGTTAAAATAAATAAAAAACCTGTAATAATCAACAAGCATTTAATGGGGGAAAGAACGTCTTCGTTAAAGTTGAATAAAAACAATATTAAATGGTAAAATGTTGCATTTTCGGATGAAAAACATTTTATTCTTGATTAACTAAATGGTTTTAACAGGTAATGGCACGATCTGAAGATAGCGAAGGACATATCAGATTTTTTAAAGGCAGATATGAATCGGGTATTTTAAAGGTGGATCTATGGTGCTGTGGGGAGCTGTTTCTACTGAAGGCAGAATACATTTAGTAATTTTTTCTATTCTTATGAACTTCAAGAGAATATCCGCAAATTTTAAACGTGGAATTCTCAGATTTTTGCTAGATTTTGGGGGGTAATAATATTTTTTTCAACAAGACTTACATTTTTGGCCTACTTCTAGAGCAATAGGAACTAGTTTGGAGAAAAATAACTTCTGTATTATTATCTTGCCCGTGGCCTAAAAGCTGAAAAAACCTTAACTTATCATATTAGAAAAGTGCATGCAAGTGGAAAGCAATTTTAAATAGTTTAAATTTATTCAGAATACCATCTATGCTGTATGAAATGGTATTGAAACTGAATATCAATAAAAAATGTATCTATATATACCAGAGAGAATGTCTGACTGTTTCACCCTAAAGAGAGACCCCATAAAATATGAATTTGAAGAATAACTGAAAAAAAAAAATTACTAAGATTCGAGCTGTCCTTTTAATTGTGAATACCTGAAAATCACCTTTTTGTCCGTATTTAAAGTTTTTTAAGACAGAAAAACGACAAAACTTTTTTAAGTATAGTCTATTAATTAAATTCAAATTATTAAAAAATATATAATAGTGTAATAATAATAGTTTAAATAATAGTGTTCAGTGTTTAGTTAATATAGAAAAACAGGTGTTCTTATAATTATGAGAACCAGTGTATACATATATATATTTATATATATATATATATATATATGTGTGTGTGTGTGTGTATGTGTGTAAAACAGTTATTATCATTTGATTTTGAGAAAACATATAGGCACTGTTTTGTAGAAAAACACATCTGATAAAGAATGTGCGCTGATTTAATAGAAAAAAAAATTAATAATGTCAACAAATTTACCTTACATGTTTAGTTTAATATATATATATATATATATATATATATATATACTAGCAGGCTTTGCCCGCTTCGCTGGTCATTATATTGAAATGAATCCCCAAAACAGCATATTATTAATAATAATAAAATATCTTAAAAAAAAAAAAAAAAAAAAAAAAAAACATTGAAATCCATCAAAATCTAATTTTAAGTTGCCCAATGCCTTCGGCAGTCCCTTACCTGCTTTTTACTCCCCCTCCCTCGCGATTACAGTTGAATGTTTTTCAAAATCTCATCAAAGTGCATATTTCGCACACTTAATTAACACCCACACACCAATATTCGCCATTCTTAGGTAATTTGGACGGATTTAAGCTTCAAAATGTGGTTTTTGCCCCGCCCGCCCCAAGAGGAAGGGGGGGGGGAAGTAAATTTAAAATATTACTTTATATTGCATGTTGCATACACATACCTAACCGACACATCAAAAAATTGAGATCATGAAATTATTTAAAGCAGAGCTATGCTTTAAAACTTTTTTTTTTTTTTAATCTCTCCCCCCGTTCTTAAAATAGGGAATTTCGCAAAATCTCTTCATACTATGAGTTAGATACATATAATCGTCCCTTACATAAAAAATGTCCAACCTTAGATAATTTAGTGCAGCGTTACGCATGGATACATGTTTTTGCCCCCCATTCTCCAAAGGGCGGTAGGGTGGAATTTCATAAAATCCGTTTGTAGTGTGTGTTCAGTTCGATTTCCTCGTGTGTTGAGTACCCTTCTTCCAAAACCTTTTCCCTTCCCTCCCCCCCTTAAAAATCCAAAATTCCAAAATCGCAGAAAATAATTTTTTTGTACTGAAGTCTAATCTTTCCATCTGCAATTTCTTCACCGTTAAGTAATTTGGAGCCGAGTTAAGCCTTCTGCCCCCCAAGGGGGACAGGGGGGGTATTTTGCAAAATTTCGTCTTAGTTGGGGGATCAGGCTCTGAAAACCAACCTGGTCACTAAAATTTGTGACCCTCTTTCCCACAGAATCGTCATGGCAGTGTTGAGTCAGTGAATCATTGAGTTTACTCTTTTATATGTACAGATTTGTTTATATATTTTATGGACTACTTGGCTTAACACTTTAACTCTACTTGGCTTAACACTTTGGCTTAAAAACTAAAATAAATTATTTTAAAGTTTTATTATAGAACAAATATTTATATTATATAGAAGATTAATTAAAAATTTAAATTTTTTCCGGTATAAATAGTAGCCTATGTCTTATTCCAGACTATTATCTATCTCTGTACAAAATTTCATCAAGATCCGTTCAGCCGTTGTGGCGTGATTGAGTAACAAACATCCAGCATGCGTTAGATTGAGTTATTTTGCGTAATTGAGTAATTTTAAATTTCAAAACTCTGTCGTTCTTGGCGCTTATTGTATTTGGTGATCAAAAACGTAATACGAAAATATGCATGCCAGATGTATATTTTCATAATATGCATTGTACGAAATATTGTTTCATATTATTCATTACTCTCTTAATATAAGTTGTTAAAATAACCATGATTTTTGAAAGGAATTAAATTATGTTCGCCAAATAATTTGTCGATATTTTTTTTTTCTGATAAGGATGACCGATATCAAATCTATTCCGCTGCAACATATTAGTATCTTATATCAGATACTTTATTTAGACATTTGAAAACAAATTTGACTTCAAATTATGATAGAATATTTATCATTTTCCTTTTAATTAGTATATTAGTTGGATATTTATTGTGTGAATGTCATCTTTTGAAATGCAATGTTTGTGTTTTCAATCGAATATGGAAATTTGCCATTTTTTTTTTTCCCTAGAGTTTTGAAATTAAAAATTCAAATTTTGTCAATTTTACAACAAAAATAACTTAATCTAACGCATGGACATGATAATTAATACATACCTATACCTAAATATGGGGAATAAAATCGGGAAATAATTTTCCTCGATTTTTAATAATTTTTTACAAAAAATCCAATGGACGTTTAACATAGGAAATATTTTTCTTTCATCCACGAACGGCCAGTGACGTCATCACTTCGCTTGCGTATTAGCACTTTATCAATGTGTAAAAGAAATTTTTAATTAAAAATGACGTCAATTTTTGTGAGATGCATAATTTTTTTTTTATAATTTTTTATCGTTCACGTTTAGATAAATGTATTTATTTTCCTGTTGAAAAAAATAAATAAATTCGTTTTTTTTTTTTTTTTTTTTTTTTTGCCAACAATTAAATTATGGATAAATTTAAATGGCTAATTTTTTGCTATTATTAGCTTACAAAATTGCTATTTTATGCATAAAAATCGCAAAAACAAATTTTGTTTTCGGAATAAAAGGTAGCCAACTTTTTAAGTTAGGGTATAAGCTATCTCCATAACAAATTTTATCGAAATCCATCGAGCAGTTTTAGCGTGAAACTGACTCAAATAAACGGACATTCACATTTATAATATATATAAGATATATATATATATTTTCTATGAATGATTCAAATTTTCCTACTTAAAAATTGTTTATTATTCACACTGTAGATTTCATTAAATAAATAATCTTAAAAAAAAAAAATGCCTTCTAAAAATTTAAAATAAAATTAATGATAATTAATTCCCCAATAATCATTATGTCTTTATCATGACATGTTGGCCTTTGGATGAGACTGCTTAAGACTAAGAATTTAACTAAACTATGTAAAAATTCTAAATTAAACCGTACAATTTAAGTATTTACCTAAAAGTAACTCTCTTTTTTCACGTGAGATGGCGCTTGCTCACGCTTGAAAGTTAAAAATAAACTGATCTTTAAAAAGGTTAACGTTAAAATTAAAAATCCCCTTTTTTTGTAAATTGTTAAAAGTTTTTAGAGAAAAAGAACTAACAATAATGCAATCAATTAAAGTATTTCAGTAGCACCTCAATCGATGAATCGTTTCTAAACGTTTAATCTTTTCTTTTTACTAAATTTCGTTTGTCAACCTGTTTAATTCTACTATCTCCGTAGGTAACGTTTAACATGTGGATTCCTTAAATTACTTATTCCTTGTTTAAATTTTGGTTTGTGTTATTGAATGATTTAAATTCTTTTTTTAATTAAATTCTTTTTTTTTTTTTTTTTTTTTTTTTTTTTTGGTTATGTTGCAAGAGACTTGAGCTGTATATTGCTGGAAGTAGTTATGCAGTTTTACGAAATCTTACATGTGCTGATAGAAATGCAAGTTTCCTGAAAATTATATTTCTATTTTTCAGCAATTAAAATTCCAATTTTCAATTCATGAATTCCATTTTTTATTATTTTTTTTCCTTTGAACGTAAATCTTTGGTGATTATATCCTTTCTCTTTTCTCTCAAATGTTGACTGTTACTAATAATTCAAAGTTTTTACAAATTCTCTCATCGTTAGACTTATGTGTTATGTTAGTATCATTTCTCTTCTGACTAAACAATTTAACTTGTTTTTACTAATCATTGGTACTCAAATTAAATTAATACTGTG
Organism: Salticus scenicus; assembly: GCA_963930645.1. Classification (NCBI taxonomy): domain Eukaryota; kingdom Metazoa; phylum Arthropoda; class Arachnida; order Araneae; family Salticidae; genus Salticus; species Salticus scenicus. Next base: position 116,271,513 of record OZ005652.1, on the reverse strand, counting down.
ACTAATTTTAATCGAACTAAATCTTAATTAAAATTTATTTTATTTTGGTATCTTCATCTATCTTTTGTCTGCTGAGTGTTACAACGGTACTAAACAATTCAGATTTTATATATATATATATATGTGTGTGTGTGTGTGTAACGGGATAGCAATGAAATATAACTTGCTTTTAATGTATGGCTTCAATATGTCATATAGATGATAGTGATATAGAAGCATATTATAGATAAACATAAATTTCAAAATTAGGGAGGTGTAGTTAACTAGATTATTAAAGAAGACATTAACAAACTTGAAGAATATAACATTTTTGATTATATAAATAAAGGTGACTAAATATTTTCTATTAATTGAAAAAAAAAAAAAAAAACTTTGATATGATTTATATGATCAGAAGCGATAATGCCAGTGAGTCAAACAAAATGAGGGGAGTTTGGTTATTGATTTAAACGTAAAAATACATAATTTGTAAATAAACTACATTGTATTAAATACTCTTTTCTTTAATTTTTCTCATCCCGGATTTCAAAAGATATCGGAAAAATGTTCTTTAAAAACTTAAAATAATAATATTAATGTAAAATTACAGATGGTAATTTAAAATACACTGTTAAAAAATAAATTAATAAATTAATTATATTAAATTAAATTAAATTAAAACTTTTTGATTAATTATCTCTACATATAATAAAATAGCATGTACGTATGTGTATTTGTATGGGTATTTGTGTGTGTGTGTGTGTAGGGGGGGGGGTATTTCCGTCTCTTCGTAGGCATTCAGCTGATCACATAGTTAAAGAATTTTGCAGGAAGTTCCGTTTTGACCTCTTCAGATGCTACTCGAAGCCTGATTTCTGAGTTTTTAATTGATTTACGAAATATAAATTCTGAAATGATTAACTCTTACTTAAAATCTCTTATGTAAAAACTTGTAAACGTAGAAAAAACTTGGCCGTTTGCTTGGCCCAATAACTGAGCTGGTTATAGCATCGTGCTAATAACACGATGTTGAATGTTCGATCCTTTAAGGGCCAATCTGATATTTTTTGTAGTTGATTAATAGAAAAGTTATCAGTAGGTTTAATAAAATATTAAATCTTTATAGTAACCTACACCATGTGGATGAAGAAGAAGTAACAAAAATAAACTTAAACTTAGAGGTTTGTTGGTCACTTTCTAGTCAAACGTCTCATCAAAGAACCACAAAACTTCGCTTAGAGGTCCATTCTGATCTCTTCTGGTGCATACTGAAGCAAGATTTTTCTAATTTTTGATGAGGTTTTATTATTATTATTATTATAATTATTATTAAGTTTGTTACAGTTGGAGATATTATCTGTTCCTACAAGCTGTTGCCATAGAAATAAGATGATAATCTATCCGAGAAATGTCCACCCGAAAACGTAGTTTTTGAGTAATCGCAATGACATTTACGAGTAACTTCCACTTAGCATCTAAATTGAAATGTGCAGGTCACGGACAAATGTAAGCATTTGTATTTTCAAAAAGAAAAAAATGCCAAGGGTAACAAGGAATAAAAACAATTAGAGAGAGAGAGAAAAAAAGCATATTTGCACGACGAAAATTGGCGCATTTTTTTTTTTTTTTTTTTTTTTTTTTTTTTTATCAGAAGTGGATAAATATTTTCCTAAAGATATTTGGCAGTAGCTTACATTTTTATTAAACTAACAAGGAAACATTCAAAGGTGTCATCTTCAAAAAATATTGAAAAAATATGTGTGATTATACTCTTCATAAAACACCAGAAAGAGAAAAAATTATCGGCTGAAATAAATTGCAGCGACCACAAAAATTATCAAATTAAGCATAATTGGCGATTCCATTCTTATAAACGATTGATTTTGAATACTTGGCGGAGAAGCAAAACATGGTTCTGATGGTACACGGCAGTTTCGATGCTAGTGAACTTATCGCCTAACAGCGGTAAATAGCCCAAAAGGCTTAATTTTGATAATTTATTCTGGTCGCTGTAATTCATTTCAGCCAATATTGTTTTCACTTTCTGGTGTTTAATGATGAGTAGAATCACATATAGTGTTTTCAATATTTTTTGAAGGCGACACCTTTTAAATGTAGAATTTTTCTCTTCTACACTAAAATAATACTTTTTTTTCATTTTTATTGATACATCGTGTCTAATTTATGAGGTTGTTGTATGTCACCACTTTAACTGTAAATATTCATATTGTGGATTTTTTTTTTTTTTTTTTTTTTTTTTTTTTTTATGGAACAGATTTTGTTTCGGACCCATTTAGCAAAATTTGAAATTTGGCATCAAAGTAACTCGAATGTTCAATTTATCACAAAATAAATAAATAAATAAATAAAATAAAATAAAATAAAATGAAATAAATAAATAAGTAAATAAAAATAATAAAAAAATAAATAAAAGTAATATATATATACATATATTTAAAGTCGCCAAAGACTTCCCATACTAAAGCTGTGCCTTTTGTATTCATTTATTTATAGTATTTTCTATTAAAGATTTCGGGAAATGTTTTATGCATTTTTTTTCCATTTTACACTTTCTTCCAGGTTTTTCATTGTTTTAAACTGGGCAACGCTGAGTAGATCTGCTAGTAATTAAGAATTTTTGTAAGTTTGCTACTACCCAATTACGGATCTAATTTTTAATTTATCTAACTGAAACTTGAAAAAATAGCGTTTATGAAAAAATATTTTATTTGTTACAAAATTTGAAATCTTTGAATCCCGGTTCTAAAATAGGTACTGCCCTCGATTTTCAAGGACATGTGGTAACTGTATAATAATGTAAATTATAGTTTGAATTTTAATTGGGTAATTACAAATGTAAGATATTTTTATGTTATAATTTTAAAATTATGCTACAATTTAAAGAAAAAAAAGATGATGTTTTTTGTCTTTTTTTTTTTTTTTTTTTTTTTTTTAATGCGTATATATATATATTAAAAATTAGAGTGAACAAATTATAATTTAAACCGTAGTAAAACAAAGAATAACGGACCAATAATTGCCCCTGTATATATATATATATATATATATATATATATATATATACATATATTCTTTCGGAAAGTTATTTTAGCTGTTTTGCTGTAATATATCACTTTTTTAAAAAATATCATTACACGTTTTAAAGTTTTCCCATTTGAAATAATTGACAAATAACGTAAACTATCCTTTCTAAGCGCTTTAAAGTGTGTTTACTTAAACAACTGTCATCGACAAACATTCCTCTTGACGTTTATGTGGTTCTACTTAAGTTTTGAATGTATACAGTTATAAAATTCTTTAACCTTCTGCTGAACTTTCAGAATAAAGCATTAATATTCATATTGATGCATTCTTTTAAATGTATTAATGCCGGTTATTGTCCTATTGTTAATCTCAATTTATTTTTCACGGATGACCTTTAGCGCTTGTGCATGGTGTTTAAGATCGACAACAATATTTTCTTAATATTTATTAATGTGAAAGCAGCCAGAATGAGTTAGTGTAATTTTAAACGAATAATTTTTGAAAATATGCTCTTAATTAGTAAGTTAAAAATAATGTTCTTCGTATTTTTTTGCGAGACGAGATTAGATCATATTTTTTGGAATATAGGTGGGAGGGAAAAAATGAAAGTTTTTTTCAGTATTAGTCTATATGCAATGATGAATTTAAAGATGAGTCAGAATTTCACTCCCCCCTTCTAAAATACAATAAAGTAAATGATTTCACTTTTCTCTCTCTTTTTCTTTGCCTTTTGTTCTTCAGTTAAAGCAGACAGGATAAGTTATGTAGAGGGTATTTCTGCTAGCGGAATCACATTGTTTGTGAGCTGAAAAGAGGATCCCTTATAATAATAATAATAATAATAATAATAATAATAATAATAATAAAACTATGTAAACGCGTCTGATATATACTGCGTAAAAGTCTGATACAGTATTAAGTTATAATCAACAATAATATGAATTCCAAATATTCTATGTATGTTAGCTAATAAATGATATATCATAAAGCATAACAGCAAAATAAGCCATCGCATATTATATATATATATATATATATATATTTTTTTTTTTTTTTTTTTTTTTTAATAACATATATATTTTATTTTACATTATTATTAAAAAAAAAAGTGTGAAATATTTTTATAAGCTATTTATAGCTTCTTTACAATGAATGATCAAAAATTCCACAAAAACAAAATAAAAGATAAATTTCTTTTCATTTTTACCGATATTTCTTTCTAATATAATACATTACTAAGAGCTCCTAATCTTGAAAATATACTTTAACAGAACTTATTGTTCTACATAACGCCTTGCATTACAAAAAAAATAAATAAATAAAAAGTGTATTCTTTCAAATTATTTAAAGAATATAAGCACAAATGTTTCAAATTTGTTTTAAAAATTATTGACAGTGTAAAAGTATTATGTATTTTTTTTTGTGTAAAAAAATAGAGAAATCTTTTAATTTTTCTTTACAATTCGTTGTACGCTTTTCTTTTTGTCTATATGTGTAAATTTGAATTTTTTTTAATGAAAAAAAAAATGTGGTATTTGAAAGAAGAATAAAAAAATCACAAAAAATCACGATAGATTTAATAATTATGTGATGAAATGAAAAAAAATGTCTTTATTGTTTTATTACTCGTTTCTATTTTTTTATTTCTTTTTTCACTAGAGAATATGTTAGAGACGAAAACATAGTAATGTTATCTTTCAATAATGTACTATCACGTATTACCAAAAATTCTAACTAATTTTGAATTTAATTTATGAAATTAAATATGTATATATCTTTAAACAAAATCATTACAAATTTATTTAAAAATTACATTTCAATGACGTGTATTTAACGTTTGGTATTTAATAATATTATATTTATTCTATAAAGAGAAAAAAAAAAATAACCATTTGTTTAATACATATTAATATAAAGTACAGTAATTATTTTATTGCGTTTCCGGTAATATAACTATTCTTATCCCCTTAGTAAGGAAAAAAAGAATACCATCATTAAAAATAAGGAAAAATGTCTTTGTCGGCAGTGATCATTAGCAAAGAAAAATCAAATATATATTTTCTGTTCATTAGCAGTCATTTACGACGAATTTGCAGCATTATTATTTTCCTAATATTTCGTTAATTTGGTTTATTGAAATCTTTCTAGAAGTATGTTAATTTAATAAACATTTAAGATGAAATATTTTAGTATTCATTAATTTTAGTTTAAGTGCACATGTGTTTGTTAACATCCCTGTTATATGATATCTAACGAAGGTAAAATAACACTAATCAAAATATAATAATGAGAAAAATCTGTGCCATCAGATTCCGTTGTAAATGCATTATATTAAGAATGTGTAGTAACAGGCAAAATTCTACTTAAAATAATCGTTATCTTTTCGTCTAAAATATTAATTCATACAGATTAACGATGCATATGAATAACTAATGGTTAAATTTAAATGTTTATAATTTTATGACAAGAACCCCATAACTTATATAAGTATTTACTGATAATAAAATATAGTATTATAATCATGAAAAAAAAAAAAAAATTCTGCGTTTATATCCTTATGTTTGCTATCCATTGTTATTTTAATATCTTAACATATCGAAAAAATAAGAATTATAAATATATAAGTCGAAAAAAAGAAGAAGAAAAAGATTTGGATATATATATATATTACAGAAATTTAAGAATATTAACTATTTATGTTTTTCAATAAAAGGCATCTTTGGATTTTTGAAAAAATGTAGTTCGAATGGTTCTGATGTATTTCCTGTATTTTTATTCTTTTTAACATAATTGGAATTTGAAATCAAAGCTTTTAAAGAAAGAAATCTAAATGAAAGTTTCGAAAAATCCATGCGCTCGTTTCACGAAAATATTCATAAATACCAAAATTTATGGAATCGGATTTCACCCTTTTTGGAGTTTTTTTTTTTTTTTTTTTTTTTTTTTTTTCCCTCTCATAGAGATTTATGTTTAAGGAAAAAAAGTTAATTTATCTTGAAAGAATTTTGTTACAAAATGCTTGCTGAAAGATTTATTGTTAATATATATATATATATATATATATATATAAAACCAATATTATCAGTGCAAAAATTTTAAATTTAAAGATGATTTAACTTCAGTATTAAAACAATTATTCAGATCATAAGCGAAGACTACCCAAATCAAACCAAAAAAAAATTAAAGAAAAATTGAAATGAGTTATTGGAAATTGGAATGAGAAAAAAGCATTATTTGCATTCTAACGTTTTCAAGGGCCTGGTAGAATGCAAATATGCTAAAAAATGGATGTTTTTCTGTCACAAAGAAAGCAAAAGCTAAGAATTTCTTTGTTCACAGGGTCGGAACACCCATAGTAAAACCTGAAAAAACGAATATCGAAATAAAACTATTACCTACACATGTAAAATTTAACAATCAGAGATCAGTTAAACGCACAGTTAATCAGTTCAAAATTGCAGTGAATATGGAGTAAAACAAAGGATTCACAGAGCTATTCAGGTAGAATATGGATTCAGATAAGGATTCAAGTCCTAATAAGGATTCAGATTATTATTCATAATTATTGTAACATGAATAGCGCTGCCATCTACATTAATGTTATAAAAATAATGGAAAAATTAAATAAATAAAATAAAATAAAAAGAATAAATAAAAAAAGGAATAGTTAATAAAAGAAAAAGAAATAAAATACATATAATGTCTGTACAGATATATATATATATATATATATATATATATATATAACCACATTTCGTTAAAAAAATATACATTTAAAAGGAAGATTAAATGTCATTTCTAATAGTATTTTTGTTAAAATATTGAGCAGTGCGATTCAAAATGAAATGATAAGAAAAAAAGAAAAACAAGTCCTTCCGGCTCATTCGGAAGGGTAGGTTGATTTCTTTATCCTTATCAAGTTTCAAAATGGCGGCTAAAAATTATTAATGCACTTGGTAGAAATATTGATGTAGGCTACGCACATATGGAGTTTTAAGCAAATCGGTTCATAAATACACTTTTATGTGAATTTAAAATTTTCAAGTGGCCGGCGCTTGGAAACAAAATGGTGGGTTAAGTTGACAAATATATGAAATGTATTTGGGAGATAAGTCTACTGTACACATATAGTTCGAATTAATTCAAAATCTCAAAAGTCATCGTGTTGAAAAATTAAGTGACTTCGATCAAAATGGCAGACAAAGTTGCTCATCTAAGATATCGTTGCAAATTTGAAAATAATTTTTTTCGGTAGAAATTCTTTCAAAGAGGCTTAGTAAGTTGATAAAAATGTTAGTTTTCTGCATTTCTAGCTTGTTTTAGCATTAAAATAGCCAAATTTTTCCTTAAAAACGCATTAAAAAGATCCAGTAACGCAGGTAATAGATTTGGCGCCAAATTTGGCGACTTTTCCCCTACGGCGAATTTTTTGGCGACTTTTGGCGAGAAAATACTTATTATCGTTATAACAAAGATGGATGCAATAACGTGATTGTTTCACGAGTTACGTGAATTTTCTAGATTGTTGTTGTTTAAATAATAAATCCAATTTTCAACTTTGATTTGAATTGATTAAGTATTTCTAAAGTTTCCGTGATAACAAATTTTCAAGTGGCCGCCACTTGGAAACAATACAGTGGAACAAGTTGCCCAGCAAACACATCCAATATATTTGAAACATAGGTTCACTGTCCAACTGTGGTTTAAATCAGTGCCGTGTTTCTAAAGCTATTATTATGGCAAATTTTCCAGTGGCAGTTTAAGTGGCTGCAATGGCAAAACAAACTTGCGAAAAACGAAATGGCAAAACATCTTGCCCATCGAAATCATCCAGTATATTTGTATGATAAGTTCATTGTCCAGTTCTAGTTTAAATTAAATCAGCATTTCAAAAATTATCGTCATAAGAAATTTTGAGGTGGCACCACTTGTAGAAAAAAGTGGAGTGAGATGCCCAGCGAACTTAAATGAGATATTTGACTGATAAATCCACTACCCACATTTGATGCGAATTGATTCTGTATTACTAAAGTTACCATAATGACAAATTTTCAAGTGGTCGCCACTTGGAAATAAAATTGCGATTCAAGTCACCAAGTGAACTTATCCTAGATATTTGAACCATAAGTTCACTATCCAACTTTTGTTTGAATCAGTTTAGTATTTTAAAAGTTATCGTGTGGCATATTTTCAAGTGACAGTGTGATTTTAAGTGGCTGGAACATAGAAACAAGATGTCGGGACAAGTTGACCAGTGAAAACTGTCAAGATATGATAATGTCACTGCCAAATTTTGTTCGATTTGGAGTATTATTTGAGAAGTTATCGTGATTTTAAATTTTCAAGTGGGAGCCTGATTTCAAGTGGCCCCGCTTAACTTAAGATATCTGCCACTTTATTAAAAATGGCGGATATAGTTTATTAATAAACTTCATTGAGATCCTTACGTGGTCTGTATTTACATCACAAATCAAACAATTTCGGAATACGCTTTTTACAATAAAAATTTGAAATTATCACGTGGTCTCCACTTGAAAACAAAATGGCGGTGCAACTTGGTTAACAAACTTCTCTAAGATATTTATATGATAAGTTAAGACACTGTTCAAATTTGATTCCATTTGGAGTATTATTTCGGAAGTTATCATGGTTTTAAATTTTCAAGTGGTGGCCTGATTTCAAGTGGCCCCGCTTAACTTAAGATATCTGCCACTTTATTAAAAATGGCGGATATAGTTTATGAATAAACTTCATTGAGATCCTTACGTGGTCTGAATTTACTTCACAAATCAAACAATTTCGGAATACGCATTTTACAATATAAATTTGAATTTCTCACGTGGTCTCCACTTGAAAACAAAATCGTGGAGCAACTTGGTTAACAAATTCCTCTAAGTTATTTATAAGATAAGTTAAGACGCTGTCCAAATTTGGTTCGATTTGGAGTATTATTTTGGAAGTTATAGTGATTTTAAATTTTCAAGTGGTAGCCTGATTTCAAGTGGTCCCACTTAACTTAAAATATCTCCCACTTTATTAAAAATGGCGGATAAACTTCATTAATAAACATCATTGAGACCCTTATGTGGCCTGTATTTACATCAAAATGCAAGCAAATCTTGCTTTAAATATTGTTGCGGACTTGGGGGTTCGTGAGTTGTCCGAGAATGAAAGGCCACTTACAAAAATTCAGTAATTTATTCACAGAAATTTCCAGAAAAATACAGGTCTATAAACCAAGTATCAGCTTCAATTCAACCAGTAAACACAGCTTAAACAACAGCTGTCAATAGCAAATCCACAGTACAAACTGTATAGCAATAACACATAAAGCAAGTCTCTTCCAAAGAGGCTCAAGCAATGCAACATTGACAGAAGCTGATCTTAGACTGAACTGAACTGACTCACTGCCTTGGCGAGAAGCGCTCCTTATATACTGTTCCATGGAACCCAGATTTTTCGAGAAAACTCTAGAAAGTAGTCAACCAATCAACTTACAGCTTCCATATTTGGTATATCCCATATAAGGATTTTCTCGCCAAGGTCGCCAAAAAAAATCGCCAAGGTGGGAAAAAGTCGTCAAATTTGGCGTCAAATCCATTACCTGCATTATTGGGGCTTTTTAATACGTTTTTAAGGGAAATTAAGGCTATTTCAACGCTAAAATGACTAGAAATGCACAAAATTAGCACTTTATCAACTTACTAAGCCTCTTTGAAAGAATTTATACAAAAATAAACACAATTATTTACAATTTTGTAACACTGCCCCCCTCCCATGGACTGCACGTCCCGGGCAGTGCAACCCTTGGTTAAGAGGCGAAACTAACCAAATTTACACAATCTCAAATACAAAAACTAAGTTGCATATAACGACAAAATAGAAACAAAAATCAAGTGAGAAATATTTACAAAATTCACAAATATGTACAAGTATTTATATACAAATATTTACATTGCGCATGCGCAAATTGTACCAGTATTTACATTTTTAATTTTTAATATTACCGTTACTTGTGGTACTTAGCTAGCCTATTATAGTGCACCACCTTCGGTTTTGATGAAGGCGTTTTAAAGATCCGCACCACTACATCATTCAGCCTTTTTAAGACTGTGTATGGTCCGTCCCAGTTGCACTGTAACTTGGAAGAGAGTCCTTTGCGTCGAACAGGATTCCACAGTCAGACCTTCTCTCCTTCCTGGAACTCATGTTGTGTAGCCTTTAGATCGTACATTGTCTTCATTTTCTCCGTTGCCATGTTAATCCGCTCCCGAGCAAAGTTGTGTTCGTCCTCAAATCGTGCCTGGAGATCTTGGATGTACTCCTCGGGCGATGAAGGAGCATCGGGTGGACAACCAAACAGGAGATCACATGGAAGACGAAGTTCACGTCAAAAGAGCATCTGGGCTGGAGTATAGCCGGTGGTTTCAGGGACAGCACTTCGATAAGCCAGCAGGAACAATGGCAACTTCAAGTCCCAATCTTGCTGATTTCTTGATACTAGAAGAGAGAGGTTATTCAGGATGGTACGATTGAACCTCTCGACCATGCCGTCCGACTGGGGATGTAAAGGTGTTGTCCGGGTTTTCTCTATGCCGAGTAGGTGACACAGTCCTTTGAAAACATCAGAGGTAAAGTTCCTACCTTGGTCGGTATGAAGTTGCTTGACACCCATTGCTGCACTAGGACCTCTGCGACTGTGCATGCCTCTTGATTGGGAATGGGATATGCCTCAGGCCACTTGGTGAAATAGTCCATCACGACGAGGATGTATTTATTTCCACTGGAGGTTCGTGGCAAAGGACCCAAGATGTCGATTGCAATCCGTTCAAATGTTGCTCCCACGTTATACCGTTGCAGTCTAACTCGACTTCGTTTCTGCGGGCCTTTACGTGCCGCACAAGCATCACAGGATTTACACCATTTCTTACATCCTCCTTTGCCTTGCACCAGTAGAAGCGTTCCCGAACTTTCTGCAGAGTCTTCATTACCCCAAAATGTCCTCCGGTAGAGCTACTATGCAGTTGTTCTAAAACAGCTGGAATTTTTGATCTTGGTAATAAAATCTGCCATCTGAAGCTTTTCCCATCATCAGATTCCCACTTTCTGTATAATACGCCGTTTCTGATATGAAGAGAGTCCCAAAGTGCCCAATAACTTTTCGTAATGGGACTGAATCTGGAAATTTCCTGCCAGGTAGGTCTGTTGCTGGTCGTCTCCTTCAGCTGTAATATTGGCTTTATGTCAGGATCTTCCAACTGGGCTTGTCTAAGTTCTTCGTCTCTCCAGGGATCGGGATCTTGTTCTGATGGTGTTGAGACAGTAACTTGGCAGGCAACCGGATTTATCGGTAGGTATTTCTGTTCGGCTAAAGAGCAGTACTTGCAGCTTTCCGAGCAGGGCTTCCGTGACAAGGCATCTGCATTACCATGTAGAGTCCCTTTACGATGACGTATCTCAAAGTCATATTCCTGGAGGCGTTGTATCCACCTGGCAATCTGTCCTTCCGGGTTCTTGAACTGAAGCAACCAAGTTAAAGATGCATGGTCAGTTCGGAGCAGGAATCTTCTGCCATAGAGGTAATGATGGAAATGTTCTATGGCTTTTACGATGGCGAGTAGCTCCTTCCTGGTGGTACAGTAATTTCGCTCTGGTTTAGACTGGCATTTACTCCAATAGGCAATGACATGGTCTTGACCATCAATTTCCTGTGACTGAAAAGCACTGACACTCTCATGGCTGGCATCTGTATCAATTATGAACTGTCTGTCGGGCTGTGCATACGTCAAGATAGGCGATGATGTTAAGGCCTCTTTAAGTCGCTTGAACGCATTTTCACATTCATCTGTCCACAGGAACTTCTGTTTGGCTTCCGTAAGCTTGTGGAGTGGTCTAGCAATATTTGAGAAACCCTTGACAAACTTCCTGTAATAAGTGCATAACCCCAGGAAACTTCGTAGTTGGTGTACATTTTCAGGGCGTCTCCAGTGTTCGACTGCAGAGATCTTCTCAGGATCAGTTCTCACACCTTCGGCAAAGATGATATGGCCGAGGTAGCTCACTTCACGACGGAACAAGTTACACTTGCCTGGATTCAATTTGAGGTTAGCCATTCTGAGTTTCTCCAGCACCTTTCGGATGTTTCGTAGATGGTCTTCAAAGGTGCGCCCCACAATGATAATATCATCCAAATACACCAGACAGGCTTCATAGGAAAGTCATTTTAGCACTGTCTCCATCAGGGGTTCGAAGGTGGCAGGTGCATTACATAATCCGAACGGCATAACTTTAAATTGCCACAGTCCTTGTCCCGTGGTGAATGCAGTCTTCTCACGATCATCAGGATGTAATTCTACTTGCCAGTAACCGCTCTTCAGATCCAAAGTCGAGAACCATTTATTGCCAGCAAGTGTGTCTAATGTGTCGTCAATTCTGGGAAGAGGGTAACTGTCTTTCTTCGTGATGTCATTCAAACGACGATAATCCACGCAAAATCTTGTTGAACCATCCTTTTTCCGCACCAGTACTATGGGAGAGGCCCAAGGACTCGTTGATGGCTCGATGACATCATTGTGCTGCATTTCACTTAGAAGTTCAGAGACCTCTTCCTGTTTAGCAAATGGAAGTCTTCTTGGATGTTGTTTGATTGGAGGATGATTTCCTGTATCAATTCTGTGCTGGGTGATGTTCGTTCTCCCGACGTCTTCAGGTGTTCGAGAAAAAAGGTCTTTAAATTCTTGGAGTAGCTTCTCCGCAGCACATCTCTGTTCCTTTCCTAACTCTGCATTCTTGAGTAATTCCGTTATTAATTGTTCAGAAGACTTGGATTCGGTTGATTGCGTGGGGCGGTTTATGCATGTTACAGGAGTGCAGGCTGCTAACACCTCATCCTTCTTCACTGTTCGGACCTTATCGCTGATGTTTGCGACTCTCACAGGAATAGTACTCTTTGAGAGATCAACTAGAGATGAAGCTACCAGAACTCCTCTTGGGCTATTGTCTGTATTCGGGTATTCAATCAGTCCATAGCGGAAGTATTGCTTTGTAGGTGGTGTTCCTGAAACTATTGTCTCTGTGTGTGGAGGGATGGAAATTTCAGACTTGGCTGTTATCTGGCATATTGTCTGAATGTCTTGATTTTCAGTGTTGAACACAGCGATGTCTTCCGAACTCGAATGCAGTTCATTATTCTTGAAGTCCAATTGAAAGTTAAATTTTCTCAGGAAATCAATTCCAATGATTAGAGGATCTCTTATATCAGCCACATATGCCATATGATGGTAACTGGCATTTCCAAAAGTGATGGTCAAGTTCATTTTTCCAGATATTTTGATTTCGTCTCCGGTCACAGTCTGGAGTTTAATGCAGGGCGGCGTCCAGATAATCTTTCCTTTTAGTTTTTGAGCCAAATCCGTTCTAATGATGGTCACGTTGGCTCTCGCGTCCAGAATCATCCGGCAGGTGGTGTTGTTAACTTGGCCATAGACGTTAAGTCCATTATCGCCGCCACTCATCGATGAAACATGAAATACTGTAAATTGGGGCTCTTTAATTTCAGGCGACCTCCGCCCCGCGAGATGGCCTCCTCTTAGTTTCCCTGTAGTGATGGTGAAGACGGATGATTTCCTATAGTTGGTCGTACAGGGCAGTTCCTCTTCACGTGACCATCCCCTCAACAGCCCCAGCACTTTATCTTCCGGTCCTTTATTTCCTTTTTATTCTCCAGGCTGCGCAATCTCTTTAAGATCTCTTCGATACTTCTCTGCATTTCATTTTCACCAGCAGGCGTATCGTTTAATGAGACTGCTCTTATGGTATGGCGGTCTTTACGGGAGGCTTGTTGGGCTGCCTCTATCCTAAGTGCATAGCCTAAAGCTGATTCTACGTCTCTGATGTTGGAGTGTCTCAGCGCTTTTTGAATTTCTGGAATTTCTCTTCTATTCCATCCATTCTATTTTCCATCACCGTTAATTTACCCTCGATTGATTCTTTCACCGTTGAAAGCTCTCTCTTCATCTCATCTTGATTAGATTTAATTTCTTCCTGAACTTCACCCAAACTGCTTTTCATTTCCTTCAATTCTTCAGTCAAACCGTCTTTCAACTCTCTTTGTCCTGTTTCTATTTTCTCTATCAATCCAGATCTTAACTCATTCATCTGAGCAGTGAGTCCTTCTAGAAATTTCTTCATTTCTTGTTCCATAGCTCTCGTTATCACCATTCACAGACAACCCCACTCCTGACACCAGAAATGTTGCGTACTTGGGGTTTCGTGAGTTGTCCGAGAATGAAAGGCCACTTACAAAAATTCAGTAATTTATTCACAGAAATTTCCAGAAAAATACAGGTCTATAAACCAAGTATCAGCTTCAATTCAACCAGTAAACACAGCTTAAACAACAGCTGTCAATAGCAAATCCACAGTACAAACTGTATAGCAATAACACATAAAGCAAGTCTCTTCCAAAGAGGCTCAAGCAATGCAACATTGACAGAAGCTAATCTTAGACTGAACTGAACTGACTCACTGCCTTGGCGAGAAGCGCTCCTTATATACTGTTCCATGGAACCCAGATTTTTCGAGAAAACTCTAGAAAATGGTCAACCAATCATTTTACAGCTTCCATATTTGGTATATCCCATATAAGGATTTTCTCGCCAAAGTCGCCAAAAAAGTCGCCAAGGTGGGAAAAAGTCGCCAAATTTGGCGCCAAATCCATTACCTGCTTTATTGGGGCTTTTTAATAAGTTTTTAAGGGAAATTAAGGCTATTTCAACGCTAAAATGACTAGAAATGCACAAAATTAGTACTTTATCAACTTACTAAGCCTCTTTGAAAGAATTTATACAAAAATAAACACAATTATTTACAATTTTGTAACAATATGCTTTTTACAATGTCGGTTTGAAATTTTCAAGTGGCTGACACTTAAAAACAAAAAGTCGGAGCAACTTGGTTAACGAACTCATCCAAGATATTTATAAGATTAGTTCACCGCCAAATTTGGTTCCATTTGGAGTATTATTTCGGAAGTTATCATGGTTTTAAATTTTCAAGTGGGAACCTGATTTCAAGTGGCCCCGCTTAACTAAAGATATCTGCCACTTTATTAAAAATGGCGGATATAGTTTATTAATAAATTTCATTGTGATCTTACGCGGTCTGTATTTACATCACAATTCAAACAATTTCGGAATACGCTTTTTACAATTTAAATTTGAAATTCTCAAGTGGTCTCCACTTGAAAACAAAATGGCGGTGCAACTTGGTTAACAAACTTATCTAAGATATTTATATGATAAGTTAAGACACTGTTCAAATTTGATTCCATTTGGAGTATTATTTCGGAAGTTATCATGGTTTTAAATTTTCAAGTGGTGGCCTGATTTCAAGTGGCCCCGCTTAACTTAAGATATCCGTCACTTTATTAAAAATGGCGGATAAAGTTCATTAATAAAGATATTTGAGACACTTGTATAATCTATGTATACATCAAAATTAAAAAAAAAAAAAATCGGAATACGCTTTTTACAATTTGAATTTGAAATTTTCAAGTGGTCTCCACTTGAAAACAAAATGATGGAGCAACTTGGTTAACAAATTCCTCTAAGTTATTTATAAGATAAGTTAAGACACTGTCCAAACTTGGTTCGATTTGGAGTATTATTTCGGAAGTTATTGTGATTTTAAATTTTCAAGTGGTAGCGTGATTTCAAGTGGCCCCGCTTAACTCAGGATATATACCATTTTATTAAAAATGACGGATAAATTTCATTAATAAACATCATTGAGACCCTTATGTGGTCTATATTTACATCAAATTTCAAACAAATTCGGAATACGCTTTTTACAATTTGAATTTGAAATTTTCAAGCGGTCTCCACTTTAAAAGAAAATGGCGGAGCAACTTGGTTAATAAACTCATCTAAGATATTCATAACGCAAGTTAAGACACTGTCCAAATTTGGTTCGATTTGGAGTATTATTTCGGAAGTTATAGTGATTTTAAATTTTCAAGTGGTAGCCTGATTTCAAGTGGTCCCGCCTAACTTAAAATATCTCCCACTTTATTAAAAATGGCGGATAAACTTCATTAATAAACTTCATTGAGACCCTTATGTTGCCTGTGTTTACATCTAAATGCAAGCAAATCTTTCCTTAAATATGCTTTTTATAATTTCGGTTTGAAATTTTCAAGTGGCTGCTACTTGAAAACAAAAAGTCGGAGCAACTTGGTTAACGAACTCATCCAAGATATTTATAAGATTAGTTCACTGTTCAAATTTGGTTCGATTTCGAGTATTATTTCAGGACTTATCGTGATGACAAAAGTTTCATTATAGATAGATAGATAGATAAATAGATAGATATAGATAAACGAAGTGATTACAATAGGTCGATTTCTAAAGAAATCAACCTAAAACAGAAATTTCGACATCTCTAATAATTATTTTAAATGTAAAAATAAATAAAGAAAGAAAGAAAGAAAGAAAATAAAAATAAAAATAAAGAAAAAAAATAAAGAAATCAATTACACCATTACAATTGCAATTAAAGTTTCATTCAATTAGTACAGACGTATTTTCTGTATCTTCTTTCGTTGCGGAGGAATCGCTTTTAAGAAACGAACATAATTTGCAACCTATTTTACTTCTTTCCGTGGGAGTCTTTCTGATGAAGGAACAATAATTTTTGGAGAAACTATTTGGAAATTGGCAAATAGTGTACATTTATTATCACTATGTTTTTAATTAGTAAATTCGTTAAATAAGGTGGTAGAATTTTCTAACCAAACTAAACGTTGGCGTTTTGATTATTCGTCCAACGTCGGTACATTTTGCGACGCTGAAGACTTTCTTGTTGGGGAGAAGATACAGTCACATACAAAATAATAAAAAAAAAGAAAATAAAAAAAAAATGGTAGAATTATTTTTTAAAACACCAATTTCCGAGATCTAAAATTGACCTACCTAAGCAGGATGACTGTTAATTTTCCTCTAATAACCACGTAATACATAAGAAAGAAATGAATAAAAATTATACAGACACGACATTATTTCATTATTTAAAACATGAAAATCGGACATTGACAGATTTTAATTTAGTGCCAGAGGCCTACTGCTAAACTTGTTAATATCGACAAATTCTTCTTTAGTTAATTCGTGACGATCTAAATTCCATGATAAAGTTTTCATTAAATCAAACCAATGTGTTTCAGCTGCAGATACTGGAACAAATAACGTTGGAAGTCCAAACTGTCTTATAGCCGCAAAACAACGTTTTTTCTCTTTTTCCCAATGAGGGGGAGGTGTGCCATGGGGGGGACTCATGTCAAAGGTGTGCCTAGGGGGGGACTCATGTCAAAGGTGTGCCTTGGGGGGGACTCATGTCAAAGTTGTAACTTGGGGGGAACTCACGTCAAAGTTGGGCCTTGGGGGGACTCATGTCAAAGTTGGGCCTGGGGGGACTCATGTCGAAGTTGGGCCTAGGGGGGACTCATGTCAAAGTTGTACCTTGGGGGGGACTCATGTCAAAGTTGGGCCTGGGGGGGACTCACGTCAAAGTTGTGCCTTGGGGGGACTTCATTCAATAAATCCCCATTCAATAAACCGACTGAAATAGGCCCTTAGCACTATTAAGAGTGACGTATAAAAATTCGACAACGCTGTACCGACTGAAATAGGGGTACCTTGGGGGGGACTCATGTCAAAGTTGGGCCTGGGGGGACTCATATCAAAGTTGTGCCTTGGGGGGGGACTCATGTCAAAGTTGTACCTTGGGGGGGACTCATGTCAAAGTTGGGCCTTGGGGGGAATCATGTCAAAGTTGTGCCTTGGGGGAGACTCATGTCAAAGTTGTACCTTGGGGGGGACTCATGTCAAAGTTGTACCTTGGGGGGGACTCATGTCAAAGTTGTGCCTGGGGGGGACTCATGTCAAAGTTGTGCCTTGGGGGGACTTCTTTCAATAAATCCCCATTCAATAAACCGACTGAAATAGGCCCTTAGCACTATTAAGGGTGACATATAAAAATTCGACAACGCTGTACCGACTGAAATAGAGATACCTTGGGGGGACTCATGTCAAAGTTGGGCCTGGGGGGGGACTCATGTCAAAGTTGTGCCTTGGGGGGGACTCATGGCAAAGTTGTACCTTGGGGGGGGGGACTCATGGCAAAGTTGGGCTTTGGGGAGGGACTCATGCCAAATTTGTGCCTTGGGGGGACTCATGTCAAAGTTGTACCTTGGGGGGACTCATGTCAAAGTTGGGCCTTGGGGGGACTCATGTCAAAGTTGGGCCTGGGGGGGACTCATGTCAAAGTTGGGCCTTGGGGGGACTCATGTCAAAGTTGTACCTTGGGGGGGACTCATGTCAAAGTTAGGCCTGGGGGGGACTCATGTCAAAGTTGTGCCTTGGGGGGACTTCATTCAATAAATCCCCATTCAATAAACCGACTGAAATAGGCCCTTAGCACTATTAAGAGTGACGTATAAAAATTCGACAACGCTGTACCGACTGAAATAGGGGTACCTTGGGGGGGACTCATGTGAAAGTTGTGCCTTGGGGGGACTTCATTCAATAAATCCCCATTCAATAAACCAACTGAAATAGGCCCTTAACACTATTAAGAGTGACGTATAAAAATTCGACAACGCTGTACCGACTGAAATAGGCCTCTAGCACTAATAATAATAATAAAAAAATATACAGACACGACATTATTTCATTATTTAAAACATGAAAATCTGGCATTGACAGATTTTAATTTAGTGCCAGAGGCCTACTGCTAAACTTGTTAATATCGACAAATTCTTCTTTAGTTAATTCGTGACGATTTAAATTCCATGATAAAGTTTTCATTAAATCAAACCAATGTGTTTCAGCTGCAGATATTGTAACAAATAACGTTGGAAGTCCAAACTGTCTTATAGCCGCAAAACAACGTTTTTTCTCTATTTCCCAATGAGGGGGAGGTGTGCCTTGGGGGGGACTCATGTCAAAGATGTGCCTTGGGGGGGACTCATGTCAAAGTTGTACCTTGGGGGGGACTCATGTCAAAGTTGTACCTTGGGGGGGACTCATGTCAAAGTTGGGCCTGGGGGGGGACTCATGTCAAAGTTGGGCCTTGGGGGGACTCATGTCAATGTTGTACAGTGGGGGGGACTCATGTCAAAGTTGTACCTTGGGGGGGACTCATGTCAAAGTTGGGCCTGGGGGGACTCATGTCAAAAGTTGGGCCTTGGGGGGACTCATGTCAAAGTTGTGCCTTGGGGGGACTTCATTCAATAAGTCCCCATTCAATAAACCGACTGAAATAGGTCCTTAGCACTATTAAGATTGACGTATAAAATTCGACAACGCTGTACCGACTGAAATAGGGGTACCTTGGGGGGGACTCATGTCAAAGTTGTGCCTTGGGGGGACTTCATTCAATAAATCCCCATTCAATAAACCGACTGAAATAGGCCCTTAGCACTATTAAGAGTGACGTATAAAAATTCGACAACGCTGTACCGACTGAAATAGGAGTACCTTGGGGGGGACTCATGTCAAAGAGTGGCCTGGAGGGGAACTCATGTCAAAGTTGGGCCTTGGGGGGACTCATGTCAAAGTTGCGACTTGGGGGGGGGACTTCATTCAATAAATCCCCATTCAATAAACCGACTGAAATAGGCCCTTAGCACTATTAAGAGTGACGTATAAAAATTCGACAACGCTGTACCGACTGAAATAGGGGTACCTTGGGGGGGACTCATGTGAAAGTTGTGCCTTGGGGGGACTTCATTCAATAAATCCCCATTCAATAAACCAACTGAAATAGGCCCTTAACACTATTAAGAGTGACGTATAAAAATTCGACAACGCTGTACCGACTGAAATAGGCCTCTAGCACTAATAATAATAATAAAAAAATATACAGACACGACATTATTTCATTATTTAAAACATGAAAATCTGGCATTGACAGATTTTAATTTAGTGCCAGAGGCCTACTGCTAAACTTGTTAATATCGACAAATTCTTCTTTAGTTAATTCGTGACGATTTAAATTCCATGATAAAGTTTTCATTAAATCAAACCAATGTGTTTCAGCTGCAGATATTGTAACAAATAACGTTGGAAGTCCAAACTGTCTTATAGCCGCAAAACAACGTTTTTTCTCTATTTCCCAATGAGGGGGAGGTGTGCCTTGGGGGGGACTCATGTCAAAGATGTGCCTTGGGGGGGGACTCATGTCAAAGTTGTACCTTGGGGGGGACTCATGTCAAAGTTGTACCTTGGGGGGGACTCATGTCAAAGTTGGGCCTGGGGGGGACTCATGTCAAAGTTGGGCCTTGGGGGGACTCATGTCAATGTTGTACAGTGGGGGGGACTCATGTCAAAGTTGTACCTTGGGGGGGACTCATGTCAAAGTTGGGCCTGGGGGGACTCATGTCAAAAGTTGGGCCTTGGGGGGACTCATGTCAAAGTTGTGCCTTGGGGGGACTTCATTCAATAAGTCCCCATTCAATAAACCGACTGAAATAGGTCCTTAGCACTATTAAGATTGACGTATAAAATTCGACAACGCTGTACCGACTGAAATAGGGGTACCTTGGGGGGGACTCATGTCAAAGTTGTGCCTTGGGGGGACTTCATTCAATAAATCCCCATTCAATAAACCGACTGAAATAGGCCCTTAGCACTATTAAGAGTGACGTATAAAAATTCGACAACGCTGTACCGACTGAAATAGGAGTACCTTGGGGGGACTCATGTCAAAGAGTGGCCTGGAGGGGAACTCATGTCAAAGTTGGGCCTTGGGGGGACTCATGTCAAAGTTGCGCCTTGGGGGGGGACTTCATTCAATAAATCCCCATTCAATAAACCGACTGAAATAGGCCCTTAGCACTATTAAGAGTGACGTATAAAAATTCGACAACGCTGTACCGACTGAAATAGGGGTACCTTGGGGGGGACTCATGTCAAAGTTGGGCCTTGGGGGGACTTCATTCAATAAATCCCCATTCAATAAATCGACTGAAATAGGCCTCTAGCACTAATTAAGAGTGTATTATAAAAATTCGACAACTGTACCGACTGAAATAGGCCTCTAGCACTAATAATGAAAATCGGTCGGCATCGGCATTAAATTTTTTTTTAATACTTAGAGATAATACAGCCCTGATAAAATTAAAATAACGTGTTTATCCATTTTTTTTCAAGTACTGTATCTTTTGTATTGGGTTGTTCGGAAAGTAATGTCGTTTATCCTTAGAAAATGAAAGACGATTTTCTTATAGCGTATAAATATTTTATTGAATTAGATATTCTCATGTTTGATCGGCCTCTTAGCGACCTCATGAGTTGTTACTTGGCATTTTTTTCAATAAATATTTTATTTAGTCTGCACCAGTATCAACTGGCTTTCCAGAACATAATGCATCTTCGACATCAAAAATGCCGGTACAAACTTTTCTAAATACGTTTTGACACCATCGTTCTGTCAGTAAATCTTCTCGATACACATCGAATACATTTTTCGTTCCTTAAACAGCATTTTCACCTGTTTAATAGTAAAAATCAAAATAGGCCGAAAATGTTGCTTCCGACTTTCTTTATTTGGTAGGGCACAAATCAAAACTTATTGTGGAGAATCAAACAAACATTTTCAAAAGCAAGCCTTGCTATATCAGCTACCAAAGTCAGTGGCGAAGCGTCCATCCCTGTTTATTTATTTATATATTTTTTTGAAGTAATCAAGTAACGTCGCCTCGTCGAAAGACTGAATTGATTATTTCTCTCCTTTTGGATTCGCTTCGCTTCGGCAGTTCTATAGTTTTCTGAACCATGCTTTGCCCCTGATCATAATATATATTGCTAATGCAGTTTAATTGTGAAGATGATGTGGAAAAAAATACAATTAAGTCTTGTGTTGGGAAAACGAAATTACTTTCCGAACAACTTAAAAATATATCTTTTGAGGAATATTATATATATATATATATATGTATATATATATACATTAACGAAAATATGATCCTTCAAGTCAATAATTGCGAGGATATTCTTTTTAAAATTATAACATAAATAGTCGATATTTAATAGTCAAATATTAACAACAAATAAAATAACATCTACAAGAATTATATGATAACAAATATATACAACAGAAATGAATTAATTAGATTTTTCTTTTCCTCGTGTACTAGACAATGAGATAATCATTAGGGTGGTTCGAAAAATACTTTTTTTTTTTTTTAAATTTCATATCGCTATAGTGCACAAAAGTTGCCATTGGTATAGACATGAAAAAAGCACTAATTATTACTTTTTAATAAATTTGTCTTCCGGTCGCGCAATGCCATCGAAGTTAGCAAAAAAATGTGAAAAACCTTAATTTTTTATAATTTTTTAAGCACGCCAGATGGTTTTAATTGCGTTCCTATACCATGAATTAACTACTAAAAGTATGTAAAATCAATATATATGCACTTTTTATACATTTGTTTCATATCTTCCGGTCACGCAACATGAGTAAAATTAATAGTTTTTGCAAAATTTTAAAGTTTGACACTGTTTAGTACATTTTAATCATACGACTTTTAGAGATGCTATAGTTTAATTCTATTACAATAATATATTTAAAATCCAAGCATATAAGATAAATTTGGCTATAAGATAGGCGTGGCATACGTAACGAATGCCAGCGATGCGCTGGCAGAGCAGGCAGTCGCAGCCATTATCGTTTCCCGCTATTTTCTTCAGTCTGCTGATGCCGCTAGCTCTAGTCAGTACTAGATTGTGTTGTGCTTAAGTCCGTATTCTACTTTTGCGCTAAGTATTTGTACTTGAAATACGACAGTTATTGATACATTGGATGTACCAATGAAAGTTGGCATAGAGACAATAACTAGAAAAGACTTTGAGTGCCCTATTCTTTGTCACCCGCGAGACTTGTTGCACAACAAGCTTCTTACTCATGAAAATGTCCTTCGCTTCTGCTTTCAACAGAGATTCAACATAGCTGTGACAGTAAAAAACAAGAGTGTATCTTTTCCAAGAGTAGCCTCAACAGTAGCAAATAAAATTATCTGTTTATATTACAAAGCCTCGATTCCCAACTGTTACGGAGTGCAGAGTCATCTAGCTAATTAGTTCTTACTAGGAATCATGCAGTAAACTCAAAAAAGTCGTTTCATCGTGAAAAAGATAAACCAGCATTCAAACTTAAACTTGACAATTTCAAGGACAAAAGGATGCTCTCTTTCTGATGTCGCGGCGTGTAAATGTGCAAGTACATAAACCTTAATTCCAAATGTGGAATTTTTTATCTTATTTCACAATCGCAGTTCACACTTACAGGACATACACATGTATCTGGAGATTTCTTACATGAACAGTCATTAGCAACAATTACACATTTACACGCCGCGATAGCAAAAAGAGAGCATCCTTTCTTCTTGAAATTGTCAAGTTTATGTTTGAATGCTGGTTTATCTTTGTGACGATGAAACGACTTTCTGAGTTTACTGTATGATTCGTAGTAAGAACTAATTAGCTGGATGACTCTGTACTCCGTAACAGTTGTGATCGAGGCTTTGTCATATAAACCGATAATTTTCTTTACCACTGTGGAGGATACTCTTTAAAAAGATACACTCTTGTTGTTTCTTGGCACAGCTAGGTTGAATCTCTGTTGAAAGCAGCAGCGAAGGATACCTTCATGAGTAGGAAGCTTGTTGTGTAACAAGTCTCGTGGGTGACCAAAAATAGGGCACTCATAATCTTTTCTAGTTATTGTTCCTATACCAACTTTCTTTGGCACAACCATTGTATCAATAACTGTAGTATTTAAGTACAAACACTGTACGCAAAAGTAGACAGAAAAATAAGGACTTAAGTACAACACAATGTAGTACTGATTCGAGGAAGCAGCATCAGCAGACTGAAAGAAATAGCGGGAACGATAATGGCTGCGAATGGCTGCGCTGCGCGCGCATCGCTGGCATTCGTCACGTACGCCATGTCCATCTTATAGCCACGTTTATCTTATATGCTTGAATTTTAAATATATTATTGTAATAGAATTAAACTATAGCCTCTCTAAAAGTCATATGATTAAAATGTACTAAACAGTCAAATTTGAAATTTTGCAAAAACTAATAATTTTACTCATGTTACCCGACCGGATGATATGAAACAAATGTATAATAAGAGTATATATACAGTGCGTTAAGAAATTATAAGACCACAAGCGTATTGGTGCATTTCTGAAGAAGAGAGCATAATATGCAAATTTTTAGTTGCGTACTTAAAACTGATAGGAAAACATATCCTATACTAATTCTAACTTTTAAAATTAAATTAAATTTCATAAAAACTTATTCATTTTTCTAAAAATTAAAGACTGTGACTCTTAAGAAATTATAAGACCACCTGAGAAAATTAGCATATTATACATGACGTCAAACTCAATACAAAGCGCATGCGTCAGTATTTTGTAAAAGCATTACCTAAGAAGCAAAGGCTTAGGTTTTGAATGTGTTATCTACGATTAATTTGACGATGCCACGAGGTAAAGAATTATCGGAGTGCGAAGTGAGAAAAATTTTATTTTATAAATGTTCTGGTAAATCTGAAAGAGATATTGCGAGGTTAATAACCCGTTCTAAAACTGCCATTCATAATGTCATAATTAAAAAAGATTATTCAAACAAAATAAAACGATCTGGTAGAAAAAATATTTTGACAGCACGTGATAATAGCCAAATTTTTCGACTGTCAACTAAAAAAGGTCTTTCAACTCGTGAAATTTCGAAACGTTTCAGCAAGAAAACTTCACATGTAACAGTCTGGAAGAGTCTTAAATTAAATATTAATACGAAATTTATGAAATTGAAAAAAAAAAAAAAAAAAAGTTATTGAAATGCCTTCGATAAGAAAGATTAAAATGGGTTAAAAATGTCATGTCATGGAATGATAAGTGGAAGCAAATTATATTTTCTGATCAAAAGAAATTTAACCTTGATGGTCCCGATGGTTTCAAACACTATTGGCATGACTTGAGGAAGGAACCGAAAGAATGCTTAAGTAGACAAATTGGTGAAGGATAAGTAATGATTTGGGGAGCTTTCAGTTATGAGGGGTTGTGTGATTTTACAGCAGATTTCGGTCATATGAACTCTACACAATATCAGTCTATGCTATATGATCATATGATACCGTTTGGACCTTTATTAGGTGGTGCTAACAGGATATTTCAACAGGACAATGCTGCTTGTCATACATCTAAATCCACACAGGAGTGGTTTAAAAAAGAAAAAAATAATGTTTTGCCATGGCCAAGTCGAAGTCCAGACTTGAACCCCATGGAAAACGTATGGGGTATATTATCTCGCAAAGTTTATGCTAGTAATAAACAATTTTCATCTGCCAATGAAATGGAAGTAGCCATTGTAAATGAATGGTACAATATTTATACAACTGAACTTAATCACCTGGTTACTTCAATGAAAAACAGAGTATTTGAAGTCATCAGGAAAAATGGAGGACCAATATCATATTATTTTTTTACACAATTTTGTTTTTTGACAAGTGGTCTTATATTTTCTTAACAGGTTATTTTCCACTTATTTCTAATATATATTTTAATTAAACATTTATTGCATTATACCAAGTTATTGCAAACTAATTATAAAAAAATACAGAGCAATATGTTATTTTATGTGCTTAAATTATGATTAGAATCTTTATTTTTCTTATAATTTACAAAATTAAAGTGGTCTTATAATTTCTTAACGGACTGTATTGATTTCACATACTTTTAGTAGTTAAATCATGGGATAGGAACGCAATTAAAACCATCTGGCGTGCTAAAAAAATATATGAAAAAATAAGGTTTTTCACAATTTTTTGGTAAATTCGATGGCATTGCGCGATCCGAAGACAGATTAATAAAAAAATAATAATTAGTTCTTTTTTCAAGTATATACCTATGGCAACTTTTGTGCACTATAGCGATCTGAAATTTTTTAAAAAAAGTTTTTTTTTCGAACAACCCTTATAATCATATTATATTATTTGTGAGAGATTTTTAGAGAGGTAAAACCAAATATTGTCTTCATTGGAAGTCGTTCAATATGAAATAACATATTTTGAATAATATTTCAATAACTTCGTTATTTAAATTACATCAAAAGATAAATTATTTAATACAATTTTTAAAATTTCCTAATAATGAATATCTATATATCTTCAACTGAACGAAGCTTATGTATGAATTTCCTATAAGTAAATAAGCGTATGTTTATTAGTATATATAAAACTGATTGTTTGCTTGTCTGGATTTTCAGTTCGCTATACAAATCTAAAACATTTAACCGACAGCTACGTAAAATTATATTTTTATTAATCTGGACAAAATCTAGCTGACACAATATACACACATATATACATATATATATATATATATATATATATATATATATATATATATATATATATATATTTACTTCAGCAGGATAATTCTATAAGATGGTATTAAATAAAAACCATATTTGAACTAAAAATAATTAAAAATAAGGAAATATTTGATGCCAAAATACGCAAATAAATTACACGTTTATTTATTTTGTTTTTCGAAAGTTAAATAACTAACTTTTAATTTCACGCGAATAATACTAATACTAATAATAATAATAATGATAAAAATCTTTACAAATAAATTGGTGCACTTTTTAGTTCACCATCATACTGTAGGAATGGATAACTTAGGTAATCGTGAAAATTTTCGACCATTTTTTTTTCTTACTTTTTTACACGTTTTCAGATGTGAGGAATACGAAAATGACATAAAATCTTTTTGTAAAAAAAAATAGAACCGACTACAAAAAGCAACAGGTATTCAAACAAATAAAAAAAAATAAAAAAAATTGTATGAAATGAAACTGTAAATTGCGCCTAAAAGTATAAAATAATTTCCTTCGCCAAACAACCTATAACACTACAATTAATCATAACTTTTGAAATCGGCGCAAAATTAAATAAAATTTAATTAGTTTTTAAAGGTTTGTTTTTAAATCGGTAGCAGCAAATGCTGTTGTCTCGAATGATCCATTTTCACGTTTCCTTTATTATTTTATCACTATATACAAATGGTCCATTAGTAGCATCTGCATAGAACAGTGAACATTCTTATCAATGCGGTATTTATGTTTCTACGAATTTAGAGTTTCCTTTGCAAATTTGGTATAACTTTGATAACTAACATCCTTGGTGGCTTTTGGATTTAGTGATCAAAACGTAATGCAAAAATATACACGCGAGATGTATATTTTCATAATATATATTGTACGAAGTATTGTTTCACATTCTTGATTGCTATCCCAATATACCTTATCAAAATAATCATGATATCCCAAAGAAATTAAGTATGTTTGCTAGATAATTTTGCGATTTTTCATTCAGCAAGGACGTCAGATACCAGTTCTTCGCCAACTTTTGCTGCTTACGAAATCTTATTTGTTTTCTTGAATCAAAGTAGTTTTCGGCTGCGTTCTTCAGATGACAATGTGAGATGTGTATTTTGAATAGGATTTAATTTTTGTATTGAATAAAGGTATCAATTTTTGTTTAATTTTCGCCGACTTCAAAAGTTATGATTAATTGTAGTGTTATAGGTTGTTTGGCGAAGGAAATTATTTTATACTTTTAGGCGCAATTTACAGTTCCATCTTCTGCCAATTTTCTTTCATTTTTAGTTGTTTGAATTGTAGTTCATTTTTTAGGTCTGTTACATCTTTTTACAAAAATATTTTATTTTTCTCTTTTCAGTGAAAACTTATTCATATTGCAGAACATCAGAAGACGTTCGATGGCAGTTTCACAAATCACAACTTCCAAGAAAAGTGACATAACTCAAAAAATGGTTTATGTCACTGAAAAATACATGAAATTTCCCCAATGAGAACAAAAAAGTCACATCCCGATCTAGAAAGTTATCCACTCGAGAAACAGATGTGCCAGTTTTATTCTAGTCAAGTTATTTTTAAGTTGATTTTTCTCGAATGCTGCATTTATAAATTGTGTCCCTTTTCTTGCCTTTATCGGATATGAGAAAAAAAACTATCTATTGAATGAAAATACGTTAAATTAAATAGTCTTTAGAAATGTAAATAATGGACACGCTCTATCCGTAACCAGAATTCTGTTAGGCATATATATTAAACTTTACAGTGAATACGTGTCACCCGCATCGCTGGAAATTGCGCAGCGTAAACTTCAAAAAAAGAGCAAACTATGCATTGCAGCTGACGGACAGAAATTTCAACATCGATACATACATACTGCTTTTACGAGAGTAGATGGATATGTTCAGCTGATAGAGTGAGAACAGACTTTTGTGAGTATCCTGTAATTTGTTTATATCTTAATGAAACCACATGAAACCTATTTTAGGCCAAGATCATTACGACAACGAAAAAAAAGTATTCAATTAAATCATCTCTTACGATGTTATAAGCTAACAAATTTCAACAACAACAACAATGAGAAACATGGTTTATATTGAGAACCTTCCCTTATGAAGACGGTTTAAATCGTCTATGCGTTAATCGATGTGACCGCTTACAATAACCATACCAATACCTTTAAAAGACCTTTACAAGACCTTACCAAGACCTTTTCAGACCAAGACCTTTACAATAACACAAAAGTATCAGAATCGGATAATCCGTTCAGAAGTTATGAGCTAACAAACGAAAACAAAAACAAAAAAGCATACGCTTGGAATTGAGAACCTCCTCCTTTTTGAAGTCGGTTAATTAGAGCAACTCTTACGAAGCTATAAGCTTACAAACACCAACAACAACACATAGCTCGAATTAAGGACACCCTCCTTTCTGAAGTTGGTTAAAAACGTCTTTGCGCTAATCGATGTGACCGCTAACAGTAACAGTACTTTGAAACACAGAGTATACGTATCATCCGCTGCGCTGCAAAGTGTGCAACGTAGATCTAGTGTGAACAGTGTAGGGAATTGCGAACAAACAACTGCACGTTTCAAGCGTTCTATTTTTAGTAATAAGGTCTAAAAACTGTCTTTTTGTAATAAATCTATGATGCTCTAGAACTTCGTAATTAACTTTTTTCCCATCTTGAACTGTTTTTGAGATAGGAGCGCTAAATGCGCAGTTTTTTCAACCGATGGCGCTTTATTTTCTTTAGATTGTAAAGATTTTAGAATGAGACCTACTTCAGACCAAGATCTTAAAAACAAAACAAAATGTATCAAGTAACCGTATTTTGAACAATATAGAGTATGCCTAACCAGCTACGCTACGACTTGTGTAAAGTAGCTCAAGTGTGCATAGTGTCAGAAATTGCGAACAATCAAATGTGCGTTTTTAGCATTGTATTTTTAGCATCAGTGTCTAAACTATATTTTCGTACTAAATCGATAAGACTCTGCAATTTTATAATTCACTTTTCACCCTGTCTTGAATCGTTTCCGAGATAGGAACGCTAGCATGACTGTCTAAACTATCTTTTTGTACTAAATAGATGATACTCGTCAACTTTCTTGATACTTTTCAACCTTTTTCCCTAGAGCCATTTTCCAGATAGGAACACTAACTCTGCTATTTTCCACCAGGTGGCGCTGCAAGCGGTTTAACCTTATACTGCATGGCCACTTTGTTGTACTTACACACAATTTTTATCAGCATAGCTGCAGCCGTTTAGCAGTTAAAAGAGTTGAGACTGATTTTTTTGGGTACCCTGTGTTTTCTTTAGATCGTAAAGATATTAAAATGGGACCTATTTCTGACCAAGATCTTTTCAGCAAAACAAAAATTATCAAAATCGGAGCATCCGTTCAGAAGTTATGAGCAAACAAACAAACAAAACAGAAATAAATAAATAAATAAATAAATAAATAAATAAACCTACGGTTTGAATTGAGAACCTTCCTTCTTTTTTGAAGTCGGTTAAAAATTTGTATGGCGTTCGTCAGCAGGGTGTCTGTTAGTCCGTTAGTTAGTATGTTAATCTTTGTACACGACATCTCAAGAAAAAATAGACGAAGGGAAGTCAAATCAGTTTTAAATTATTACTTTCGACACTGGCAAGAACCGTATTCATTTGGAGCATTTGAATTAAAAAACTATTATAAATTTATTATAAATTTATTTATTATAAATTTACGATTTTTTTAATGTGGGAGAATAGGGCAAAATTTCACTTAAACGTCCATTAAATAGAAAATGTTTACTCTAAAAATGTCAGAACTGCTTAAAAATATCTGTTTTGAAGCTGAAATGAGCATCATTAACGATAAACATGCTACTTTGAAAATTTCGCAAGTTATTGGATATTTACGAATTTCTTAACATGGCAGCATAGGGCGAAATTTCACATAAACGACAATTTTGAGGGATGTTTTCATCGTAAAGATGTCAGACCACCTTTACAATATTATTTAGGATACTGGCATGATTATAATTGACTATGAATTTTCAAAAATAAAAATTTCGTAAGTATTGAAAATTTACGATTTACTTCACATGGCAGACTAGATCAAAATTTCAGATCTTGAGGTTTATTTTCATCGTAAAGATGTCAGACCACTTTTGTAATATTATTTAAGATACAGGAATGAATATCATAGACTATGAATTTTTTCAATTCAGAAAATTCGTGCGTTTTTTGGAATTTACGATTTACTTAACATGGCAGAATAGGGCAAAATTGAGCATAACCGTCTATTTTGAGGATCATAAGAACTAGCAGGCTTTGCCCGCTTCGCTGGCCACTAAATTTAAAAGAAACACTCTTCTATATAGCTTAATAAAAATAAAATAAAATAAATTACTGAAATTGTTCAAAAGTACGCTCCAGGTCCCTGCTGCATTCGGCAGCGATTTGGTCATCCACTGCAACTCGGTCGCTTGTTCCTATTACCTGCGACAATAGTTTGCCAATGAGCTTCCATTTAGGTGCTTATTATATAACAGTTTCGAAATAGATAGTATCGAAAAAATTGGAGTTTCCCTTTTATATTTGAATCCGAGTTACATGTGAACAACACTATACGTGTTGTTCACATGTAACTCGGACTGGACTCAAATGTAACTGGGTTTAGACAACATAATATTTGCTTTTACGTTATTCATATGTTTATTTTGTTTATCCAATCAATCATTAAATGACAGCAATTTCACGCCAAATATTACAATATGCTGTGACCGGCTACGTCTGTCGCATGAGACAATTAATTTTTTGTGTTTATATATAATTCATGGGTTGTAAACCTGATAGTACAGCCTTAATATAGTTCTCTTTGGCGGCTTTTGAATTTTTGTCACCATTTTAGACTTAATCCATTGTAACAATAAGACTTAATCCCTTGTAACAATATGCTATGAGCGCTATTTCTGCCATATTTTAGACAACTAATCTTTTTATGGTTATATATATTTTCCATTAAATATATTTTTATTTATTTATTTAAATATTAATTTGAATTTTTCAAATAATTCTGTTCGACAGCGTGCAAGTGCAGTAACACACAGAGGCTCATTTATTTGTATGATAAATTAGCATAATGATTATTATATAAAAAAATAAATAAATAGGTAAACATTATCGTGTTGCACAACTTTATTATGTTGCTCCACTGGCGGCTTTTGAATTTTTGTCGCCATATTAGCGATGGATTTTTTTTTTTTTTTTTTTTTTTTTTTTTGTATAAAAAGGGGAAGACTATTTTGCTAATAATTTTACCAGACTCTTTTTTGTTTATACATAAGAATCCTTTATATTCTGCTTATATTTTTAATGGTTTTTAGGTTTAAAATAGTGCTTGCTGAAATAAATTTCCTATCTTTAAAACTGCATTTGTTCTGTAAATTTTGTGTAAAAATAAATCATTTATGTTTTTATATATTCGATGCGCTACTTAGATTAAAATGGCTGTTGCTATATTAAATTTCTTGTCTAAAAACGTTCGGTATACTTCAACACCAAAATTTAAAAAATCGCCCAGCAGGATCTGTTAATGAAGCTGATAAAATAAAAATATGGTTCATAGAGTTTAAATAATCTATTTAAAAAAACTTTTAAAACCCAAATTATTAATGTATCATATCACATATATAGATATAGTAATAATATATAGATTGATCATTGGGGAGAAAAAAGTGATTCCTTTTCACTCGGGAAAAGACGGCGATTCTACCAAAATATGGCAGTCTTTCCCCGAGTGAATACACACGGGAATACACACGAATGTTTTATTAAATAAAATTCATGTATAATTTATTTACTAAAGGTGAATGAAAAGCTCCAGATATAGTTTCAAATTCATTCTTCTTTTTTTTTCCTTTTTTCCTTCAATACCACTTAATGGCTGATTCCAAAGCTTTTTTTTCGGCATCAAAAATCTTTGCACGATAATATGGGGATGATAGATCTATATATATTATTATATCTATGATCACATAATTCTTCTCGAAGACAGAATAAAACTTAATTTGAAAAAAAAAAAAATAATAATAACTTTCGTTTATTAACCAAAATAATTGATGAAATTTGAAATGCAAGTTGGTCTTGTGGGGTACAGGCTGTATATTATATTTTTCTGTTCGTGAGAGAAAATTTAAAAGAATTTGAAAACTGCAATTTTTAATCCCACTTAAAAATCATGTGACTTAATGTGAAGCAGATTTTTCATTTTTTTTCTCCTAACGGTTTCCATACAATCTTCTGCTGTTGCCACCTAAAATTCATACTTTAGTTAATTTTAAAAAATCTAATTGTCCGATTGATAAGCTGTTTAATGCATCGGATTTCCAAAAATTTTCCCTTTCATTTGCCATCTTATTTGTAATGATGCGACTGATATTTCTAATTTATTTTCTTATCTTTCTGATTTATTTTCCTCATTTTAAATAAATGTACGTTATTTTTATTTATTTATTATTATTATTATTTTTTAATTATTATTATTTTGTCGAAAAAAAAATTGGCAACAATAAAATTATGGATAAAATTTAAATGACTTATTATTTTCACATTTTAATTAATTAAGAAAAAACTAATTATCCGATTGATAAGCTGTTTAATGCATCGGATTTACAAAAATTTTCCCTTTCATTTGCTATCTTATTTGTAACGATGCGACTAATATTTCTAATTTATTTTCTAATCTTTCTTATTTATTTTTCTCATTTTAAATAAATGTACGTTTTTTTTTTTTTTTTTTTTTTTTAATTATTATTATTTTGTCGAAAAAAAAATAATGGCAACAATTAAATTATGGATAAAATGTTAAAATCTAAATGGCTTTTTTATCAGAAATTAGAAGGTTATTATTTTTACATTTTAATTAATTAAGAAAAAACTAATCAAAAATTCGAAAATCTGAATTCGATGTGCACAATGACCCTTCGGGGGGCACCTTTGTGTTAAATCTCGTGACTGTCCGAGCTACCGTTTTCGAGATCAGTGAAATATACACATATTGCTCACTTAATAGTATAAGATATCAGACAACTTCAAAATAACGTTTCTGGTATTTGTTTGAACATAATTGACTACAAATATTCTAATAGGAAAATTTCGTAAGTTACTCTTAATTTAAGATTTTATCAACATAGCAAAACTTGAAATATTTCCATATAAATATGAATTTTGAGGATTGTTGCATTGAAAATAGTAGCATGCAAACTAAACTGCGAAATTGATTCTTCTAAAATAAATTAATAGATTGGGATAACATAAGTATATCGAAGTGAATGGTAGATTGCCTATTAGGTAGGAACTTCATTCTGTCACTGTGTTAAGCGTTTGGTCAAATTCATTTCTCTTAACATGATTATAATATGTCTCGCACTAGAAATTTATTAGACCATATATATGATGGGAACTGAGCAGAGTTCACCTTTGCCAACTAGTTTTTATCAGAAATACGCGTGTAAATAAATATTTTCATACATATATTTGGCATTAGCTTAAAATTTTTATTTAATTAAGAATTATTTTCTTTTCTATAGTAAACATTTTTTTTTTGTTTTTATTGGTATTTTATGTGTAACTTATGAGGTTATTTTATGTTCTCACATTAATTGTCAGTAGTTGTAATTTGGATTGTGTAAGGATTTTTTTTTTTTTTTTTTTTTCGTAATTCCAAAATTTGAAATTTGGCTTCAAACTAGCTTGTACATTTTTCAAGATCTTTAGCTACGCAACTGCTGTAGCCATTTGAATGTATTGCAAAAATGGTAAAAATACTTAAAGTTTTCAAGAGGGTCTCCTACTAAAGCTGTACCTTTTTAGATCATTCGAATCAACAGCATTTAACCATTTATTTACAATTTTCTCTATTAAACATGATTGTTTCAAGCATTTCTTTAATAGAGTATGCATATTTATTTATTTTTTCCATATTTACTATTTATAGTATATAAACTTATTAAAATAAATCATCATTAACAGAGTTTATAAAAAAATCATAAAATAAATAAGTAAATAAATAAGAAAAGCGTTCAGACAAATTATTACTATAGTGCGACCACGTTTCCTAAGACTAGCAGTGAAGCCGAGTCCAAAAGTTTAGAGGGATGCAAAATTGGCCGAGAGAGAGTTATTTGACAAACATCCAGTTATTCGGTGTTCCTTTATCGCTTGTTTTCCCTCAGTCACCCCGATTTAAACACTAGACTCGTTCAATCCGCACTTGTGCAGAGGCTTCCATGGTCGCAAGAAATGTGGTTAAAGAATATTTATCCTTTTTAAGTTTTATTGTTTCTCTCGTGATAGCCTTAGTATCTCAGAATACGATTTAGAATTACTATCTCAGAATATGCGATAGCATAAAATTGTTGCAACTGCATTCAAAATTATTATAAATCTCTTCTAAAATTATATATATATATATATATATATATTAAACAAATAATAGTATTTTTGTTTAGTCACTATCTATTTTAAATTAATTTATTAAATATATGTGACCATATGATTTTAATACTATCAATTAGTCGGTAAGTAATCTCCAACATGTATTTTTCCTCACGTTTTAACATTTAAAATAATTAGTTATTTTAATCATACTTTCTGTTATTATTTATTTTATGTTTATTCGAGTTTTTTATTAGATAAAGGATAATGAAGTATTTTCGTTCATATTATTCATATTTAATTAATTTATTGGTAGCTACGATTTTGCTTAGTTTTTATTATTATATTTACTGAGATGTTTATAAAATTAATAAAGATATTTTTGATTATTTAATTCATTACTATTAACAAAAATATATTAATGGATTTCCCTCTTGCAATAATTTGCTCTTGATGACGATGTATCAAAGAAAATATATTTCAAAATTATTTTCCTTTTTTTCTAATTTGCATTTGATTAATCTTTACTTGATATGATATTTCTTATTTTTATATATGATTCTTGTACTTGTTATTCAAGGTTATCGGTTTGTATATTATATATATACTGCTCTCTCTCTCTCTCTCTCTCTCTCTCTCTTTATATATATATATATATATATATATATATATATATATATATATATATATATACATACATTTATCTGTGTGAGGGTGTATTTGTGTGTGTGCGTCTACATATCATGGAAATTGTAATCATTCATTAACATAATGCATATACGGTTAAAATAAAAAGATAAATTACTAAGGAAATTAAATGAACAGTTATGTACAATATTAAAATAAATTACTACCAAATGTTGTTTAATTTGTTAATAACTTTGTCTTTAAAAACTTTCTTCAAAATTTATAAATGCTTTAATTATTTTAACTGTTTAAATGCACTTTATGTACAATTCACATTGATATATCATATTATACAATTCACATTACATATAATCAATGATTTAAAACAAAGGCGTCTTCATAAAACTCTTATTGTATCTGGAATTTTTGCTATTTAGTTTGCACGTGACTAACATAAATTTATATTTAAATAATTTACGTTTAAATTGTTGAAAAAAAAATTAAATAATATATGTTTTTTTTTTTTTTTTTTTTTTTTTTTTTTTAATTCACGGAAATTGTAAGATACCACATTTAATATTTTATTTAAAATTTTATATATTCCCTCTTTGATGAAAAGACGCCTAAATTATCAAAAACGCGAAAAAAACGACCATTAAATTATTTCGCTGTAAATTTTTACATTGCACAATATATTTATTTAAATGAAGAAAACTTTTTTTTTTCTTTAATCATTTTGTATTTTGCGGTTGGGCACTTTAAGATAGTAATATTTCTTTTGCGCTGCAGATTTTCTCATATTTAATTTTAAAGGTTCTCGCAAAAAAAAGCATTGCAGAAAAGTAAAAATATATATATTATCGAAATAAATAAATTTGTAAAGTTTATTTTATAAAAATTAGTCTTAACAAAATTTTAAAACGTGTGTTCAATTCATTTGAAAAATGTAAATATGTGACTTATTGCAAAGTTCTTATTGGATTCTTCCCTAAAGTGCTTTGCAAATGAAATTAATTTGCTTGGAGTATTTCACATATATTGATATTATTTTTAAACTGTTTACATTTTTTTAATGTAAATATTATATACGTACATAATTAGTATAGAGGCACATTTAAAATATATCCTTCTTAATTAATTAGCATTTTCAGGTTTTAAGTATGCGATTACATAATTTAAAATTAGAATCAATATGTTGCATTTGCATAAAAAACAGTTGCATAAAAAATTAAATTATCATATGTCCAAAGTTAAAATATGCAATCAAAATTCCTTCAATAAGGAACACACACACACACACACACAAAAAGACAAAAACAAAAACAAAAAAAAACAAAAAACAAATATAAATAAATAAATAAATAAATAAAGCAATAAAACATGATGTAAAACATGGGGAAGCATTACATTTCTTCCTACAACTTAGGTAATAACCTTAAATAGCTAATCCCTTTTCATCTTTTAAATCCTTCTTTGCATATAACTTAAGAACACAATGGATGATAAATGCAATTTATCTATGACATAAAAGAAACAAAGATCGTATTTTGCATTTTTGAATGATCCGCAGCTTAAAGCGGGAGATAAAAAAGGATTTTCAGAAAAAAAAAAAAAAAAAAAAAAAAAAAAAAACTGGCTCATTATCTGTACGAAATGCTGCTTTCGTATTTCAACATGCTCCTTCATGCTAGGATTTAACCTATCTAGAAAAAGATGGAAGAATGAGATGGATTTACTCATTTTATTCTAATACTACTTAAAAGTAAGCTAAGAGGAAAAACTTTCACAGTATATGTTTTTAATTTTGATTTTGTATTTCATATATTTCCTTTCCGTTTCTACATGCTTCTATATACCAATGTATGAAAACTGTAAAAAAATTATGTTGTTTGTGAGACGAAAATCTGGTATTTTCAGTTCTTCTTAAGTTTTATTTAAATACATATTATATATCTATATCTATATATATATATATATATATATATATATATATATATATATATATATATATATATATATATATATATATATGTATAATTAACCTTTAAATACACCGATACCAAAGTAAAATGATATTTATATGCAGTAGAACCTCGATCCACCATTTTTCACGGGTTATGCGAAAAAATAAATAAATAAATAAATAAATAAATAAAATATGAAAGCGGGAAAACGACGAATGCGGGTTTCAATCAAAACACGAAAAAAAAAATTTTTTATGAATTACTATACACAATGTATAAAAACTATATTTGCACATTTCAAACTGTCAAATTAATAGATCATTGTTGTAGACCATAATTTATTTTTAAAAGTATGTAATTTTATGTCAAGTACATTTTATAAATAAAAGAGGATTTTTTCCAGATTTATTACATTTTTCTGGTTCTTTTCTGTAATTTCAAGCACTTATATAAATGTTCGTACATTTTCAAACGCCATAATTACGTCACCGGCAGAAAAATTATCCTCTTTTTCCTTGCCATTATTTTCATATTTTGAAATTACATATTTCTTTTATGCCTTAGGATACCGCATGTCGCACCGTCTTGATTGATGCAAATTATCACAAACTTTTGTACCAGACGATCTTCTGCTACACACAACCTTTCTGAATCTGCATTATCATCATCAGCAGCAGCAGCAGCTTTTCTTCCCCTTCTGTTTGATATTCTTTCTCATATTTTCATGCGTAACCGCATTTCACGAAACAATTTTCTCGATTATTGAAGAGATTATTTCCTGATTTCTGAAATTACCAAATGACTAGATAGTCCTGATATATGGCATCACAATTTTGGTCCTCAGTGGGAAAGGGTAAAAAATTTAATGTAGGATGAAAATAGTAATTCTAGTCTGTATGCCATATCGAACCGCTTGACATTCGGGAAAAATATTTTGCAAGGTCAGGAAAAACTTTTAGAACGGCGCATGCGGGAAAACTGCTTTTTAAAGCAATATATATGCGGATTTCATTAACATTGCATTGAGAAAAAAATCTGTAACTGACATCTAGAATTTAAATTGTGACCCCAGAAAAAATAGTTAAATGCCATCTTTATAAATTCTAGTCCCTTTTAAAAGCTAGTTATAGAAACCCCTATTAGAATTCTAGAAATGTTTGCCTATATTCTCGAGGGAAAAGTTATTTAAAAATCTCTGCAAATAAATGCGAAACAAGAGGCGGGTTTCAGCAACAATAATCTTAGCTTATGACCCAATTCTAGAAATTCAAGTGAGAATTTCGCGCAATGCAAAATATTCAGAATATTATTTCCCTATCTAGAAATGTGTAGACTAGGAATTCTCGACCATTTCGTCTATTCAGTTTATTGGCGTGCATTATGCACATAGTTCAGAAATATATATTTCTAGTTAAGGGATTTAGAAAATGACCATTTATTCATTCTAGATGAAAGCAGCGTATTTTTTTTTCTCAGTGCATTTAAATGCAATTTGCGCAAGGATCATAGAAATATAACGATCAATGCGTGAAAACGATGGAAGTATGAACGATAGATCGGGGTTTCACTGTATAAATATATTTGTGTGTGTGTGTGTGTGTGTGTGTGTGTGTGTGTGTGTGTGTGTGTGCGTGTGTGTGTGTGAGTGTAAATTCATAAAAAATAACTTTTTTTTTTGTAAAAAAATGTTATATGGTATTTTTTAAGGAAAACCTGGGCTAGTTATCATAGATTTCGTCTTTTGAATTTTCTAATTTTTTTTTTTTTTTTTTTAAACAATATTTAAAGATGTTCTAATGAAGGATTCGAAAAGCTAACTCTTGGGCTACAAAATCATGTATAACTCATTAGATAAGTACATGATCATTAATTAAACAATAAAAAAAAGCACTTTCCCTAACAGCTGGCAAGTATACCAACTAACTTCCAGTTAGGAGGCGGTTGACGCACTCTTAAGAGCGAGTTGGCATAACGTGATATGGATAGGAAAACTGGGGCAAAACATAGCAATTTTCGAGTAAATATGTTTTATTTCTTCGAAACATCCTATTTTAATAATATTTTACTAAAAATTTCTGCTTAAATGTATATATATATATATATATATATATATATATATATATATAATAATAATAATAATAATAATAATAATGAATTCACTAACAAAAATAAACCTTGCTTATTAATATAGCTACCTATAATTATTCAAACATTAATAGCTCAATGTTTAAAATCAACCACCTGTGTAGGAGATGCACACTCGTTTATTTGAAGAGATAGGCTCTACTTTTGCACAATTTTTACTTTGGTATTACAAAACCATTCTGAAATTTAATACATTTTTCACAGATTTATTCTTCTAAAATATCAATTTCCTCATTTTTGCCTAAGTTACGAATGAAAGAAAAC
Organism: Salticus scenicus; assembly: GCA_963930645.1. NCBI lineage: Eukaryota > Metazoa > Arthropoda > Arachnida > Araneae > Salticidae > Salticus > Salticus scenicus. Next base: position 116,231,609 of record OZ005652.1, on the reverse strand, counting down.
ACAAATAATATGTTATATCCTAAATTTTATAGTGTGCAAAAAATAGTTAAATTGTTTTTCATAATCTTATTTAGAATAATATGCTATGATGAACAGGATACTAATATATATACATATATATATATCTTAATTACACTATAGATATTGTATAGGATTTGGAGTAACTCAAGGTAAAGTTTACTATATAACGTTCTTTCTTCTTTGTGTGTTTATTTGCAGTAAATGCCTGCTATTATATTTTATATTAAACCCTTTTCAGTTGTCTATATTCAGATACAATCTAGATATTTTCATATACAAAAATCATATATTTACTGCATGTTTAATACTCTAAAGAAAATTAATGAAATCATTTATTAAAGAAAAAAAAAAATCTTACTACTAAAATATTTTTTAGTGTCGTGAACGGGAAATGTCTCTAAGAAAAGAGAAAGAAATTATTTCTAAAAAAATCTGTAGATATCGAAACTTTTCTCCCATAAATGATATGTTTTATAAAACTTCAGAAATTTACTGTAAAATTACATTTAGTTCATATATTTTTCAGAATTTTTCTTAGAATTATAATTTGTAATAATTTGGGGGTGCTCATGTTCAATGAATGTGACAGACATTAATTCAGATCTTTCCGAAAATTTATTATATTCAAATTCATTTTGTATGTGTTAATCGTATTCCATGCATATTTTAATTAGATATTTTTTTAAAATTATAAAGAATTATTAATAAATTCATATTTCAAAAATAAATATGACTTATGAGCTACATTAAATTTTGCACGAATAGAACAGGCATCATCAAAAGTATGGGTTTCCAAATTAACAGTCCATTCCTAGTATTATTTTTCGAGTTACGATGATATTTCAATTCTTATTCCTGTTAGAGGGACTCTCATTTGTTATCATTTAGACAATCTATAACTTTGAATATGCAGGATTTGAAAAAGTTATTCAAGAAAGTTTAGATGAGCGCATCATTTCTTAATTGGAGTTTGGCTTTAGCTTTACTCGTATATAAAGTTATTATACTTATTCTACGATTGTTATTTGAAAGGACATAGTACTTTTTTGTGACATACAAATTACAAAAGAAACGTCCACTGGCGGAGTTACAGATTTTCAAATGACACGAATCTACGTCAACGGTCGCGAAAGTGTTAATAATGATTTTGGGAGATACTTCAGCGTACTACTGCTACATAGAAATTAAAAGCGATGATTGAATCTTTAAAAAGTGTACAAATGCAAGTGTAATAGGCGAGACGCATTAATTCTGGACGATAGGTCCAATGCCCCAGCCCTACTCACCCGTTCCTCGATGTCTTTTTCTAGTGAATTTTGTCCCTTTATTACTTTGTCCATTTTTTTTTTTTTTCTTCTTTTTTTTTTTTTTTTAATACACTTGACATTGTGAGTTTTTTTTTGTCTTCGTCCCTTGCTATTTCTATGGAGTTTTTAGATTTTTTTTCCTCTCGTTTTCTACATTCTAGAGTGCGCCACCGCACTTTAGAATGTAGAAAAAGAGGGGAAAAACCTAAAAACCCAAGTGTGCTAAAAAAAAAAAAAAAAAAAAAAAAAAAACAGGTTCACACCGGAAGCAATAAAAGGACAAAATTCACTAGAAAAAGACATCGAAGAGCGGGAACGGACGGGCGGGATGAGGCGTTAAATATATCATCGAGGATTAATACGTCTCGCCTAGTATGTTTCCATTTTTCTAAGATTGATAGACTATTTTTAAAGTAATCTAGGACATATAACACTACACGAGAAGATCTTGAAAAAATGCCAAGCAGAAACAGCGAGGACATTCTTTAAAATCATTTATGTAACAAAAATAGGTACATGTATCATCTAATGCCTTGCCATAACCTCCTAAACTAGATGCCTGTCGCGTGGCTCGGAAACATAGCAACAGTTGAAGCAGTAGACACTGCCACCTGGTACAGATTGCTCGATTTTTTTATTCAACTGTCACCAGTAATTTTAAGAAGTGATGTATGATATGTATAATCGACGTTTCTTCAATTCTATTCGCCTTCTGTGTATATCATATCGCACTTCTATAATGTTTTGGTAGATGTTGAATAAAAATGTTTTGCAATCTGCACCAGGTGCTGTTGTCTACTGTTTCAACTGTTGCCAAGTTTTCGAGCAACGCGACCGGCATCTAGTTTTGGAGGCTATGGCAGTGAGATTAACGTGAGGAACGTACGATCTATTATGATAGATAAGTTTAACATTTCTTCCATACATTTTATATACACTTTTTAAGGTATATGAAGGGTTACTACATATTTTTAAACTGTCAGGACGGAATTTAAGTCATTTCTTGTCATCTTACTAGAATATAGCAAAGGTGTTTTCAAAACACAAAAAATAAAATAAAATAAAGACAATATCCTTTATTGTCATAATGTATACAAAGGAAAATCAAATAATATTTTGAACAGAAGTTTTATAAAAATTACACATCGCAACGCAACTTTCTGTCCTCAGTATTTTCCATGATTTATAATAATACGTTCTAAAATAAATAAATGACAACGTATGTATGAGCTTACTTCTAAAGGAATATTGTTTGTTATCTAATTTCTTTAATCCTTTTTTGTGTCTTCTGACCAAACTTTTTCGCAAGAGTATGTAAAGTGTTTAATAGTAGGTGATGAAAGTCATGTAGTTGTTGTGCACCATATTTCTAAAAAGTCCATATATGTACAGTGGTCAGCGAAACGAGCAACATTTACTATTATGAAAAAAATATGAACGGACTAATTTTCTAAGATAAAGGTTTGGGATTTTTGGAAAGAACTTAAATATAATTTATTATTATCATAAAAGGTTATATAATTTAAGATGTTTTTATAATGTTATATACTAACGCACCATATTATTTAAATCGTTAGACAAGCGTTTTAAACGTTATACTAAAAATTGAAAATTTTATGAACAAAGAAACAAACAAACAACAAGAAAAAAAAAATCCATTTGAAAAAATAAATTCAATTTCCTCTTACTCCTCTTTTCATCTTACTTAATCTTTCAATTCAACTTGTAATACAAAGTAAATAGATAGATTTAAAAACTGAAAAATCATCTGATGTATCGTGAACTCAAGAATATCTATAAAGATTAATATTTGTTTTTAATTTATTTTTCCAAGAGAAGTGAAGAAAATATTTTGAGGTATGACATTTTAAACTGTACAACTCTGAGTAATGTTTACTTATTGAAGTACATATAAGGGCAATGATTTTTCTGCATATAATATAAACGATTTTTTCTTTTCACATGAAAATCTTTGTTGAATTAACTTATTAGAATAAACAAATACCTTAATAAACTTACTTATATAGATATAATAATATTTTATTAAATATTGTAAATATTGCATTAAAATTTTAGTTTTTCATTTCTTACTTAATGAAAAAATAAAATGGAATATTTTCTACTGCTTAAATTCTCAAATGCGTTTTAATATTATAGTGGAAATTTTGAAAATATTTTAAATGGAAATTAAAAAATATAGGAAAAAAATATTTTAAAATGTACAAGTAGCAAAATTGGAATGAAAACGAAAATTATTAAATAAAACTATTATTTAAAAATAATCTGCTTAAAATTTCAAATTCTAATAATACTTTTTACTTTTTCTAACTCATATAAGGTAGAGTTGTTTTGACTAAAATTTTCTAAATTGTGTTTTTGATATTATATATGTTTTGAGACTACCTGACCCAAAAATTCAAGTTTTTAAAGGTTGTTTTTTGTGTTTTTCTGTCTGCCTGTGTATCCATTATCACCATATCTGAAGAATAAATAGCAGCAGATAGTCCAAACTCTGTATTTTAAATCTGTATCACACAGGGATGCTACACCAAAGGTTTCGTTTAGATCAAGCAAATGGTTTATGTATAGGGATAGCAAATATTTTTGAAATACATTACGTCTAGGTACAAAATTCCTGATAGGTACAGGTTGACAACTATAGACTACACTAAAGATAATGTAATAAAAAAGCACCACAAAACTGGCGTTGTAAAAAATATTATTTACAAACTTTGAATAAACACCATAAAATGCAATAAACTCGCAACAATTGTTTCGGGTCGAAAAACACACGACCCTTCATCAGGCGAATAGAATAAGCACGAGTGCTGCAGTCAAAGCGGCAACGCACAAAATCATTTAAAATGAAGAGAAAAACTTTATAAAGTAGAAAGATAACTTTATAAAGTATAGAAAGATAACTTTATAAAATAGATATTTACTTTCTACTTTATAAAGTTTATATAATAATACTAAGTAATAAAGTTTATATAATAAAGTTCATATAAGTAATACTAAAGATAATGGCAATAGCATATATTCTTTATACATTTTAAGGCATGCGATGTGTGTAGAATATGGTATTAAAATCATTTTTCATTATTTTATATTGCTACCCAAAATAAATGGATATATTGAGGCTATACATTAAGTATGCTTAAAATCCATTTAAAAATTTTTAGTGGTTCACATAGTATTAAATTTAAATAATAAATGTTGTTTCTGTATAAATTACAGATATTATTCAGGGATACTCAAAATTAAAGAAAAGCATTCTTTTCTATTGTATTATATTGATGGGAATGTTATGATACATATTTAAATGTTGACGAAAACTGTTTATGAATGATAATTAATTTCTGATACACATACACTGTAAAAAAATAACTATTACCAGCTGCAAGAAACTCTCTTGTGATTGGAGGAAATAATTATTTCCTCCAATCACAGAGAGTTTCTTGCAGCTGGTAATAGGTATTTTTTTACAGTGTACGGCTGACAATGTAATTAAAGCTAGGAGAGATCGCGTGGTAGGAGAGATTGCGCACATAAGGGATCAGCGGGAAAGAGAAGAGTGGACGATTCGCGATTTTAGGTGGTTGTACAACATCGATAATGAAGTGCCAACATGAATGTGCATGTTGATTCTTCAAGAGTTTAAGATTAAACGTTCTTATTTTGTATTATTTCCAAACATATGTAAATGCTTGAATTTTCACAACTTTTACTAAGAAGTTCAATACAATGGTTATAGTTCAAAGTATTTTTAATTTAAACACTTTTTCGTAAGCTACTAAACTAAACTAACGCTACGAGCACCACGGATTTTCCTACAAGCAAATGGTTATTTAATAAAGCACTGCGCAATCTCTCATACCAAAACGGGAGAGTTTTTACTATTTAGGGCAGATTGCACTTTGTTTTTATAAAATTATGTTCTAATTGAGATTTTGAAGCTTATTGGTAATTGGAAGACATTGAGAATGGGTTTGTTGAATGTCTGTAACTGTACCAGGAAATAGCTTCGACAAACGAATGAATAAGTTCGACTCTTTTGACATGACGCAACTTCTTGGAGGCTGTCCTCAAAATCTGAAATTGAACGTTATTCAGAAGAGGCACAATTGACAAAAGCCACACCTCTGGTAGCATTTACCTCACGAATGGGAATGTTAGCCAATGAAAATTTATCGCAAAGTATTTAAATCTTATTTTATATCAATTTAGTTCTGCAATACTTTCAAATATCATGCTCAAGATTTATGCAGCTGTCAGCTTGTTTAACAGAAAGAATAAAACTAAATACAATAAAAAAATATTAACCTACTCAAACTTCTTTTTAAATAATGCAATCGTCTATATATAAGTAAAATAAATTAAATAAACGTAAAGGACTTTAAAGTTGAAAAGAGAAGGTATCAAACCAAGTCGAAGTTAGGTTTTATGTTTGAACATTTTTGTGCAAAAGATAAAAAAAAAAAAAAAAAAAAAAAAAAAAAACTTTAGTAAATAGAAACGGCGGATGGATTCTGGGCTTAAAAGTGGGCGGTATTAGCCATATATCATTGCCCACACGCAGTGCTATTTTTTTTTTTTTTTTTTTTTCGAAAATGCATTGCACACACGGTGCGCAATCCATCTCGAATAGTTTTACTTGTGGCAGGGGGTTGCACAATAAATTTACAATGTACAACAATAAGTGCAATGATTGTGGACAACAAAAAAATTTTTTGTAATTCTTTTTAAATTTCTTTAATTTTTCTGATTTTTTTTAAATTATTGAATTGAAATTTTCATTTCCAATGCAAAAATATTTGTTTACAAATGCCTTACAACAATGTCATTTAAGTGCAATTATTATTTTTAATAATGCAATTCCAGTTAAAATAAAGCGCAGTCTCTCCTACCCATGTGTGCAATCATTCTATCCTACAAGGAGAGATTGCGCAAAATTATTCTCTTGGTTTTATTACAACTGTTGTCTTAAATTGTAACAGAGAAACAAAATAACAATAGGAAATGCATAGAAGAAGGAGCAGTTCAAAATTATGCACCAATAATTTAGCAAAAAAAAAAATATATATATATATATATTTGGACTTATTATATCATTCTGTTGAATTGTGCGCAAACCCTTCTAGCTTTACCTTATATTTAAGAAAAATTTCCATAGTACAACGCCGGGTTTTTAGGTTCCGTGAAAAAAACAAATCAAGATTTAAGCGGTTAATTTGTATATATGTGATCAGTATAACTTAAAAATAAATAGTTTGAGCAAATTAAAATTTGTATTTTAAAGTTTCTATCAGATTGCCACTTCAGCTATAAGATCAATTTTGCTGAATATCAAAGAAATATGCGAACAAAAGTTTTCTAAATAATTTGTAATTAGTTTTAAAATTTAGCAACAGGCTTGAATTCTTCATAAACGTAGGTCCTGTATTTAAGCAGCAGATTTAAGGGCTCTATCTCTCCCACACAGAACTAGATACAAAATAAAAGTTTATATATATTTATAGGAATACATTATCAATGGATAAAGTAAATTATCAATGAAAAAAATGAAAAAAAAAAAAAAAAAACTGAGGTCTTAATCAGGGAGGCCCCTCAGTGTAGGAGTGAAAGAGAAATTTCTGAAAGGACAGTAGCAATTAGCTAATAACTATCCTTAGCTCCCAACTTCTCACTAAACAGAAAAAAACCATTAACTGAGAAGAAATCTGACATACATATAATTTAAAAATTCCAAAAACAATTATAAATTTACCAAAATTACAGAAGTCGTACAATTACAACAAATTTATTCATATGAAATATACAAGAATACAAGAAATTACAAAATACAATAAAATGAAACCCCTTACCTGATAAACTGTCCCTCTTCGGCCAACGAGGCTATCCGTCAGTACTTAAATATCGCCCTTGATTGAGGACCTAATATATTTAATATGAGTAACCTAATATATATATATAAATATATATATATATATATATATATACTGTATAAATTTTGGTTATAATATTAAAATGAAATTTTAGAAAATGTCGTGCGATTTGAACAATAAAATCTTAATAAAAAGTGCATAAAAAAAGTATTTAAAAACGATATAAGGAGTAATTGCTATAGATTTGAACAGAAGCGATTAGTGAAAAAATAAATATATATATATTTATAATTGTTATAAACATTTTCATATAGTAAATTAGAAATTCAATAACATTGACTCTTATTTTATTCGTGTGAAGGATACATTTTAAATAAAATTTTGTTATGCAATAAAATTTCATATGATAAGTCTATCTAATAATCAAAACATAGATTATCTGTGTTAGGAGATTACATACTGTTGAAATAATTATAGCTCAATAAAAGGAGAAAAAAAGTTGTAAGACAGTAGTGTAGAACAAAGTTAGAGCGCTTTTTTATCTAAGATTTTTTATTACTTTATTTTTTTACATTTTATTTTTCATGATTTTAATACTCTTCAAATGTTAATACTATCGGTGTAGCTCCAGGAAGAAGTCACGAGAATAGATACGAGTTTATTAAAGTTTTATTTCTTTGAGTTTATTATTGGTAATATTTCTTTTTTAAACGCCTACTGCAAATGTATTTTTTTTTTTTTTTTTTTTTTTTTTTTTATGACGACTAGACTGGGACTTAGAATAAATATTCAAACGTCTTTAAAGCCTTTAAAAGCTATATTATAATGTTTCCCTCACATAATATCCTTAAAAATGCGGATAGAGCGTCTTCTACTACTCTTAAGAGCAGTAGTAACTTCATAAAATAGAGAGAAAAAAAAAAAAAAAAAAAAGACATGAATCACTCTCTTTTTTTATTACATCTACATCCTGTGTTGTTAGAAAAATGCACATTTTTCAAAAATATCAACTACTTTAATTCCGTTATTTTTGACTAGCAGGCTACGCCCGCTTCGCTGGGCACTATTTTAAAATGAATTAAAATAATTAATGAATTCTCAAAATTGCAGTAATTTTTATCATGTGATAAAAAAAAAAAAAAAAAAATGTGATAGGGAGAAATGTCGCGGCGGGCCGCCACTGCCTTCGGCAGCGTAGACCCGTGCGTGATGCGCACGAACGAAAGTATATATATGAGCACTACGCGCGTGTATTCCTCACTATCATGAATGAATTCTCAAAATTGCATATTGTTACTCATTAACATTACACTTAATACAATAAATTAAAAAAAAAAAAAAAAACATCTGTGATGGGGTAAAAATTCACACCGGATCCACACTGCCTTCGGCAGAGTAGACTTGTGCGCCTCCCGCGCGTATCCCTTCACCATCCTTATGATTTCTCAAAATTCTATGTTATTACTCATAAACTTTCATTGTTAAGAAAAGGAATTACAAATAATGTCATTTAGCATCGGGTAAAAACTCACACCGGGTTCCCTCTGCCTTCGCCAGCGCAGACCCATGCGCGCTGCGCGCACACGTGTGAGGATAAACGTGTCCTATGCACGCACATTCCTTCTTAACTAAAACTTTTTTTATTAAGAAAATGAAATTTAAAAAAATAATTTATCACCGGGTAAAAATTCGCACCGGGTCCCAAACACATGCGCGCTGCGCGCGCACGTCTGAAGATATACGTGTGATGCGCGTACATATTCCTTCTGAAATCAAACTTTTATTCTTAAGAAAAGAAAAGAAAAAAAATCATTTCTCATCGGTAAAAAGTCGGACCGGGGCCCCACTGCCTTCGGCTTCGCAGTCCCGTGCGCGCTGCCCGGGCCTATTCCTTCCCCAACATTCCAGCACCTCCTAATTAACCTACATATACCAATTTTGAACGGTCTATCTCAATTAGCTGAGATGCAAAAGAAAACCTAATCAGGACACCTTAAAATGTGTAAATCAGGTGAAATCTCGAATTCCTCTTTGGATAATATAAAAGTACTTTAAAATAGCTTTGGAATGATGTAGTAAAAATAATTTAATCATAATTAGAATTTGAAATTTTAAAATATTCAAAGATTACAGCGCCATCTGGCTGTAGATAATTCTGTAATCTACTGTTCGATTCCAAATCAAGAAAGCTTTCAAATGATGTATTACTTATGAAATTATTTTAATTAGTAGCTGAGATACAAAAGAAAACCTATTCAGGACACCTCAAAACGCGTAAATCAGGTGAAATCTCGAATACCACTTTCTATAATATAAAAGTACTTTAATATATCTTTCGAATGATGGATTAAAAATAATTTAATCATAATTAGAATTTGGAATATTGAAATATTAATATATTACAGCGCCATCTGTCGGTAGAAAATTCTGTAATCGACTGTTCAATTCCAAATTAACAAAGCTTTCAAACGATATATTACTTCTGAAATTATTTTAATTAGTAGCTGAGATACAAAAGAAAACCTAATCAGGACATTCTAAAACATGTAAATCACGTGGAATCCATAATTTCATTACCAACGGTAGTCGGTTAATGGAAGTAAAAAGAAAAAAAAAAGTATTTTTTTTTTATTACCTTCAAATGTATTTCGTTGCTATGGAAATTCTTATCGTCTTTTCAAAGATATATTACGTGTTGGAATAAAATTTAATTTGCAATTAAAATGTAACATCTTTGTTTATTAATTAAAACTGATGAAATTTGAACTGCAGGTTGGTTTTGTGCTGTATAGGTTGTATATTAAGTGTTATGTGCGAAAAAGAAAATTTGAAGAATCTTGAAATTTGCAATTTTTAACCCCATTTCAAGATCATGTGACATTAATGATTTCCAGATGTTTTGTTTCAGTTCCAGACAGCGGAGAAAATTGTCTGCAGATAGAATGCCTCTTTTTAAGCAATTAGCCGCGGATTTTTGGTCATTTTTCGATCGACATGGGTCGATATTTTAATTAATATCTCCGAAACTTATTAAATTTTTTTAATTATGTTTTCAGAAGCCCCTCGGGAAGACTTCTGAGCATCCATATATCAATTTTTGTACTTCTGCATTGAATAGGGGTTGAACGTATAGAAGAACAGACAGACAGACAAACGGACAGACAAACAGACAGACAAATGTTTGCTTTTATTATTATAGATGACACTCGACAAGAAACTTCATGTTTCTTTCCATCTCCAGGTGTTTATGCATAAAAAATTACACAATACATTGAATCATCTGCCGTGTGTAAAGAAACCTAGACTACCAATTTTTTGTTTCTTGTTGATTTTGTTTTCCTCATACTAAATAATAATATTATCGTTTTAAAAAATTAAAGAACACGATTTTATAGAAATGTGAACTAAAAAGAACAAAATATCTATCTTAGTATTAAAATACAGGGTAAGAGAAAATCGTATGAGTGACACACCTTAATATTTACATACATTTAAATCTTTAATTAAAATAATTTAGAATTACACAAAAACAATTTTTTAAAAATCTCCCCTGACTAGGCTCGAACGCTAGACCTTTAGGCTCGTAGCACGGAGCTTTACCTCACAACCCCGGCATTCACGTAGGGAAAGCCTTTTTTAACAATATAGATTTTTTGTTCGCACCCAGAACGGTTAGAAACATACATACAAACATACATACAGGTGAAGCTAATAAAAACGTGTTAAAAAACAAACTTATTTATCAGATGACGGGGCTATCTCACACCGTATCTATGCGGTTTCTGCCCAATGTAAAACATGTCATAGAAATAATGTTCAGCATTCGATTTGGAACTACATCTACTGACCTTTATTTTTATTTATTTATTTATTTTTATTATTATTATTATTATTTTTTAGACAAATAATTATGTCAAATTTAAAATTAAAGTAGTACTTAGCTATATTTTTATATAAATAATAATAATAATAATAAAAAAAAAAAAAAAAAAAAAAAACTTATGGTAAATTTCTATACATAGCTGACTATTTGATATTTAGATTTGAAACAATCTTTGACGTGAAAGAAAAGAAAGCGAAGTAGAATAATCCAAATAAAATAGATGCAATATACACTCATGTCCATAAATTAAGAATAAGGCAAATAAAGTTTCAGGAGCAAAACAAATATGACTTATTCATAAAGCGCATTTATTAAACAAGAGATCAAGAACAAAAAAAAAAATGGTTTATGTAGAATACCATTCATAAAAACTACGAATTTTGCTCCCTGAAGCATTTACAAAAAAAAAAATTCCCTTAGAAAAACTTAACATTACATAGTTGGTATGATGGTTAATACATTATATGTCTCCCAGATGATGAAATGCAGTCCGTACAATGCCTAGGCATGCTGATATTAAATTACCGAGCTGATTTTGGGGAAGATTACTCCACTCAGTAAGGAATGGTCTCCGAAATCCCGGTACACATGCAGGAAGTGATTGACGGTCTGCACCTCGTCCGTCAAGCATGTTCTACATATGCTGTATCGGATTTTAGTCAGGTAAGAATGTTGGCCATTCTATACAGGTGATAACTTCAGATTGTAGGCATCCGTGTACAATGTTTGCACAGTGAGGACGTGCATTGACATTCATAAATACACATTCTGGGCCCATGGCACACTTAAACGAACGCGCGTGTTTTTCCCGAATGATGTCCCGATAAATTTGGCCTGTCATAGTTCCGATTTCAACATGAAGATCTGTTCTGGAACCCAGTATGATCCCCCCCCCCCTTCCCCCGAAACAAGCACTCTTGCTCCACCGTAACGGTGTCGGTCAATGATGTTGTACCTGGCGTTTTCCATATGAATGTTCGACATGAAAATGACTGCAAGCTAAACCTGGACTCGTCGAAAGACATCGCACAAGCCCACTTTTCCGCTGTCTACATTGCATGTTCTCTACTCCAAGCTAACCACTGTAAACAGTGTGTTGCCGTGAGCTGAACATATCCGACATGTCTTCGAGCATATTGACCAGTATCTCTGTAACGTCTATACACGGTTTGCCTTGAAACTGTGGTACTCATGGCTGCAGACTGCTGACGAGACAGGTCTGATGCTGTGCTGTATCTGCTTATATTGGCAGTTACTGCCAAATACTGGTCGTCAATCGGCGTTGTAGCTCAGGGCCGACCAGTACTCTAACGTTGACTGTCATTTCCATCATTTTGAAATTGTTGCCAAAGCCTAGAAATGACACATTGGGCGATTCCAAGTTCCCTCGATACTTCTATCTGAGTACGCCCACATTCCAGTCAGCCTATAATTCTACCATGTAAAAAATCATCCGCATACGTCTCTGTGTTATAACTATTCGGTTGTGGCACTGAGCAGTTTTCAGAACGCTTGTGAACAATTTTCCTTATTTGCTCCTATTACTTATCTACTCCTTTCTTACACTTTCGTCATTGTGACATCATATCTGCGTCATCTAATGACTTCTTATAATTTGCATATTACTCTTAAAGATATGTGTGGTATTTCTACAGGTGAAATTTTTGCATTAAAGTTCGATTTCCATGTGATTTTGAATTATCCTTAATTTATGGACATGAGTGTATGAAAGAACGGCAGTGGTTGTAGAAGTAACTTCAGAAAATAGAAATCACTCTGATTTTTCCTCACAGCTGCATTCGCTATTGTTAGGAAGGCGTTACATAAAATAAGTGCTTCATGTTTTTATTTTATTTTTTATTTATTTATTTATTTATTTTTAATGAATCTATCTTTCAAGAATAATTTTATACTTTATTTACAAGAAAATTTAATGTTGCATAATTTTGTATGTTAAAAATATTTTTAGAATAATCAGTCCCTTCCAACTAAAATGTTCAAAGGAATTAAAATTAACTTTATATACATGCAGTTGGCATCACTATATATTTCTTTATATATATATATATATATATATATATATATATATATATATATATATATATATATATATATATATATATATATATATATATATATATATATATTGGATTAAATTTTCTTTATAATAAATAATTAGTCTGCCTTGTGTTTTTCCATTTCACATATTTCAATAAAACTATTCATTACAAATTATTAAAAACATTCGCTTTCCTTAAATGTAAGTAAAAACTAATAAAACTAATAAAAACTAATAATAAATTTTTGTATTACGACAATCTATTAATACTTTTAATTTGAATATTGCTTATTGCTTATATGTAAAACTAAACTCATTTACATATATATTTCCTTTACTACATTAAAATACCTTCTTTGTTGAAACACGTTTAATAAAAAAAAATATGTTCCTATATCCAAATGTCAAAGTTAAAAAGAAAAACAAATTTTGCGGCGAAAGAAACTTAACGTTGTTTTTGCTCATACTGCGTAAAATTTGATATTTAATTAAAAATAATCCTTGAACTTGTCATTTATTTTTTTAAAGTTGTCATTCGGGAATCTTATCTAAACACATTTTAATACAGGAAAAAGAATAACATTGACACATATTTTTTGTTAACGTGTGGCAGTAATCCGAACAAAGGTAAATTGAAATATGCTTAAACAAAAATAGTTCATGATGGATATGTCGCCGATTATACTGTAGCATACTAATTCATCATGGTATTTAAACAGGCTCTGTTTATTTGTGATAAGAGTAAAATAAACCCATATTTGTTTATAACGTATTATAGCATATTTATTAACATTAACACACACAAAAAAAAAAGAACTAAAATTATTTTCCATTTTGCAACTTAACTTAAAAAAATAAATCATAACAAAAACTAGTTGGCATAGGTGGACTGTGCTCAGTTCCCCGTCATATTTATGTTCTCATAAATGTCTAGTGCGAGACATATTATAATCATGTTAAAAGAAATGAATTTGACCAAACCTTGATACAGTGACAGAATTAAATCCCCGCCTAATAGGCTATCCACCGTTCACTTCGATATATTTATCTTATTTTAATCTATTAATTTATTTTGTTAGAGTCAATTCAGTTGTTTAGTATTCATGCTACTATTTCCAATGTAATAATCCTCAAAATTCATGTTTATATGAAAAATTTACAGTTTCTTTATGTTGATAAAATCGTAAACTACGAATAATTTACGAAATATTCCTATTATAATATTTGTATTCAATCATGTTCAAACAAATATCATAAATGTAATTTTGAAGTTGTCTAATGTATTTATGATCCTCAAAATGGAACTTTATGCTCAATTTTGCCTTGTTCTGACGTGTTAAGTAAATCGTAATTTTCCAATAACTTACGAAATTTTTATGTTGGGAAATTCATAGTACTTAATATTCATGCCAGTGCCCTAAATAATATTTCAAAAGTAGTCTGGTATCTTTACGATGAAAATATCTCTCAAAATTGACGTTTATGTGAAATTTTGCCTATACTGCCATGTTAAGAAATTCGTAAATGTTCAATAACTTGCGAAATTTTCAAAGTAGAATATTTATAGTTAATGATATTCATTCCGGCATCAAAAAGTATATTTTAAAACTGGTCTGAAATTTTTACAGAAAAAGTTTCCATTTACTGCACGTTTAAGTGATTTTTTGCCCTATTCTCCCATGTTTAGAAAATCGTAAATTCCTAATAACTTAGGAAGTTTTTTAATTCGAATGTTGCAAATGAATAGGGTTCTTGCCAGTATCGAAAGTAATATTTTAAAAGTAATCTGACCTCTCTGAGATTATTTGTTCATGAGATATCGTGTAAACAGTCTAACACACTAACGGACTAACACACTAACGGAGTGATACACTAACAGACACCTTACAGACAGACACCATACAAATTTTGCCATTTCGGATTCCTCACACCTGAAAACGTGTAAAAAAGTAAAAAAAAAAAAAAAAAAAAAAAAAAAAAAAAAAAAAAAAAACGAGGTCGAAAATTTTCGATTACCTAATTTCCTCATACCTATAGTATGATGGGGAACTAATATTAATCAAGGAATTTCGATGAATTAGCAAAATGGAACAAAACAAGAAATGAAAACCATGTAATTCGCATTGATCATGAACACTTTCCAAATGTATGCACTCGTTGCATCGTAAAATTTTCAATGTTCTTTAGGTACTTCATTACAGAATGGATAGACCGAAGAACAGATGGATTGATTTAATTCATATAGCTCCTGAACTTTGTTAAAAAATGTTAAATTTGCATTGAATAAACAGAATTGCAATTTTATCAATGTTTTACTTGTAGTTCACAATGTATCTGAATACTTTAATGTATCCATGTTATTCTGAACGCTAAGCATATCATAATATTATATATACAAAACATAATTTAAGCATAATAAAAATAAATTTCAATTCTCATTATTTCTTTAGGGCAAAGTTTTCTAAATATGATTTCTAAAAATTTCTCTTATGAAAAACAATGCAGTGCTAATTTTCAGTGTCCCTGTAGAGATACCAGACATAAGACGTGCCATTTTAATTTGTGAAAATTCCGTAGTGAATTTGAATAACATACATATTTCTGTAAAATTTCTTAAAATATTTATGGACGTAGACGATGGACGGACAGTCGGATAGGCAGACGGACAGTTAGACAGACAGATAGAATAATTCGCATCATATTCACTCTTAAACCTTCTTAGAAAATGTTAAAATGCTTAATAAAAATTAAAATACGATTCCAGGTTTTTCACAGAAAAACACGAGTGAGGCTGAGTTCTTCAATTTCCCAATGTTTGAAAACATTCCATCGAGAGGTAGTTTCTTCTATTAAAGAAAAAAAAAACTGACCTTTGCAAGTCTTGCTAACTATTGAGCAAACGTGTTGATAATTATGGTTTACCACAGTTTTCTGAAAAACAGCGTAAACACTTTTTAAGACCACATTAAAAAACCCCATATATTTATTTCACATTGGACTAAGACCAACCTGCTGTTAATACGACTAAAGAGCAGCACCACGCTACCTACTATTTAATCAGCTCTAAATTCTTATGCTTAATTTTAAAAATGAATATATATATATATATATATATATATATATATAAGCTCTTTATTCCCTTTTACAATAATACAGAATAAAAATTTGTCTGCAATTTTACACAATCGAAATTATACTAAAATACAGGGAAACTGCGTTTTACTGTTATTTCATTTTCGTATTTTCTGTGCCTTTATATATATATATATATATACAGAGAGAGAGAGAGAGAGAGAGAGAGAGTAATTGCAGCTGATTAATCGTATGATCTTCTGTTGTTTCAGCTTTTCACCAAGGCATATTAATTGTAGGGAAAAATAAAACTTGAAATATTTTGCAATTACGTTAATATTAGACATAATTATTAGACTGTTTTCTCTTATAATAAAAAATCTGTAGTCGAAAGTATAGTGATGCTACATTAATACAAATTACTGTGCCTATGGTTTTAGTTAAGTTTTCAGAAATTACCAGATTTAACAACTTTGTACATTAGGCATTTTTCAATATAAAAGAATATGTATGTAAAATGGCAAAATGCATAAAAAATAAAAGTATTTTTAAATATATTCTTGACATTGTAAGAAAATAATTTTTGTAATCTGCACATCTGTCTGATATTAAATTAAGATTCCCATTTCATTCTGCAATATTTAAATTTTTATTGTTTGATTTATTCTGTAAAATCACAGTGTTAGCCTTATTTTCAATAAAATTTTTCAATAAGATTTTTAAAAAAGTGTAATATCAATCGTAACCAATATTTCTACGAATTTTTTGTTTGTTGAAGACACGCCATTTGAATTTTTATATTATTCAATGCATATTACAATTTATTTTCATATTAATGTTTTGACATTTATTGTATTTTCAGACTTCTAAACAAATATTTATCAATTTTGAATATATCCGTAATTTAATTTGTAGTATATTATTTGTGTGGAAATTTCTGAAAGTTTTTTCATCGCCAATGTCGAAAGTTTTTTCAACCCAGTGCGCATAACTACATTAAACCTATCAACCAACCAAAATGAAATATATATATATATATATATATATATATATATATATATATATATATATATATATAAACATTTCTTTTGTTCTCTATCTAGTATATTTGGTATCATTAGATGATGCTGAAAGAACACCTGATTGTGCGAATTTTATTTTCTAATGTATACCTTTTCCATTAATACAATCTTTTTGTTAAAAAATAGAACCGACTCCAAAAAGCAACTACCATTCAAACAACTAAAAAAAAAAAAAAAAACAGGATATGAAATGAAACTGTAAATTGTGCCTAAAAGTATAAAATAATGTCCTTCGCCAAACAACCTATAACACTACAATTAATCATAACTTTTGAAGTCCGCGCAAAATTAAATAAAATTTAATTAGTTTTTAAAGGCTTGTTTTTAGATCGGTAGCAACAAATGCTGCTCTCTAGAATGATGCTTTTTCATGTTTCCTTTATTATTTTATCACTGTATACAATTGGTCCATTAGTAGCATCTACATAGAACAGTGAACATTCTACACAATGCGGTACTTATGTTTCTACGAAGTTAGAGTTTCTTTTGCAAATTTGGTATAACTTTAATAACTATCATCCTTGGTGGCTTTTGGATTTGGCGATCAAAACGTAATGCAAAAATATACACGCAAGATGTATATTTTCATAATATATACTGTACGAAGTATTGTTTCATATTCTTGATTACACTCTTAATATACCTTATCAAAATAATCATGATAACCCAAAGAAATTAAATATGTTTGCCAGATAATTTTGCAATATCTCATTCACCAAGGACGTCAGATATCAGCATCTTCGCCAACTTTTGCTGCTTACGAAATCTTATTTGTTTTCTTGAATCAAAGTAGTTTTCGACTGCGTTTTCCAGGTGATAATGTGAGATGTGTATTTTGAATAGAATTTTATTTTAGTATTGAATAAAGGTATGAATTTTTATTTAATTTTGCGCCGACATTTTTTTTGTTGTTGTTGTTTGAATAGTAATTGCATTTTGGAGTCGGTTCTATTTTTTTACAAAAATATTTTATTTTTCTCTTTACAGTGAAAACTTATTCATATAACAGAACATCAAAAGACATTCGACAGCAGTTTCACAGATGACAACTTCCAAGAAAAGTGACATAACTCAAAAAAAATGGTTTATGTCACTAAAAAATACATGAAATGCACACAATGAGAACAAAAATGTTATATCTCTATCTAGAAAGTTATCTACTCGAATGACATTTGTGCCAGTTTTATTCTAGTCAAGTTATTTTTTAGTTAATTTCTTGCCTTTATAGGATATGAGCTAAAAACTATATATTGAGTAAACATACGGTAAGTAAAAAACTCTTTAGAAATGTAAAGAACGGATACGCTGTATTCGTAACCATAAATTCTGTTAGGCATATATATTGAACTTTACACTGAATGCTTGTCACCCGCTGCGCTGGAAATTGCGCAGCAAAATATTCATTGCAGCTGACGGACAGAAGTTTCAGCATCGATACTTACATACTGCTTTTACCAGTGTAGCTGCATGCGTTCAGCAGGTAGAGTGAGAACAGACTTTTGTGAGTATCCTGCAATTTGTTTATATCTTAATGAAATCATAATGAAACCTATTTCAGGCCAAGATCATTACGACAAAAAAAAGTATTGAAATTAAATCATCTCTTACGAAGTTATAAGCTAACAAATTTCCACAACAACAACAATGAGAAACACGGTTTGTATTGAGAACCTCTTCCTTTATGAAGTCGGTTTAAAACGTCTATGCGTTAATCGATGTGACCGCTTACAATAACCATACTTTGAATTTTACATAGCATAAATGTCACCCGCTACTCTACAACATATGCAATGTCGTTCAGGTGTGCACGAAATAGGAATTTGTGAACAAACCAATGCACGTTTTAAGCGTTCTGTTTTTAGCAATAATGTCTAAACTATCTTTTCGTACTAAATCGATGATGCTCTGCAATTTTATAATTCACTTTTTTCCCCTGTCATGAATCGTTTCCGAGATAGGAACGCTAACTCCACTGTTTTCCATCAGGTGGCGCTGTAGGCGGTTGAATCGCGTAGCACATGTCCACTTTACTATACCTACATACCACTTTTATGATTATAGCTGCAGCTGTTCAACAGTTAAAAGAGTTGAGACTGACTTTTTGGGGCACCCTGTATTTTCTTTTGATCGTAAAGATATTACAATGGGACCTATTTCAGGCCAAGACCTTTACAATAAAAAAAAAAAGTATCAAAATCGGATCATCCGTTCAGAAGTTATGAGCTAACAAACAAAAACAAAAAAACATACACTTTGAATTGAGAAGCTCCTCCTTTTTGAAGTCGGTTAATTAGTGCGTCTCTTACGAAGTTATAAGCTTACATACACCACCAAAAACACATAGCTCAAATTAAGAACCCTCCTTTCTGAAGTTGGTTGAAAACGACTTTGCGCTAATCGATGTGACCGCTTACAATAACAGTACTTTGAACCACAGAGTGTATGTGTCATCCGCTACGCTGCCAAGTGTGCAACGTAGTTCACGTGTGCACAGTGTAGGAAATTGCGGACAAACAACTGCACGTTTCAAGCGTTCTATTTTTAGCAATAATGTCTAAAAACTGTCTTTTCGTAGTAAATCGATGATGCTCTACAACTTCGTAATTAACTTTGCTCCCATCTTGAACCTTTTTTGAGATAGGAGCGCTAATTCTGCTGTTTTTCACCACATGGCGTTTTATTTTCTTTAGATTGTAAAGATATTACAATGGGACCTACTTCAGACCAAGATCTTTACAACAAAACAAAAAGTATCAAGTAACCGTATTTTGAACTTTATAGCGTATGTCTCACCAGCTACGCTACAACGTGTGCAATGTAGCTCAAGTGTGCATAGTATAAGAAATTGCGAAAAACATATGCACGTTTTTATCATTTTATTTTTAGCATCAATGTCTAAACTATCTTTTTGTACTAAATAGATGAATATCTGCAATTTTATAATTCACTTTTCCCCCTGTCCTTGACCGTTCCCGAGATTGGAACGCTAGCATGAATGTCTAATCTATCTTTTTGTACTAAACCGATGATACTTTTCAAATCTGTAAATCACTTTTTTTCTCTAGAACTGTTTTCGAGATAGGAACACTAACTCCGCTATTTTCCTCCACGTGGCACTGCAAGCGTTTTAACCTGTACTGCATGAGCATTTTGCTATACTTACATACCATTTTTATCACTATAGCTGCAGCCGTTTAGCAGTTAAATGAGTTAGGACTGATTTTTTTGGACACCCTGTATTTTCTTTAGATCGTAAAGATATTAAAATGTAACCTATTTCAGACCAAGACATTTTCAACAAAATAAAATGTATCAAAATCGGAGCATCCGTTCAGAAGTTATGAGCTAACAAACACACACACACACACACACACACACACACACAAAAAAAAAAAAAGAAAAAAAAAAAAAAAAAAAGGTTTGAATTGAGAACTTTCCTTTCTTTTTGAAGTCAGTTAAAAAAAAAAAAAAAAAAAAAAGTAAAATAATAGCATTTCAAATTCGGAATGAAAATTTAGTTATAAACATAAAAATAAATGTCCTTACATTTACAGAGATAAATAATTAAGCATGTTCAAAATAAATTAATTAATAATGGTTGAATAAAAAAGTTGCATTAAGAATATAGTTGTAAAAGTTGCATATGCAGTATTTTTGTAGGAAACAAAAACTTCCATTGAAATATTAAAATATTTCAATGAATTTTACTATAAACCTACCTAATTATTATAAATTCTTTTTTATTTTAGTTTTTCATGAGAACCAAATTGTTCTTCCTTTTGTTGAAACTGTAATATAAATGTAAAACAGGTGGTTTTGGATATTCCTACTACCTTCTCACTTTAATTTAATAAAAAATTTCTTTTATTTTACTTCAAATTATTATGTATGATATGAAATAAATTTTTGCTTATCATTAAAATAATCAGTTTTGTGTTAAGAAGTTAAACTTTTACACTAGTTGTTTAAAACACATTATCAGAAAAAAAAAATACATTTGAATATAAAAAAAAAAAATGAGGTACATATTTGTTAAATTTGTAATACTCATAAAATGAGATCTTTTCCATTTTTGTGATTTTTAAAACAGAAAAATTCGATACTTAACCTAAAATAAATTTGCTTCATTTGCATACACATTTTATATATATATATATATATATATATATATATATATATAATAAAAATGTTTATAGCAGAATCTTATTTATTACGCTTTTTCTACGCAAATTAGGTTACCTCATATCGTCAATAAAAGTGAATTTTTTATATTAAAACAAATGTATAATATTAAAGTAAAATTTACTACTTAACATATTGATTTCAAACAATACAAATAAAAAATTAAAAAGAAACGAGTACAGCTTTAACAAATCTAACGAAAAATCCAATTCGATAATTATGTTACACAAAACTCTCTTTCACAACAAGCAATCCTATTATCTACAAGAAACATTAATTAAGACAAGTTTACAAATATTAATTATTAGATTTACGTCCTTTGTGTTCCATTGTTGAAATATTTGTTTAGATGCTAGCCATTTTCTTCCGGAAAGAAATCAAGCTTAAAAGATTAGCTTCCTTTTATTCGTAATGAAATGTTCAGTAAACGAGAGAATGATATATTTCTGCTTCAAGGTTTATTAATTATTCTCAGTCATGCTTCAGATACAATTCATTTCAAACAAGGAAAAATATAAAATTAGGTTTCGTTAATTAAATAAAATATCGCATTCCGAAACTTTTAAAAAAAGGTAAATATTCTTTTCTGTTATTTATAAGGCAGTTTTTCTAATATATTAACGTATTTTTTCAGTGATGTTAAAGTGGGGTGAAACAGTTTCCAACAAATTAACAAACATTACTAACATAGAAGTAAATATACCTAATTACACTCTCGTGGAATAAACAAAAATTAAAAAATTTGAAATGCAAAAGCGATCGGTATGATCTGAGAGTTTAGAACCTTCGTGGAAAGCTTTCGATTCCCAAATTTCTAAACCACTACTGCATTTGCATTCGAAATATCTTTTAAATATACCAACAAAACTTATAAAACACTAAAACAGGAAATTACAGCTATATATATATATATATATATATATATATATAAAGAAAAATTATCTTTATCATTTTTGTCCAGAATTTAGCCTTTAAATAAAATTTTTCTGTTATATTATCAATTGTTGTTAATTGATATTATAAAACAGAAGGTATAAAATTATGATAATATTAAAAAGCAGAATGAATAAAATAAAAGGGTATAAAGAAAAATGAATTTAAGAAGCATTTATATGTTTTAAAATATTTTCAAAAAATACTTATTAAACCTCAGTGAATTTAATTCAAGTTTATATTCCTTTGAAATACAAACTGTAATGATACTTAAAACTTCTAGAAGTTCTTAAAAAAACAGATAGTTTCATTTCTGCTATTTAAACTGTACAGATTTTCTTTCACGAACTTGAGGCAATCTTATGCATAAAAATGGTTATGCATAAACAAGGTTCTTAAATTTAAATGTTTATAGAAAAATAAAAGCTTCTAAAAAATTGTTTTTAAATACATGTAAAATTTTAAATAACATTCATAAAGTACTTTTTAAAAATGTCTCCAAATAAAATGCTCATCAAAAGGACATTTCAAATGTTTAAAAATAATTTTGAAAACAGTTTTATATTAATAAATATATGTCTTCCTTCTTTGCCTTACAAGATTTTTGACAAGGTAGAGTACGTAAGCTAAAACATCAAACACTTCAACGAGAATATTTATACATTTGAAATTAAATCTCAATATATTTTCCACTTGAGATTGAATATCATATACTTTTTCAACTTTTGATTTTAAAATATTTGATTGAATTTAAATGTTCAAAAATATTAACATGGTAGTATAAATAATAATAATAATAAATATGCGGTGTAAATACAATAAAATAAAATATCCCAAATATGCCTTCATATATTACAAAATGTTATTCTTTATCTAAAAGGAGTTATATAAATTTAATATTTAGAATTATATATATATATATACATATATATATATATATATATATATATATAATTCTAAATAATAATGTATATATATAAAGAGTATTAAAAACAAAATAATAATAGCAATAATAATAAAGAATATTTGAGTGAAAATATAAACAGTTTAAAAATCACATTACTTTTGTTAAAAGCCTATCTAGCGTATCCTTAAGCAATTATGTAATGCGAAATTTGGCGATAAAAATCAATTTGCGAATTTTAATCCAATTTTTTATCAATTGTTTTTCTTATAATAAACAGTTTCTTGCAAAAAAAAAAAAAAAAATCTTTAATTAATTAATTTATAATCATTATGGTAAATAAATAAATAAATAAATAAATAAATAAATACATGAAATAAAATAAAAATCAGTAATTATTACTTTATAATGACTCATTAAATGTCAAAATCGAATTTATTGGAAAGAAACGCCATTTCCTGATAATTTCACGATATATTTGCGTTAAGAGAAAGAACAAGGGGAACTTAACAAGGAGAAGAAGAAGAAAGTAACCGGTAAATTCCGGATTTTCACAGTTATAATACTCAGAACGCTTAATTCGGATCGACATGCAAATTTGTATGTTTTGTCTTAAAGATATGGTCATGGTCTGTGCAAAAAATCATCGGTATTTGGGACTAGGGAAATGAGATACAGGTTGTCGGAAAGTCCGAGATGCTCTATCGACATAATATACACTTTTAGCGTTTCATCATTTATTTTCTTACAATGGAAATTCCATATGTTTAACTTGGCGGACGGAACTCCTAGATATATTTTATTTTTCCTAGATATGGTGGCTAATGGTTCTTAGATATGTCTATTTGTTCTTAGAGATTCGTAGTTTATAAAATTAAAACATTAGAAATTCAACCAAAAAAAGATTTTGAACAAGAACAAAAAATCATGCGGTATGCCGTTGTTATTAACAGTTACCAACTGTACATGGTTTTGATTAACTTAGTGTTGTTTGCCTACGTTATCACACAACGAACAAGATTAATGACTGAAAGGCATACAAATAGACTAATTGAATTCATGATCACTCTTAAAATATTGTCGGAAAGTGTTAAAATTCCTTAACACAAATCAAATTTCAGCTTTCAGATTCTACCTGCAGCCCTTAATGCACCTGCGTTATTTAGCGTAGCCCTGTAATCCTTACAGTTAACCAAATCATATTAAGTAAAAAATATTATATTAGCATTTTAACAATATATGTCAATTTTTTATGTTTTTTACCGTAGAAAGCTATTTAAATGTTATTTTCAAAAATGTTTGTCTAAAAGGCAATGCATTGTTTTTTTTTTTTGTTTTTTTTTTTTCGGTTGTCCCTTAAAAAAAAAAAAAAAAAAAAAAAAAAAAAATTGTATAAGTTCTATTAATGTCATTAAAAACCACTAGTGAAATTGAATAAATATGTACCAAATTTTAAAATTCTGAAAATATTTAAAAACGATGTGGACGGGCCAATTGACAGATAGAAATATCGACAGCCGGACAGACAGATACACAAATAGAAATCATATTCCCAGTTAAAAAACATTTAGAAAGTGACAAAAGCGATTAATATAAACGAAAATGTAATTCCAGCAAATTTCCAATAATAGTCTCAATGTAACAGAATATTTTTTTTTTTTTGTGTGTGCCCTGTAAATTTAATCTATGGAAAGCATTCTTTAGTGCTTTTGTGCATATGGATACCATATATTTTAATGTCATTAAGATTTCTGTAAAGTGAAGTTCATAAAATTTTATTTATAGCAATGACTCTCATAGAACACAATGCTTTCGAACACTTTCGGCTATTCCTGTATACAAATCAGTGATGGAATTTACTCCGTTTTCTATAGGTAACATCCGATAGTGAACTTGAATAGCATATCAGTTTCAAAAAATTTCTTGAATATTTACAGGAGTCAGAGAGTGGACTGACAGACGGACGGACAAACAGCCAGAAAAAACCGAAGTCATTAACACCTTTCAACCTTGTTGGAAAGGCTTAAAAAGCTCTGATGTGTAACAACCCCACTACATACCCCACGCAGCCCCACTCTATATCATATATTTACATAGATAATAATTTTTTTTAATTATTTCCAACAAATTTGAAAAGTGTTATTGACATTGGTTTCTCTGTCTAACCGTTTGTCAGTCTACCTGTCCGTCTGTATGCCTGTCCGCGCTTTAACTCCCGTAAATATTCATTGAATTTCTTGAAAATGATATATGTTATTCGAGTTCACTGTTGGATGTTTCCTATTGAAAATGGAGTAAATACCTCTGCTGGTTTGTGTACAGGGACACACGAAAATATTCCAAAGAACTGTGTTCTATGAGAGGTATTTCTATAAAACATATTTTAATATCTTTACTTTACGCAAATCATAATGACATCGAAATATATTACTCAAGTTCACTATGGGTGGTTCCTTATTGAAAATGAAGTGAATCATTTTTTTTGTTTGCGTACAGGGTTTGCGAAATTATTTCAATGCAATGTGTTCTATGAGAGTTATTTCTATAAACCATATTTTCATTCCTTTACTATAGGCATACCTTAATGAAATTGAAATACGTTATTAAAGTTCACTATTAGACGTTCCCTATTTAAAATGGTGTTATTTAAATGGAGAGAAATCGCCCAATGGTAAGCATTGTTGGGTGAATAACTATTCTTTTATCTTTAATTCAAGCAAAACAATTTGTCGTCCAGAACACTTATATTAACTAGAAGCTTTCCATATCTATAGAAATCATAAAAATATCATAAATTGCGATTTTGTAACAGCCCTTGTCTTTGATTGATGGAAGTGTTATATAAAATCCGCATATTATTGAATTTTACCGATCTTTTAAATTGATTACTATATATCCCAATTTTCTATTGGCCAAAATCCCCAGTTTTTCAAACCCAGGTTGGTTGCAATTTCGAATATAAAATTTGCTTCCCTATCAGTATATCAGAGCACTAATCTGCCTTTGTCATTTTCCCCTGACGACACTGAACGCTAGCGAAGCTGCCGTTTTCTGAGAATACTTTTTACTTTGGCGTTGCAATTTCATTACAAATATATATCCCTGAACTAATTTTATAAAAGTAAAACCACTGTAATCAGCATAAGAATCTGCTTTTAAAATCTACTGTGCTTAAAATATTCATATATCTTTGTTATTAAATTTCTTTATTGTTCCGGTAAATGAAGAGCAATATATATAAACCCGTTGTCGTATATATGCAGTCGGCAGCAAAATTATTGAAACGCTAGCAATAATTCGTATTTAAAAGACGTGCAGGAAATAGTGGTTTGTTAAGTAAATATTTGTAAAGTAATGATCTTAATCATTATGTTGTTTACAAAAAAGTCCGTTGATGGTAAAAGTTAGCGATGAAACTAAAATATAATTATATGTGGAAAAAGTGGATGTGTGCATCAATAATTTTGCTGTCGATTGTAATATGACAAACACATCATTAAGGAAAAAAGTAAATGAATAAATAAATGAATAAAAACATCTAAAAACATGCTCGATAAAAATAACATATGCTTCTAAATATATATATATATAAATAAATATCTGTAAAAAAAAAAAAAAAAAAAAAAAAAAAAAAAAGCTTTTATCTAGTATAATAACTGACATTTTTTTTTTTTTCCTGTGGAGTGGTTAAGGATGTTGTAAGGGTGAAAACAGGCACCTGTAAATTTGTTTGACTATTAATTTTCAAGAGTAATTCGTAGTATTGAAAACGTGATAGCTAAAGACTGTTCGTCGCAGAAAACAAGATTATAGAATAAGTTTTTTTTTCACTTATACGTTATTCAGAATTCCATTTTGAAAATTTTTATAACGAATGTAATATATTTGTGCATGTATGTTAACATGACTGTAAATCTTCATTGGTATTGATTCAAAACTTTTGGACTTACACAAACATCGGAATAAAATATCTTTTAATAAAATGCATGATCATTACATTTTGCTATGCACTCATTGAATGTTCTCCGGTTATTCTTTCACATTTTAATTTCACTTACCCATATATCTGGTAGAGGAACTGTTCTTTTTGGGCCAGCTTTTCGAAATCCTGTTTACGTATATTATTTTAAAAGGTAAAATGATGTAGATGTGAACTTAATATGCTTTAACTGTTCAATTGTAGTTTCTGATATACACATCATTTTTAATGTGTTACATTTGTAATATTTGTTTTTACAGTTAAGTAATGCACATTGTATGCAATAATTTGTCTAAATTTAAGCATAAATATTTACTTTACTTATGAATATAAAATTCTCAATTTGTTATGAAGAATCTAATTTTAAGAATTAGTGATATTCATAAATCTGAAAGTTTAATTCTTTTGCGTCACACTCATAATAATGAAATGTTTGACTAAAAAATATACTAATCTCAAAATACGTTCACATAATGCTTCATTGTTTTATTTAATAACTAAATATATAAATTTTATATTTTATATATAGTGTCACATAAGGTCATATGATATTAATACAACGATGTATATGTAATTGTGCGTAGAAAGAATTTAGTTTATAGATTAACAAATTCAAATTTTACGAGCTTTTTTTTTATAATTCCTTGAAAGACTGTAACAATATCATAACATCTGAAAAAAAAAAAAAAAAAAAAAAAGAAGAAGAAGAAGGGGATTTTTTTTAATTAAGCCTATATTGCTCCTTTAAAAGCTATTAAACGTCGATAACACAGGCCTAGAAAAAAATTTTGGCAAAACTTAATTTCATATTTTTGGTTAATACACATGTTTTCTGATGTTGATGTTCTGAAACCGAATTTGAAGTAAGTTTTCCTTTGTCACGTATATATTCTTTGTCAATACAGAATGTCTACCGACACATTTGCGTAATTTTCAGTCGATTTTAGTATATTTCCATGGTTAATCATTATAAATTATCGAAGTATACAATAAAGGTTAATTACATTGGTGGAAGAGTCACGGAAAAATTTGGTTGTCAGTAGACATCCTGTACGTGATTGGAAAATCAACACATGATAGAGATTAAATAGGATTCATCAAAATCATATATATCAGCCAAAATTATCCAATAATAATTTTAAATGCAAACACTTGTAATTTACTGAAATATATATACCGGGTGATCAAAAAGTCACTAGACTTTTTAAAACCTTATAATTAATTAACTATTTACAATAAAACGATGCGATATATATATATATATATATATATATATGTGTGTGTGTGTGTGTGTGTGTGTGTGTGTGTGTATTTCTTTTTAATAACTATACATACTGCATATTAGTTATAATTTTTGTCAACAGGTGGTGCTAGTTTTTCATGTAGAATACAATCTTATCATGTGTTAAATAAGCAGATGATTTAATTGTGCATTATTTGATAACATTTCAAACAGTTTCTATCACAGGGGAACGATATGAAGCGCTATTAAAAATAAATTCATCCCTTACTTGCAAGAGAGGCAAGCACTCCATTCAATAACATTTTCGCAGGATGGAGCGCCTCCGCACATAGCTACTCCTGTCATAACACTTCTCAGGTCGACATTTGGAGACAACCATGTCGTTAGTCGATGTTTTCCTCACGAATGGCCCCCAATGTCTCCAAGATCTTACGCATTGCAACTTCTGGCTATGGGGCTATTTGAAGTCACGTGTGTATTGAAATCGACCTACGTCTGTGACGCAGTTAAAAGAAGCTATGCGCCACCATGTGTCAGGCATACCCTCTGACATGCTTTCTAATGTTGTTCAGGGTGTCTTCAATCGTCTGACGGCTGTAATTATCAGTGATGGGAATAAAATTGAATAGCTGTAGGTATTGAAAAACTCTTATTCATATCAATGAACTGTACTATAATTTTATAAGTCTGTTAATTGAACCCCAGCGCCACCTTTTGGTCAAAAATGTAAAAGGTATAAATATATCGTTTTTCCACAAAAACAATAATCCCCGGTGTTTCTGAGCGTTTCTGTGCAAACCGCATCGTTCTATTATAAATAGATTAATAATTATGAATTTTAAAAAGTCTAGTTACTTTTGGATCACCCGGTAGTTTAAAATTACTCTGTATTATGAAGCAATTATTTCCAGGTAAACTAATAATGTACATATATATATATATATATATATATATATATATATATATATATATATTGTATATATGCATGGAGGTTATTCTTAAGTCTTATTATTACTGCATAAATTTAATATCTGAAACTTTTCATGATTTCTTTAATATCCATATCTGCATCTTGTCAGAATGCAAAAAAATCTAAAAAAAAAAAAAATCTTAAAGAAATTTCATTTTTTGAGATTAATACTA
The DNA here is from genome assembly GCA_963930645.1 of Salticus scenicus. NCBI lineage: Eukaryota > Metazoa > Arthropoda > Arachnida > Araneae > Salticidae > Salticus > Salticus scenicus. The sequence goes on along the minus strand of OZ005652.1, from coordinate 116,201,916 downwards.
TATTTTATGCAAAATTTACCAAAAAAATTAAAAAGTTATTATCATTATTATTATTACTTTTAGTATTATTATTATAACGTGGGATAGGTTTTATAATCTATTTTTAAGAAAATAAAATACTTTTTTTTTTCTATTACGTTTATTTGTTACAAGTACAATCATTTTTATTAGAGATGTTAAAGTATAATTGTTTGATATTTAAAAATACCCTCCGAATAATTTACCACAAAAAAATGCACACGTTCTCTTTATCTCCTCTACGATGCACCTATGCTATTAAACATTTTCTGCCAATCCCAATTGTCAATAGACAAAATAAAGAAAAAGAGTCAATATATGCATAATAATAATAATAATATTAATAATAATAAAATATACTCATCTCTTTTACAAATGTCGAATAGTAAAATAATGTTAACTTATAAAAAGGCGACGCCTGAACCTTTTCGGTGAGTTTACCCATTTTCAGGTGATATGAACACAAATCATACAATTTACTGGAGTATTGTTGTAAATTATAAAATAAGTTTCATCATTACATACAATATTATATATAATTGCAATATAATCTTTAAATATATATTATACTTTATTTTATATATTGAAAATAATTTTTCTGGCAAAATTCAGAAAAAAATACAAACCATATGTAACGTACCGAAATTTAACTTATTCCTTCTTTATATATTTTTTTCTTTTTTCTTTTTTCTTTTCTTTTTTCTTTATTAATTTGATATTTTTTTTTTTTAGCTATATAATGGGAAATAAATTTACAATACATTAATTATATTGTAAACCAAATGTAATTTTATAGCAGTTTTCAAAAACAAATTCGATGGATTTAAAAAATAGACATCAGTTTTGATGAAAGACGTGTTGGGATAAACACACCCATAAATCTTTGTTTTGTTGATCTCTCTTTTCTTTCCCCTTTTTGAATAAATGCCTTCAGTACTTAGCCTTTAAAATGCATTGTGAGTAAGGTTATTTCGCAACTTAACCTGTGCAATGATACTTTTTAGTATTCCATTTCTGTGAAAATATATTATTTTTTAAGAAAGAGAATATTGTTTAATTTTATGTAGAAATATTTATTTATTTATTTATTTATTTCAATTCATACTCCTTTCACGTTGAATCTATGTTGCAGAGTGAGAATAAATTTTTTTCGCATATTTCTTTTCTAAAAATACCAATATAAAAATACATACATACAGTCGGTAACAAAAGTGTCCGAACACTAGGAAAAATTCCTATGTAAGAAAAGTACACTTCATACGGTTTTGTTAAATAAATCCTTCTCGAATCATGTTCTTACACTGACTGAGAACAGGATTCGGCAAGGATTTATGTAACAAAACAGTATGAAGTGTACTTTTTTTACATAGGAATTTTCGCTAGTGTTCGGACACTTTTGTTACCGACTGTACATACATATATATATATATATATATATATTACAATGTTATACCTCATTGTTATATTGCAGAGTTTTTGCATTGTTATATTGCAGAAAATTTTCTAAAAATAAACAGTTCTATATTATAATGTTAAAATTGTCTTAACTGTAATGCTACCAAACATCAATAAGACTTCCTTTGGAAAATTTTATTATTTATTATTTTTGCTTTCAATATTTTAGAAGTAAATAAAGACCATGATATATTTTAGACAAAATATTTTGTATATTAAGTTAACATTCATAAAGATGTTAACATTCTGTAACAAATATATGTATCTTTCTAAATATTTTGTGAAAATATTTATTTTTGCATTATATATACATTATACAGAGTGACCCATAAGTCTATAGACATTTTAAAAATTCATAACTATTGAATGAATTGATAGACCTGAACGCGTTTTGCTAAAAACTTACTCTCGTGAAAGGGGAAGTTTTTGGTTAAGAAAAAGCTACTTGTCGATAGATGGTGCTGCGTGTTATGGATCACAAATTTTCATGAAAAAACTGTACTTATTCGCATGCAAATGTTTACAGGTATATAAATCCTATTCTGTGTGTCTGTCGCCACCACAAATTAAAGTTCGCAAACGAGTTATAACCCAAGCAAATGCAACTTCAGTCGGCGATTCTTAGCTGATGAAAATCATCATCACCAACAACACTTTATCGACCAAGTCAGCATTGCAATTAAAACTCCATGTATGCACAAGTAGGAGGCAAAATAATAAATAAACTCTTCTAAACTCAAAACTGTGCAATTCATGGCATTTTCATTTGATTGTTTTTTTTTTCACATCCATGAGAAAATTCTAATTATTTGTCTAACTACCGTCGACAAATAATTTAACTATATTTTTTTCTTTACAATATATATATATCCTCCTACACGAGAATGAGTTTTTCGCAAGACGCATTCAATTGTATCAATTCATTCAATAGTTATTAATTTTAAAAAATCTACAGACTTATGGGACACCCTATATATATATATATATGTATATATATATATATATATATATATATATATATATATATATATATATATATATATATATATACATATATATATATATATATATATATATATATATACTTTATCTTACCAATATGAATGGTAGAACTTTGTGCCTTGGGGGTCAAATTTTCTAAATTGAATTTGAATTATATTTACACGCTTTGAGGTCCCCGAATACGACAAACATAATTTCTACGTATGGTATGTGTGGATGTGTGTTATCAACATATATAAATAACAAGCTGTAGCAAAAAAATGAAAATAAAAAAATGTATCACACAGCTACAATAAATTTTTAATTAAGATCCAGGAAATAATAAGTGCACTGGGACATTCAAAAAATAAATAAATAAATAAATAAATATATTATATAAATAGGCGAAATAGTGGTAGGTGCCGTTTAACAAACAAATGAAATGGGCATATATATTTCTTTATTTATGAATATAAGAATGTTAATGTAGAATATGATATCAAAATCATTTACCATTTTTACAGGGCTACACAGAAGACTAGAATATATTGGGGTAATACTTGAAAATCACTGGAAGTGCTTTTCTGTTTATACTATGTTATATTAACATAGGTATATCTGAGCACATATAATGCAGCGTACGTAATTTACAGAAGACTTACAGGGCTAGAAATACTTAAGCAGCAGCGTTCTTTTTTATTAAATGTAATTGGTGGAGATATTTAAATATATATTATATAACCATGTCCCAAAAAATTGCCCCGGATTGAAAATTAATTTTTCATAGCCATATGAAAAATTATGAGTATCACTGAAAAACAGATAATTTTAAACGTTTCATATGCTGAATTTTGAAATACATATGAGATTGCCACTTTAAAAATTTGATCAGTATTGATCAAATGATGGATTATTGCGACTGAAATTTGTCTGAATAATTTGGAATATATTTTAAAATTTAATAACACCTTTGAATTTTATATAATTTTCAAATGTGGGTTTGAGATGGTCTGTAGCCCCTCACACTTATTATTATCTCTATATATTAAAAAAAAAGTTAGTGTCACTGGCCTCAAATTTATTTGTCTGTGACAGCATCTTATGGCGGAGGACAGGGTCCTTCGCGTCATGAGAGATATCAATGTGATCCAAATATTCCAAGGACGACATTCCAGAAGCTTAGAGATTTCTATCATTTTAATTAAAGAAGTTATTAACTAAAAACGACAAGTTTATGAGGGTACTCTATTTGCCATTTTGAAGAAAGTTTCTCCCAGTGACGTTGTTCTACTGTCATTAAGTTATTTTACACGGGAAAACTAAAATATGATACATGGTTGTAGGTAGGTAGGTTCGATTTAACGTCGCACCAGTACTGTGCTATGAGTAATTGGCGACGGTCTGGGGCGCACACGTAGAGATTTTCAAGTCACATGTCATCACAATTTTTATCCTTCCCGGAAGGCATCCCTCCCCCACGTTTTGGTGATCCCCAGAGGTATAGTGTGGGTGGGAGCATGGAGGACTTTGCGGTCACGACAGATTTCATGTGCACCAGCCACGCTTTGTGTACACGACGGTCTTTTGCCGGCTCCAGTATCGAATCGGTTATCTTCCAATTACGATCTCGGCGCTTTAGAGACTAGGATACCGCTGCTCGAAACCATGGATGTAAAAAAGAAAGAAAATAAAAATCAACTTTTTTTTCTTCTTTTAGAAAATAAATTTTCTTACATGGGAAAATTAAAATATGATCAATGGTTGTAGGTAGGTAGATAATTAGGTAGGTTGTGTTTGACGTCGTACCATTACTGCGTTATGAATAATTGGCGACGGTCTGGAGCGCACCCTTACTGACGTTCCTGAGACATGCCACCACAATTTTGGTCCTACACGAAGGGGATGGTCCCCCGCTTCAGTGGCCCCCAGATTTTTATAATTTTGATGGGAACATGGAGGATATTGCAGCGACGACAAATTTTACGTGCATCAACCACCATTAGTGTACACAACGGTCTTTGGCCGGCTAAAGAACAGAACCCGCAATCTTCCAATTACGAAGGAGTACCGCGGTCCAGATCTAAGGTTGTAAAAAATAAATAAAAAGGATAATATACTAAAGCTGTAATGCAAAATGGTCCAGATATAATGAATTTCTTTCTATTAAATATATATATATATATATATATATATATATATATCATACGTTTCAATTTGACATTGAATATTAGGATTTACATAATAATTTTCTGATTTTGTATTGTAATATGCACTATTAATATTCCTTTTCAATGAAAGAAAACAGCGAATAGGCGGGCAGAGCTCTGCATGTGTTAATAAGTAAAGTGAGTCGGGGGGTCAGCGGAGCAAGCAGGGGGCGGAGCTCCCTAGTTTGTAAAATAAAACTATTCCTAAGCTTCGTTTGAATTATTTTTAACATATGTTTACATTCAACACTTGTTATCTTATCTATTAATCTGCAGACTGTCTTTAAAGTTTTGAAATGTAGGGTAAGGGAAATTCGTGTGAAAATTACGCGAGATTATGTTTATCACAATAAAGTGAAATGGTTATTAGAGAAAAGCATTTCATTGTCACAATGAAAAAGTATCAGGCGTGTTTAAATCTCTGGTAAAATATTTGATAAGTTTTGCATTGAATGTATTGTATTTTGATTCATAAATTAACAGCTTTCTATTTATTTCATTAAATATTCATGGGGATGTAACGTCTAACACTGCACTAGCTGTACAATAAAAATTATTAGTAGAAAATAAAGATATGTATATACATATATGATATACATGTATATTGGGATAAAAAAGGAATAGCTTTAAAGTTTCATACAATTTTCGAATATTTTGCCAACACCCAATCTCATTTTGTTTTATCTCTACAAATATGAAAGAAGATTGCACCTAAATACATGAAAGAAAAAAAGCATTTTATTTTCATTACCTTTGTTTTATTTGGCTTTCGTGACACGACTTTATAAAGATATTGTCTTCATGAAGGATATTTAAATATTTAAAACTGTTTTGAGAATATATGAAACTTTATGTATTTTATATAATAACAGAAAAGAAAATAACTCTTTCTTTTTGACAAAATGTGATATTTTAACTGGATTAAAGCCGTATTGTAAATATATAATATATATTGTCTCACTAACTATCATGTCATTCTATTCACTATCTATAAAATTTTCACTATATTGGGGTTATTTCTGTACTTATAAGTATAAAGGATTTAAATCCATATTCTTTATTTTTCAGGAGACGAGAAATAAAATTAAACTAACTAAAAACTAATCAGAAGAATCGATTAGGAAAAAGGGATTATGTTAATTAATACCCTTTATATCATTCAGTGGTTGTCAGCATTCATTTAATAAAGGGAAAAGAATTGAATTAAATATTTTATACCAAAGATTAATGCTAAATTTCTGACTTGAATCTTTTTCTCAAAGACTAAATGTCATGGATTTAAATCCTTTATACCAATCGATATAGAATTTTTTTCTGAGTCCGACTATGTATATAACTCAAAATCGACATTTTTGGACTTAAATCCTTTATACGTATCAGTACAGAATTATTAACTATATATATGTACCATCAGCGTTTGTCAAATGCATTTAAGCGAACCAAAAGGAGATTATTGTTTATTCATTGCTCTGATCATGTTTTATTTTTTTTTCAATAGTCGATCGTGGGATGGTACACAGCGCACAACAGTGTCATGTGATTCTAACGTACTAAGTTTAAAATGCAGTACAGAAAATATTATTATTATTATTATTATTTTTTTTTATCCAAGGTAATTTTTCATTTAAGTATAATAATTTTAAATCATTTTATTTGGAAAAGTATTTGTGTGAAAATCCTTAACTTGCTTTCGATATTTTCTCAGAACATCAATAAATAGTGCGTTATATATATCTAATTTCCTGTGTTATATTTGAATAATTGCATTGGAACGCATTTTCTTTTTTATGTGTTTTAAAAGAAGCCAGAATGCAAAAATAACCTGCATATTATGCATAAACGTACTAATCGGTTATATACACTTAATTTTCTTTTCTGTGTACATTTCTGCATGTATTATTTTTTAAACTGTAGTTTTATACTTTCAAATTTTCTGCAGTCATAAATAAATTAGAGCTGAAGCACACTAGAAATACAGGTAAATAATAGAAATATAGATATATTATTCAACCTCATTCATGGTAAAACTTTTGCTGGTTCCTTTTTTTAATATCTAAAATTAATGCATGCAAACTCTTTAAGAATAAGTTACAGTTTTAATTAAAAAATATTCATAAAAAGCAATACTTGGAATCTGGAAACCTCTGGAATGTACCTACCTGACAAAGGCAAGTCTATGGGTTATTTACCGTTCCCAAGGAGAATAAGCACCAAATCATGATAAGAAACCTAAGATACATTATTTAATTTTTAAATGGATTTTTGTTAAGAATGATTGCCAAAAGGTTGAAAGTTATGCACGGAAACAGAAGGATGTAAAAAAAAAGAAACCATTGCAATTTAAATCCAGAGGATTATTCCCTCGCGTTGTTAGACCGATAGTCTACTAACGACCACATCAATGACATGACGGTGCTTATAGATAGGTGTCGCTGCCATCATTAAAGAACTAACGTTTTATAGCTGGCTATTTATGAATATCTACCGAACCTTTTAGAATTGGCACCATGTATTGCAGGGACCTAGTATCACATGTTTATGGAATTTCTTATAGAGAGATTCCAATTTTGGCCAATTAACTATGAAATAACTGCTTATTACCGAAAATCAATATTTCTGCATAAAGGATAAACACACACACATACACACACACACACACACATACACACACATATATATATATATATATATTGAATTCCTTTTCAAACATTGAATAGATGAAACCACGAAACATTGAAACCAGAAAAAATACAAGAATAAATTACGAATATTAAGCAACCTTAAATTGAAAACTGAAACATGCAAATTCATTTCGTTTTCAAGGGTATAAAATAGGTCTTATATTTGTCTTGTTGTATGCAAATTACTGAACATTTACAAAAAGCTATACCCTATAACGCCCAAAAAATAGAAAAAGTTTAAACAGAAAGATTAATATGTGGAAAATCAAATGAGAATCAAACCTATTTAAATTCAAGCAGCAATTTCAAAATTATTAAATGAAATACTACTAATAATAATTTAATGAAATACTAGTAATAATTAATAAAACTAAAGTTTAACTTACATTACGCAGGAAAACTGGCATGCATAAGTAGCTTGATTACTAAACAAACATGTGGCTGTATACAGTTCAATTCACAGCTAATTTTGGAATCGTATTAAACAGCTCAACGATTAATTTATTTTTGGAATTGTATTTGTCAAGTGAACGATAAAGATGAGTGAACTGTTTGATTTTTAATAATTAACCTAAAAGTGATAATTTAAATTAAATTTTGATTAAAATTTGAAATTAATTTGATTTACGAAAATTGGGAAGCTCAGAAGTGTCATTTTGTTGAAACATAAAATCAAACTGGTGAGTAATGAGCGCCATCTTTTGGAGTGTAAAAAAAAAATAATAATGACCCCCCCCACCTTTTTTTTTGTGTGTGTGTGTGTGTGCTAAATAAAATCTAATCAAATGTTATCATTTAAAAATCCAATTTAGAGTTAATAAAAGAACGCAATGCAATATGTAATTAAAATTGAGGTTATTAATCAAAAATCAATAGTTATTTTTTTATTAAATTATTAATTAATTAATTTATGTACTTACTTTTTTTTAAAGCAGATTTGTAAATGTTTCTATTGTCAAATTAACTATTTTTAAAGTGAATAATATAATAATAAAAACTATTAGAAATTTTATTTTTTTGAATTATCATTTTTTTAAGAATATATAAAGCAAACATTTTTTTTTCTCTCTCTCTCTCTATATATATATACATACATACATACACACACGTATAGATACGAGAGAATCACAATCCCTTCCAATCAAACAGCCAAACAACACCACCCATTCTCCTTAATCGAGCATCTGCCCACCCAACCTCCATCTTTTTATTGTCTCTTATTTTTTATATAATTGTTTTGGTAAAAAATACACAGATGCACACACACACAGATATATGTATATATATATATATAGATAGATAGATAGATAGATAGATAGATAGATATGGATATAGATATCTATAGATATACAGATATACAGATATATATATATATATATATATATATATATATATATATATATATATATATATATATATATATATATATATATATTTCTTTTAGTCAGCTGTTTCCCTACACACAAGCGCACAAATTGACCGATTTCTAAACACAGACACACCCACACAAACTCACTGATATTAAATTTTATTATATGTAGTCATAATGCAAAATATCACATTTTTATTGCTTTTTCATAATCATCATGAAAATTTTCGAAGCAAAATTCATAACTGTTATCTAATACTTTGTTTATTATACATTAAAAAAAAAGAAATCATCGTTCAGAGTAAATAGAAAAATCCGTATCCTTCAATTGATTTTCTTATCCTTAAGACATATACTCTATTAAATATATCGTATAAAGTATGGATATTAAATAGGCTGCAGAAGCTTTTTGATATTTACTGTAAGTTTTATGAAGATGTTCTAGTAAAATTGATTTTCCTTTTGGTATTATTGGTATCGAAAGGAGTTAAGAAGATTACGATCAATTTTCTGAAAATAATGATGAAGTACACTGCTAAAAATAATATAATCTTAAAACTATAGAATTTTCTGATGCATATAATAATTCCGGTACTAACTCTATTTTATATATTTAACAACACATAATTATTGTGTATGAATATCCCATTAAAAAATATGTGCAAGCTCTCAGAAATTTAATAGTTATTTCATTAGTAGTTTGTTCTAAATTGAATTATTCGCGAGCTGCATACAAATATTTTCTACTTTCAACATACTAACAAAAACTAATCAGATAAATATTTAAATAAACACCTAATTATCAGAAGTATATGTTATGTTACTAATATGGACAGTTTCGTTTTTTAATGGACTGCAATTTATATAAAACTAGTAATTTCATAATAAATGATACAAAAAATGTTAAGATAAACACATAGAATGAAAGAATAATACGTATAAATATGTCATAATATCTCGTGGAAAAAAATAAAAGTGATATATTTGCTTTTAAATGGAAGACTATGACATAGATCACCATCTGTACGAATAATGAAGTTTCATTTTTCGTACGATTATAAAACAGGATTGTGTTTCACATATTACGTGTTTTACAAATTGTAACCTTATAGCAAAATGAATAAATACAACTTGACTTTTGTGGTAGAAATATTCTAAAACAATGTTTAAAAAAAAAAAAATATATATGAACACCAAAAATTTGTTTAGGTAAAACAAACAATAAATAGTAACTGTTTGTTGTAAAGTAAAATAAAATCGTTTTATTATATATATATATATATATATATATATATATATATATATATATATATATTTTACAGATAATTTCAACTATATATATATATTTATATTCACAATTTGCCATAAAAAAAAAAAAAATACAGCGCATGTAATTTTTTAAATCTAAAAAGGAAGAAATTATTTGGAATACTGCGAGGAAAGAAAACTAATGGGTTTTAAACGTCTTTACCTTATAGTGCAGTTAGCATGCATGGCATAGTGGACTATAAGTATATATATCTTTGTCTTTCTCTCCCTCTCTCTCTCTCTCTTTGTACATATATGTATACATGGTGATTAAAAAAATAATAAAATAATAAAAAAAACTATCCCGATATATGAAACCGTAGCTGTCATACTGTTCACATAAACTCAATAAAAGTTCGGTGCAATGCATTTTGAGATATGCGCTCAAAAAGTCATATAAAAAACAACTGTTAAGCTCTAACAGTTGCGGTTACAGTGATAAAATTTCAAAATTTTCAAATAGCAGTACGTACTTTTTTTAATTTTTTTTTTTTTTTTTTTTTTTTTTTTTTTGCAATGGGAACTTCATGGCAAAAAAAAACATAATTAGAGTTGGAATTGTACTTGTAGAACGAAAATAGCAGCGCTAGGCTGATTAAGAAGAAAAGAGAAAACAACCGTGATGTGCCTACCAGAGCACGACTTTCATTTTTATTGACGTCAGATTTACCACTGTGTCTGACTGTGACTAAAACCTACTGTTAAAATATTTAAAAATCATTACGTCTCGTAGTAAAATTATATTTTAATCACATTAAAACTGAGACAGATAATACATATTAAAAATATACACTTTAAAATATTAAAAACACAAAAACATAAATTTAAACGTTTCGAGCCTATTACAGGCTCCTCATCAGTATAAACATCAAGTGCAAATGAGGAGATGAACAACAGACTTTATGTGAGTACAACGTATTCATCAGGAACTGCGCATGCCTCATTAAGTGGAGAAAAATGTCCTCCAGGAAAATTCTTGAGTGATAATTTAAACAATTAGATTATTGGTCAAACTGGCCGTTCTCTTCATACTCGAATTAAGGAACATAAAACAAATTTCAAAAACCGTGATATACATTCAAAAATAGTACAACATGCCATAGAAACTGACCATTTACCTGATTTTAACAATACTAAAATAATCGTATCTAATTGTTTAAATTATGACTCAAGAATTTTCCTGGAGGGCTGGTACACAAATCAACATTTTTCTCCACTTAATGAGGCATGCGCAGTTCCTGATGAATACGTTGTACTCACATAAAGTCTGTTGTTCATCTCATCATTTGCACTTGATGTTTATACTGATGAGGAGCCTGTAATAGTCTCGAAACGTTTAAATTTATGTTTTTGTGTTTTTAATATTTTAAAGTGTATATTTTTAATATGTATTATCTGTCTCAGTTTTAATGTGATTAAAATATAATGAAACCTACTGATTCTGCTTCGAAACGAGAAGAATCCAAGGTATGCTTAATTTCGAATTCACGTTTCTAGTTAATGAAAAGTAAGCCTCTTCTGTTCACAGAATGCGTGAAGTCTAACTGTTCTTCCCGTCATACCGGATAAGAAATTAGTTCGCAAAATATATCCGTAGTTGGTTATTACCCGCTTGCAACTTTTGGACACGTTGGAACTGACACTGAAATATTTAGAGAGATGAGCGCAGAGTCTTGCGTATCGTAGAATATGGCAGCTGCAGAAAATGTGAAACGTCGTGAGCATTTGCACGGGGAACTTCGCTTATCGTTTGATGGACTTCTGCAACAGTCTCGTCAGGAACAGAAGGTAGTTCAGGTCGAGATTGATCGCATCTGCACCTAATTTCTTGACATTTACGAATCAAGTCCCGTAGAGATTTTACAGTATACGGGCTTCAGCGTTGCCCATGGTGTCTGCGATATACACCCTAAGACGTAATGTCTCTGCGGTATTTTGACCGTTCAGATAATAAATCTTTACAATTTCTCGACATCGTTTCCCTGTAAGCAGCATATTGCTCACAGAGCAAGAAACAAATCACGCATTTCACATAGCTTTATTTTTCACCTAGTGTGATGACGTCAGTCATGACGGTGTCTTACAACTAACCACGAAATTACAGCCCTTATTCAGTAGCCTTACATGAAATTAAGAATACAATTGACTTCTTCTCTTTTCGAAGCAGAATCAGTAGATTTTAGTCAGAGTCGAAGACTCAGCGTGAAATGTGATGACATTAAAAAATGTAAGCTCTGCTAGACAAATCACAGTTATTTTCTCTTTTCTTCTTAGTCTGCCTAACGCTGGTAATTTTCGTGATACAAGTACCGTTATAGCGCTATTTTGCTAAGCAGATCTCATTCCAATAAAAAAAGTAGGTTTTCTCCATGGAAATTTGTGGCTGTAACCGCAACTGTCAGTGTATAACTGTTATTTTTTTATATGATTCTTGAGCGCATACCTCAAAATACTTTCCAACAAATTTTTATTCAGTTTCTGTGAACGGTATGATAGCTATAATCTCATATATAGGAATAGTTTTTCTTTTTTTTTTTAATCACCCTGCATATACATGTACACCTTGTGTATTAATCTTATAAAACATGTAATTCTTATAAAATAATATACTTTAAAATAAAAACTAAACATTGCTTGAATCTCTGAAACAATTAGAATATTTATTTTAACAGTTTAAAATATTAACTTTCTACTACTGGAACCAAGAAAATTACTGTTTCTTTTATCATACGAATTTAGAACGCCGGTGTACCATTTTTTATTTATTTATTTTTTTTTCTTTTGAATGACACATTCTAACATATATTTAAAACTTAAAATAAGTAAATTATATCTGTAAAACTCAAACCTTCATATCAGTTTCTAATTCACTTTTATTTATCTTTCACGAATGAGAAAAATACATGAAAATATTTACATATAGAAAGTATAGCAACGAGGTTTAATATGTAAATAATATTGGGCATTTGTTTAAAAGAAAAAAAAAAGTTCACATTAATAAATTCTATTTTCCAGCTTGTCTACGTTCAAATGTAATGAAATATTGTTTTTTAATTAACAGAAAATTGGTAATGCGATAATGCGAAAACTTTTGATTTGCAGATATTTTCTATTGATTGCTTAAATGCAACCATATTCAGGGGTTCCATATACATATTCTTTAACGAAAAACATATTTGCGTTGAAACTGTGCATTGAAATTATTGAAATTATTTCTATACCTATCCAAATAAAATTATTTCCTGAATTATATTTCCTGAATTATATTTCCTGAACTATTTTGTTCTATTTGTAAATATAAATATTGGGTCGAAGAAAATATAGACTAGTTGTTATTTATTTATTTATTTATTTTTCTGTGCAATAAAGCTAAAAATCAAAATATGTAAAATAACTCAGCCATATAAATTTAGAATAAATTATCAAAATTTTTTCTATATTAATAGAGTTTTTTTTTTTTTTTTTTTTTTTTTTTTTTTTCTTAAATGAATTACAATTTGTATGCAATGTGTAACAGTCACATACAGGTTAATATTACATTTAAAGGATTTTAAAACTACTTGTCACATAACGATGTCTCTACAATCGAAATACCTTTAAACCAATTTTAAAAAGGCATAATAAACATCATAAAATCCTTCTTCATCATGCTCACAAAGAAAAAAAAATCTATCATTGCTGATTAAGTTTAAAAATAATAATAATAATAACTATAATAATAATAGTAGTAATTGGCAGCAATATTTTATCTACAACACGAGAATATCGAAGTATTTCTTTTTTTTCCTTTTGCTTACTGAAAAATTCTTTTGTGGGAACATGGTTGGAAATAAAGGATTATTAATTAAACATGAAGTGAATAAAGTGTTAAGCGTGCTGAGAGTAATGAAACTGATTACAAATGGAATTATTACTGTAGTCGAAAAAGCAACCGACTTCCAGTAACCATCATGAAGTTCAGTGTGCATGATTGCCTTTCCTTTTACCTACAGAGCTACATTTATGTCTATGTACTACATTGTAAAGTAATATCGTCACAGGGTTTACGCTGTGGAATAAACAAACAAACAAACGTAACAACAACAAAAAAAATGCATTCGTTTTACGATTTTTAGAAAAAACAGTCGAAGGCAATACACATGAATACTGTATTGACAATGACAATATGACGTCTTCCATAATTTCTATTTGATCCAGTTTTCGTCATCTTCCTCGCAGCATATACAACTCTTCAGTGTCTTTAAAGTTAACAATCTTCTTTACCAAAACCTGTCTTGACATAGATCTTTTTGGAAGCATTTCAGCACAGTAAAAAATATAGTGTGATTGTACTCAGCAATGTTAAGGCAGCCTACTTTCTACAACTATGTTCAGAAACATTACCAAGAGTAGTTGTGTAATCTTTCCAGACAGGGAAGAAAGTTTACACGCTCGTAAATGGTAACTTTACACAAGTTTTTTTGTGTTATATATTCAGAACATTAGATAAGTTTTCACTCTCGCAAACGGTAACTTTACACAACATTGTCGTATAAGCTATGCAGATTAAAAAGTAAGGTTCCACTCTCGCAAATGATAACATTCCACAAAACTTTTGTGTAATGCATGTAGACCAGTAGGTAAGTTTACTCTCCAGTAAACAGTAACTTTACACAAGACTGTTGCGTAACGTATGCACATCAGTAGGTAATTTTCCTCTCTCGCAAACGGCAACTTTACACAACAATGTTGTGTAACGTATGCAGATCAGTAGGTAAGGTTCCACTACAGCAAACGGTGAATTTACAAAACATCGTTGCGCAATGTATGCAGATCAGTAGGTAAAGTTCCACTTTGTTAAACGATAACTTTATGTAACATTTTTCTGTAACGTGCGCAAATTAGTAGGTAAGGTTTCTTTCGCAAACAGTGACTTTACACAACATTCTAGTGTGACGTAGGTATGAGTAGGTCAGATTTCATATTAAAAGACGATTACCACATACAATGATGTTCTACAACCTATTTTGTTCAATAAGTAAGTTCTTAATAATGCGATTGGGGACTTAACAAAGTTTGTTAATCTCTAATTATGATGCCTTTTTGATACCCTAATTATTGATCTGTATAACATTTGTAGATTAATAATTAGGGTTCCGCACTTATGTTCGCTAACATCACACAATCTTTTTTCTATTTATTATGCAGGCGTGTAGGACACATTTTACGAGACTTTATGGAAATATATTGTTTTAAGTGGGTAGACCAGTAAATAAGGTTTCATTTTGGAAATTCCGAAAGTTTACACTTTTTTACAATAAGTGTAGGATGGTGGTGGGCATCCTCGTAAATTTTTAGTAGATTACCGTCTTAGAATTATGAATATTTGCATATTTTTAAACTAAATGTATCAATATATTAACATTGAAAAAAAAATATTTACATTTAAAATACAGTTCCCGCCGCTTATTAAAAATGCATTCGTTCTGAGCCAAAGTGATTTTATTAAGCGGCTGATTTTTATATCCGGCGAACTTTCCTGAACTTAAGGAAAAGGTATTACTTCCCTAAATTTGGAAAGAAACTTCAAAAGGTAACGAATAACAGAATTAGTAAACAATATTAATTAATTTTTGATAGATAATTAATTAATTGTTTCTTCGATATAAATAAATTAAACGCATTCCGAGTTCCCATGCACTTTCATTTGACGAAAATCATCATTAATTTACTAAAAGTTCACGTTGTTCTTATAAATTTAAAATATTTTCGTTTAAACCTCAAGAATTACAGTAATTTCAAAATAACACCGGAAATTGCCTCTTAATAATTAGAGATTAATATATATATATATATATATATATATATATATATATATATATATATATATATATATCATTTCAAATCAAATTTGTAACTTATTACTGCGTTTCGAAGAATACGTTCCTTGAAATTGTTACACTGTAAAAAAATAACTATTGCCAGCTACAAGAAACTCTATATGATTGGAGAAAATAATCATTTTCTTGTAGTTTCTTGCAGCTGGTAATAGTTATTTTTTTTACAGTGTACGGAGATAGCAACAGATAATTTGCAACTGTGGTGCAAGTGTAAAATCTTCGACAATGAACGACAACGGAGGGATTGTTGTGCTTTAATTCCTTTTCTTATTTAAAAAAAAAAAAAAAGAAAAAAAAAAGAGAAAAGAAATATCAGAAAAAAAAGGAAAAAGGAAAAAAAATCACAATGTAAACAAAAAACATTTTTTTAGTGTGCATAAATGATATTTTTGGCTGCTGAGATGATATTTTTGAGTTTATTAACCGGCGATACTGATTTTATTAAGCGGCGGCTTTAAAAGTAATGTGTATTGATTTGATTCCGGTCCCAGCAATTTGTTCAGATTAAGCGGCTGATTTTATTAACCAGTGATTTTATTAAGCGGCGGTTACTGTATTTATTTATTTATTTATGTTTTTATTTATTATTATTATTTATTTATTTATTATTATTATTATTATTATTATTATATATATATATATATATATATATATATATATTTTTTTTTTGAAAAACATTAAATTTTTTAATGCAAGACTTGTTCTAAATTTCCCTCTCAATTTTAAATTATTATAGTTCAATTAAACAGTTAAAACAAATTTGGGTTATGAATCACGTTAATAAGAAATAACCACAGAAATGAGTAAAAACGAGTAAAAATTAGTAAATTTTAGTAATAAGTACAAAACCTAAAATAACATCATAAAATGCAACAATTCGCAACAATTGTTTCAGGTCTGCGTTGAAGCTTTGATTGCAGTACTCGTGCCTGTCTAGCTGCTTGACAAAGAGTCGTCTATTTTTTCCACTAGAAACAACTGTTGCGAGTTAATTGCATTTTATGGTGTTTATTAATGTTTTTTTTTTATCTTTCTGCTTTTAACAAATTATGTTGTTAATTTAACGATGATTTTTTTTTTTTTTTTTTTTTTTTTTATATATATACATTTGCTTTAATGCAGAAATTTCATAGAAATTTTGACATTCAAACAAAATATTTAAAAACTTATCAATCCATCGACAAAGTAATTTGTTTAGAACGTGCTCTTTTAGTATAATAATGTAAAATCAATGGCGAAAATTTAAAACGAAGCTGCATGCTTTTTGAGAAATACTTACTTTTTTTTTTTTTTTTTTTTTTTTTTTGCAGTTGCATATGAATATTTATTTTTATAATTCTGAAAACCATATATATATATAAAGAACTATAATGTCTGTCATCCCATTAAACATGGAGATATTACCGAATGTACTGATATTTTTTATAGTCATTTTGAAAATTATATAATAAAAGGTAGAATATCTGAAAAATATAATTTTTTATGCATTCAATAAACGATCTTTCATTATAATTAAGTTTTCTGCTGGCATGGTGAGAAAGCCACAAATATTACCCATTTATTATCAAATGTTGCCAAATCACTCATACAGACGACAAATTTATCCCCTAAAATATTTATATATATATATATATAAATGTTTGTCCTTAGTTAAATAACTAACATCTTCACAGGGTCCTTATTGCTTAATGCAAAAATAAAGTTTTTTTTTCTTTTTTCGTGAAATTCATTTTAAAAAGTCTATTATGTAATTCCGTAAATCACAAATGTATAATTTTTCGAAAGTATTTCCAAAATATTTCACCAGTCACGCATCTCAGAATAGGCGTCTAATAATATTAAATCTATTAGAAAAAAGTTCTTTAAGTCCTTTAGCACATTTTTTTAAGTGGACAAAACCATCAAAATCTCATTCATCTTTTCATAAAGACCATTTCTGTGACACATCATTTGAATGGAGATGGTATACTAATGTTTTTTTTTTTTTGATGCACTTATTATAAAGATGTTACACAGACATTTTTGCATGGTTATCAAATCTTATTTATCGCAAATGCTGAAAATAAAATTCAACTAATGTTGATATAAGTGCTTACAGAAATACTAAAGAAATAACATCTTATTTCTTATTGAATGGTGATTTTCGATTTTTCAAAATGTTCACATCTGAAATTCTGAAAATTTGATCAATAACATTTATAATATATTTTATTTAACGTCAGAATAATTTTAAAAGAAGGCTTTTAATACTTTTTAAGATCAGATATTGTTGTAAATATTATTTTCTGTTTATAAAAGAAAAAAGAAAATAAACCGCATTTAATGCAAAAAAAAAGAATTTAAACTATGCAACTTTAAAGGAACTAGAGAAAACTATGATATATCCATATATAAAAGGGTAAACCCATTGATACACTGATTCATAGACTCACTGCTTCACTAACTCACAAATTCACTGATTCAACACAGCTGCAGCGGTTGTACGGAAGATAGTGCCACGAATATTTGATCAGGTTAATTTTATGACCCTAACCCCACTTAGACTGTATTTTTCAAAATCAACCATGGGTGGGTGGGGGGTGGGAGATAAAACATCTTTATAAACATAACTCGTCTCCAAATTGCTTTCAGGTGAAAAAAAAATGCAGATGAGGAAACTATACTTCAGTCCAAAAAATTCATTTTCTGCGGTTTTGGAATTTTGGATTTTTTAAGATGTAGAGGGGGGGGGGGTGAACAATTTTCGTAACGTGATGTAATCCGAATTTTCGAGTTGAACTCGTAAAAACAGCCGAGCGTACTCTGAGGATATTTCCCAAATCTCATTTTTGGTTTTCTGTGGTTTTCTGTTTTGAATGAGGGGGAGTTAGGAAGGGGCAAATTCAAGAATCCCCTTTTAGTGCTAAAGTCGTCCTGGGAAATCCATAGGAGCTGAGATCACAAATGAGTGTCTTATTTATGTGTATCCAACACCCATCTCAGGATATCATGAAATTCCCTCCATACCTCCCCTTTAAACCATGGGGACCCGAAAGGGGGCAATAAACACGTTTCCAAGAATAACTTTTATAGAAATTATATGAGTAACATTAGTCTTTATGTGTGGGTTGGTTATGCGTTCCCAATGCGAACTATAAAGGGATTTTGAGAATATTCCCCTTGCTCCTCATTTGGGGGGGGACGCTTCCTTTTCCCGACGGCAGATTCTGTCCAGCTACCCAGACAGCACATCGCCTCCCCTGGATATCTTTAAGATGTATTATGGATGAAAAGGCATCCCAGAAACGTCCTTAAGATGTACTGTGGATAAGTTAAGCCTAACTGTGCTGTTAGGGTAGTGTTCATAAAGACGGCAGAAAGACGGAAGATTTTACCCCCTGTCGGCGTCTTTTAATTTCAGGTGACTCGGATTTTCACAATGGCTGTGGGAAGTCCCGTCCGACCCACATAATAGAGTGATTTCTTCTACAAACAATTTCCCTTTAAAGGGAAAAACCTCCACCCTGAAATCTCCATTGCACTCTTTTATAGGGGAAAAACTTGTTGATTGTAGAACGAATCCTTTTCATTGTATTTATGTTTATTTTAAAAAAGTCTTTATTCTGTTGACAATGCAATTTTTCATTTTTAATTTGATTAATACAGAATTACTAATGAAATAATATTAATCAATAAATTTGGTGTGAAACTTTTAAATGTGCTTATGATTATGTAATTTAGGAAGAAGAAATTAAAACAAAAGAATTACTTAAATTCTATATAAATTGTATTTGGGAGAAATTTCTGAGATTTATTGCTTTAATTATAATACTTTTAAAAATAAGTGTTGAAGCTTTTAATAAAAAAATTGCAAGATGAAAACTGAAAAATATTACATATGATTAAATAATTATTTTTTAATATCAAGTGCTAATTATTATTTATTTATACATTTTATGATATTAAGAAGTTATACGGGTTTCAAAAGCTTAAAAAAAAACACACACATATATATACAGTGCCTGGCCAAATTATTAGACGCACTATAAATTTTAATAATAAAATGTTTAGCAGCTCAGAGAATGGTTTCCAAATGGATAACCATTCATTTTTATGCAAAATGGAGCTCCCTGCCATACAGAACGGCCTGTTAAAGATTGTTTGGAAGTGCCAAAAATCTCTCTGTTGGATTGGCCGGGTAATAGCCTAGATATGAAACCTACTGAAAACGTGAGAGAGGTAATGACGAGAGAAGTGGCTAAAGGTGTGATCATAAACAAAACGCAACTCTTAGAAAAGGTCATTCATGTGTGGAATCACCATCCTCAGATGCATAATTGAAGCTCTCATAGCGGCTAAAGGTGGCTCAACAAAATATTAACATTTAATTGCATTAATTTCAAATTTTTTCAAGAGTTAATAAATACACATTTTTTCTATAACTATGGTATTTTATTTGTGTTAAAAAACAGGTAATAAGGTGGATAATTAAAATAAAATACATTGTATCTAGTAAAAACAATAAAGCTGTATAGTATCACCTGATAATTAAGATTTTACATAGAATCTTACAGTGCGTCTAATAATTTGGCCAGGGACTGTATATATATATATATATATATATATATATTCTCTCAATAATTTGCGCAACATTTAAACAATATTTTATAAAAGTTTCAGCAAAAATTCAGAAAATTGCCAAAAAAATGTATACTTAAAAAAATGTATACTTGCAAAATTCCATGGTTCTAAATAAATAAATAAATAAAATAAAATATTAACCGCGCCGATATGGTAAATGCTCAGGCTTTATGCATTAAGCATCTGGTATTAATGACCTATGTATGGACTTGCATGTATTTTAAAGGTAAAAAAATCAAATAAGATAAAAATAAAAATGTATGAAAATAATAAATATATATATATATATATATTATTCAAAATTTTGAGCATATAAAAGAGCAACACGCAATTTTATTTTGAAGAAGTATATGATAATTCAATAAGATCAGTGCATTAGTTTTTGAGAAGTCACGTCGATAATTTTTCTAAAATGTTTTCGAAAACCCACTCGCTGAATTTTCCAAAATTTTCAATGAAAATTTTATATAATATTTTTAAATGCTGTTTTTTTATAGTCAAAATACTGATATTTATTTATTATTTTATTATTATTTAAAAAATAAAAAGAGAGAGAGAGAATATACTTTTCAAAATTCATAACCAATGAAACATCTTATATTAGTTTAAATAGCTAATATATAATATATATATATTTATAATAAATGAAGTTTTTATTTACTTTTATTTGTTTTTATGAATATACGAACTAATATAAGCAATTTACTTATGTTTTCAATTTATTTATTTTTTGAATCATAATCAAAGCATATAAATTCTAAAAGTATGTTTGGTTGGGAAAAAAGAATTAGTTATAAAAACTTTAAGATAGATAATAATAATAATTATTATTATTATAGTAGCATTAATTTATTTAAAAAACATATTTTATTTTTTACTTTTTTTCTTTTGTAAAGAAAAAGTACACCCTCCCCCCCCCCTTTTTTTTTAAGATAAAAAATTCTGTAAAAGTAACGTAATTATTTATCTTACATTTATCTTTTCTTTCTTTCTTTTCTTTTCACTTTTTTTTTTTTTTTTTACAAGATAAAAAATTAAGTATGCTTGTTCATAGAGTAGAAGCATAATCCTCCTCATAAAAATTGATATTTCAGAGTTCATAGGAACGCTATTCCTTCACCAGAATTTGCCTTATAGTTTAAATTTACGAAAAGATAAATAATATAAAACAATAGTAATAATATATAAATTTATAGGAAAAGATAAGGGGAAAAAATAATTAAACAAATAAATAAATAATAATTGTAATAAATATGGGTATTATAACAGTATATATAGGCCAGGAAAAGATTCATTGCAAATTTTCAAATTTCTGATGAAATTGAGGATGGTTGAGATTAAAGCAGTGAATAATGATTTAAAAAAAAAATCCTAAAAAAAAAAAAATCGTTTCCAAAAAATTTAAGAATCATAAAAAAAGATTAAAGTTGCCAAAATAAGTAAATAAACTGTTCGCAAAGAAGATGCAAAATTTTCCGTTTGTAAAGTAAATACGCTATTAATGAATATGATATTTTTAGCGAATTATAATACATTAAATGTAGATTTCCTTTTACTCTCGTATATGGAACTAAAAACAAAACAACAAATGTCAAAATATATTCTCTAAGTATGACAGAAATTAGAAAGAATTCCAGTATTTTGTTAATAATAATGAAAGCAAAAAGCGGCAAGTGGATTTACTATTAATCCAAAAGTACCCAGAAAATTCCTTTTCCAGGTATTTTAAGAGTATTTCCACTAAAATTTTGTTATCAAAAGAAACGAATTCTGCATGAAGACAAAGTCTGTGTCTTGCATTCAGTTTAGGGAAAAAGAGGGAATGGGGATTAGCGAAAGATGCAACATCCGAAAGGTGATCATTTTTAAGAACTTTGACAGTTCTATCCGCCCATAAAGCAGGTGAACAATATCCGAGGGGAAAAGTATAGCTTGGTCGATTTTTGAACCAACGCCGTCTTTTACAACCGGTTACTTCTTGGTTGAAATATCGACCAGCCGTCTTCTAAAGGTTAAGAATAAATCTTCTCCAAATTTTCTAAGAATAGTGATTTTTTTTTTTTTTTTATGTCGATTCTGCAATTTAAGGAAGTGTTAAGGTATGGAACATTGACTACGGGTATTTATCTTTAGATATGAAATATTTCAACGGCATCAGAAAAGTAAATGTTATATATATATATATATATATATATATATATATATATATATATATGTACCCATAAATCTGGTTGAGTAAACAGTGCGTAAAAATTTGGTACTCTTTACTTATAATTTCCCACAGGGATATTGATTAGAATGCAAGATTATATTTTTTCATCTAACAAAGTAAGATTACGGACGCAATGCTAAAAATCCAATTGAGGAAGAAAATTCTTTGTTAAAGTAATTGTTTCCTAAAGCGTCTGTTGTGCCAAAAAATAAAAAAAGAAAAAAAGAAAAAAAGAAAGAAAGAAAGTATGAAAGAAAGAACCATGAAATTCCTTACACATTTTACAACACTGAAAATTTTGATTTACTCTGCTCAGTTCTCCATCATATGTTTATTCTCATAAACGTCTACCCGAAGATGTACATGTCAGCAACACACTAATATTTTAAAGCAGGTCAGACAGTGTTCCAGTTATAAAGAAAAAAAAATATGCACGTCGTATCCTCCTATGTTAAGAAAAATTATAAAATTCCAATTTAATTTAAATTAAAAAATTAAAATAATAAGAAAAATGAATTTTTATCTTCAAATCATTTTCCTTCTTACCATTTTCCACAAATCATAAGAATAAATATTAAATAAACAGGTCTTTACAATGACATAGAAACATAATATTTAAAACTTATAAAATGTTTGTTAATAAAAGATTTCTGATTTTTAAAATATTTTTTTCATTTTCTGTATTTTGAGTATGTACATCTTAATAAAAGACATTTTATTAATAATTTGAACTTTATGAAGCTTCCATAATCTATCTCTATATTATGAAAAACCAATTTTACGAATGCTTGACTACCTCATCACGAATCGCTAAACTTTGAAAAATAAAAAAAGACAACAAAAGCTGTGGAAAAAACAAGTAATTTTAGTTGAATATTTAAATTAAATTATTACAATTAGTTTAAATATGCTTACTAAGAACACAAAGATGTTACAAGAAATTATCTGCAAGGTGCGGCTTAAATATGTTTGCCAACACCAAGCACACGCGTCTGAAGCTGTTGGGTTGAGAATCCAACCAGCGGCGGGGAAGGCATTAAGGTTTTGATCCCGGCATAATGTAAACATGGAAGAAGTTCTCAAAAACAGCGGTAACATGTACCGGTGAATAGACTCAGATCAATGGAACTCCATTGCAAACATATATATTTTCAAGATTTTATATTTTTAAGGTTGGTTGGTTAGGTTTTACGCCGCACAAGAGCTGCGCAGATGGGCAATTGGCGACGGCCAGGGAGTGGTCCCTAGAGGTGGTCCGGAGACATGCCATCACAATTTCGATCCTCCACGGAAGTAATGGCTCTCCCGCTTTGGTGAACCATAGAGTTATAAATTTGATGGGAACATCGAGGACACTGCTGCCACGACAGATTTTACGTGCACCAGCCACCATTAGTGTACACGACGGTCTTTGGCCGGCTTGAGTACCGTACTAGCAATGTTCCAATTACGCTGCCGACGCTTCACCGATTGGGCTACCGCGGCCCCTATATTTTTAAGTGACTTATTTATATATAAAGACCAGTGAAACGGGTGATGTCTGCTATCCTGATAGCAAATATTATATATATATATATATATATATATATATATATATATATATATATATATATATATATATATATAGTAACAATCCGTTCCAGCACAGTCTACTAGTATGAAATTATTTATGTTGTTTTCTAAATACTCACCGTTTTATTTATAACATTAAATAATCTGGTGTGTCACTCACACGACTTTCTATTACCCTGAAATTTAATACTATAAATACAGGTTGGAGATTAAGAGGTAAGATAACGATGCTATGTAAACCTATGTTAAACAATTCAAATTAGGCTTCGGAAGAGTTTTATATGATAATTAATTCTGTGAGAGGGGGTCGGTAGCCCCCCGAACCCCCGTTTCATTAATGCACCTAGATTTATATAAAATTTAATTTGGTTATTATAAAATAATTCTGATTTTAAAAAAATAATTTATTAAAATTATTATTTTAATTAGATTTTTCTTCGTTAAAAGTGAAAAAAAAATCGATAACTTTGTTTTAAATTATCGCATATCGATGGTTCAACTATTCAATTTAAAGGTATTGGCGAGCTCTTTTGAAAGATACCCATCCTGAAAATTTACTCCCGTCGAGGGGAGAATCCCCCCCTTAGGGGGGAAGCGAGGTTCCTACATACACAATTTTTTTTTCCCAGTTGACTATCTCTATTACAAAATATATATATTTGTTTCATTTCGTTTAATGCAGTCTATAGACGTTAAACTCTATTTACCTGCAATTTCCCCCATAGACGTAATGTATTAGAATTCTCTTGATTGTCCCTGTACACGAACCATTTGCTTAATCATAACGAAAAGCTTACTGTAGCATCTATACATGATACACATTTAGAATACCAAGTTTGGAATGTCTGCTACTATTTGTTCTTGAGATATGCTGATAACAGACAGACACACACACACAGACACACAGACACACCACACAGACATACACACAGGCCATTTGCTAAAAACATAATTTTCGTATTCAGGGGACCTCAAAACGTGTAAATATAACAATTTCTCGCGTTCGAAGATTTGACCCACAAACAATACTTTCCCTACCTTATGGTAAAAGAAAGTAAAAATCGATATAACTGGTTTATCGAAAATTAAAAATAATATGAAAAGGGAAATAAAGTTCCACTGTGAAAAGTAAAATTCCTTTTTTACTTTCCGAACACTATAGTGAGGAAAGTATTGTAATCATGTCAAAAATCCGAATTCGAGATTTTGATGTTTCTATACGTTTTGAGGTTCCCTGAGTCCGTTTTCACTATTTTTACGATGATGTATGTATGTGTGTGTGTATGTGTGTATGTGTGTATGTTTGTGAACACGCTAGCGTCTAAAGGCTTTGTTCGATTAACCTGAAAGTTGGTACGTATATTGTAAGTCACCATAGTACGAACCCTATAGATTTTGGTGAATCTAGCACTTATAGTTTTTTTACAGGGACACAAAGAAAAATTCTTTATCATTATGGCCTATGGGACCAAAATCTTAAAAGTGCGATAGCATCTAAACGCCTTATTCAATTGAGCAAAAATTTTATACCCATATTATAGGTCACAGATACTCAATCTGTATAGATTTTGGAGAATCTAGCACTTATAGTTTTTTTACAGGGACACAAAGAAAAATTCTTTATCATTAAGGCCAAAGGGGCCAAATTTTTAAAAGTGTGATAGCGTCTAAACGCCTTATTAATCTGAGCAAAAAAATTGTACACATGTTATAGGTCGCATTTGCACCAACTGTATAGATTTTGGTGAATCTAGCACTACAGTTTTTTTACAGGGACACAAAGAAAAATTCTTTATCATTATGGCCTATGAGACCAAATTTTTAAAAGTGCGATAGCATCTAAACGCCTTATTCAATTGAGCTGAAAATTTGTATGAATATTATAAATCACTGTTGCACTAACTATAAGCATTATGGTGAATCTAGCATTTATAGATTTTTACAGGGACAAAACGAAAAATTCTTTATCATTATGATCTAAGGGCTCAAAGTTCAGTAGCGTTAAATAAAACCTCGTGTGATATATGGAGAAAAAAACACTCTATTATGGTTTTCTCTCTTTTGTTTGTTTAACAATTCCTCTTTCTTTATTTTATCTACAAAACTGTTAGTTACTCAATGTTCGGAAAGTCGAGTGGAGTCACTCCAGATTTTTTTCCCATTATACTTTATATTTCAACACAACTTCTAAAACAAATTTAAAATATAGATTGAAAAATTCAAAAATATTCTGTTGTAATGAGAACTTAAGAATATATGTAAAGAATAATATTTGCGTTTAATTTCTTTTTCCAAGTAAAGAAAAGAAACTGCTTTCAGGAATAAAAATTTTTAACTTTTTATCCGAGTAATGTTTGCTTAATGAAGTAATAAGGGCGATAAATTCTGTTTAGTTGTTGTGAGGAAATTTTTTTCTCATAAAGAACTTAGTTGAATTAGAATTATTAGAAAGAATAAATGCATTTTTGGAAATTTTCTAAATATCAATTTAAGGTTTCAGACAGACAATCATGCAATTACTATAATTTTGTAAATTATTATACGTAGAGTATTAAAAATTTGGTTTTTGATTTTCTTACTTATTGAAATATTTATTGAAAAGATAAATTCTTTTGCTTAAATTCATATTAGCATTTGAGAATAAAAATAAATCGAAATCAGTAAATGAAACTGAAAGATAATAAATCATTTCATTCATTCAGAGATTCTGCCTTGATTTTTACTTTTTTTTTTTTTTTTTTTTTTTTTTTTTTTAATTAAAGGAAAAAAAAATACTTTAACAATTTCTGTGAAAGTATTTCATTCTTATTAACTGTAGAACTAAACATAACAGAATGATACTCGATAATAATAAGATTTTCAAACGATTTTTTTTTATTTTGATTATATGCGTTTCAGTTTAGTTATATTATAATTTGTGTACTAGAACACAAATATAAATAGTAAGAAATTTAATTCATTTTGTATTTTTAAGAATACATGTAAATGATCATAATAAAATATTTCATATTCTCTTTATTACATTTTTAAGTGTATAACATGAAAGCATACCATTTTGTGTATCAGTTTTTGATTCATAAGTTTCATGAAATTAATTTAAGAAAAACGTCGGAATCATAAAAAAAATATCCTAATTCCAGTATACGGGGAATTTACATAATTTCGAATGGCATAAACTTAATTTAAAGATTTTTAGAACATCTCTGCCTGTATATATATCCGTGTATCTGTGAGTGTAAGTGTATGTATATATGTATGTGTATTTTCAAATTTCGTATTGATTTAATGCACTTTTTACAGATTTAAAAATTTTAATATGATTTTTTTTTTTTTCAATTCACATATTTTCCTGGATTTAAGATCTTCAAAATGCTAAATATTCTAGAGATATTTGAAAAGACATAATAATTTTTGGACGTTAATAAAACTTTCTTAAATGAACCATGATTGAAATTTGAAATATATTAATTAATAGTTTAGAAATAACTTTAAAATTACATGTCTACGTAAAAATAAGCCATAATGAAAATAATCTATATCTATATCTATATCATTATATAAAGCGCAAAAAATTGTATGTTTGTGGAGGGTAATCTCTGAAACTACTGAACCGATTTAAAAAATTCTTTCACTGATCAAAAGCTACACTAACCCTGATTGTTATAGGCTATATTAAATTTTGATAAAATAAATTTTAGTTTAAAATCTGAGCATTTTAATTAAAATCCCCATAAAAGCCATAATAGAAATGGAAATAATGAAATATTAAAAAAATTAGCTGTTGCCAACATAAAAGCAACATTTACATTTTGTTTTTAAAATATCTTGACACGAAAAGAAAAGAAATATATTTGCACGTGAATTAAATTGAAATTCATATAAAGCTTTGCAAAATGTTAAACTTACACGTTAAATCTGACGTCATTATAAATTTAAAGTATTTATTTTTCTAATAATATAATTTGATATGATATGATATAATGTAATGATCTCAGCGTTACTTCTAAACTTTTATTACATTATTTATTTTATAATAATTGTTGCCCAAAAAATATACGGGTTAATTCATTTTTCGACATATAATAAAATATATTTTCTCGCGAAAAATAATATAAAAAGTGAATTTAAAAAATATCGTCTGCATTTCATTATGCATTTGTTAAAAGAATAATTGAGAAGTTTAAATTTATTTGACGACTATTTTTAGCAACTAACAGTTATTACAAGTAGTTCAATATACATAGCGCATACAACCATTACTGCAATGCAAATAGCATTTAATTATTTGAGTTGATTTGTTGATTAGAAACCTATTTAATCTATCTATGATCTATACTAATATATAAAGAGGAAAGTTTTATATGTATATGTAGAGAACGATCGCTAGAACTAAAAAGCCGATTTCTATTTCTTCCTTTTTTTATACTAATCAAAAGTTACACTGTCTCTAAGTGCTAGAGGCTATAATAAATTTTGGTAAAATACATTTTTAATTCAAATTTTCAATATTTTAATTGAAAACAAAGCATAGATTTGATATCGGTCGTCCTTGGCGATTTTTGTATTTCGAGATCGTAAACGTAATACGAAAATCTGTATATTTTTGTATTAAATACGAGATCTATGTTTTTACTTCAATTACCGTACTACCGTAGGTAGTGGAAGTATTGTATTCGGTCCAAAAAATTGTATATAGAGTTTCACCTGATTTATATGTTTTAAGACCTCCTGAGTCCAAAAAAGTAGTTTTTGCCAATTGGTCAGTGTGTGTGTGTGTGTGTGTGTACGAATGTGTGAAATTTTCCGAGTGTCATATCTCCAAAATTAATAAAGATAGAACTACAAATCTTCACAATTGATTCAGGTCTGATACACAGATGAATTTTCCAAATTTTGGTGAAAATTGAAAAACCGGAACTGGGTCATCGAAAACCGGAAATGGGACCGTAAGCCCGTACCTAAAAAACAGCCCAAACGATTTTCTTCAAAGTTGCTATATAAACAATCTATTAGATGTCCTTTCGAATGATATAATTGGTTAGTTCAGGAAAATTGATAGGCGTCTTCTATAAATAGCTCAATTTCAGATCTCATAAGTGCCTTCCTTTAAAAACGGCTGTACGAATTTTTTTCAAACTCGCCATGTTAACTTAATACTAAATATCCTTTTGTATGTAATTATTGTTTTCCGGTCAATAATTGAGTATGCCAAGTTTTGGTAAAAGTTGGTATCTCAAAAACGGCTCTAACGATTTTCTTGAAAATTGTTTCCTTAATTCAATTTAGATAACCTTTCTCAAGTATTACGTGCATATTACAGGAATACTAACGGTCATCCTGATTAGGAAGTTCAGTTTTAGATCTCGGTAATTCGTGTTTAAAAAAATAACTATCTATTTTTTTCCCTTATCTTTTAACTCACTATGTAAACTTTGTTGTAGGTGCCTTTATACGTGTATCAAGTTTCTCTTACTGGAAAATCTAAAAAAAAAAAAAAAAAAAAAAAAAAAAAAATGCAGGTACTTAATATCTCCAAGAAATGTATATAATACGTTTAATAGTGGGTAATGGAAGTCGTGTGGTTGTTTCACACCAGATTTTGTAATAGTATATATTATACGAATATTGTTTCATATTATTGATTTTTCCCTTAATATACATTATTAAAAACATCAGTTATGGAAAAAATTAAATATATTTGCGAGATAACTTGGCAATCATTTTTTTTTTCTTCCAAGGATGATTGATATAAAATCTTTTCCGAAAGCAAGTAGCGCAATATACAGCCGCTAGGGAATTGCAAATGACATTTGATTATGCAAGTAAAAATATTGTAATAATCCATCCATAAATCTATGTATATTTGGATTTAATCATTGAAATAAAATATTAATTATTTTCTTAAATATATTTTGGAATTGTGTGATTTTAAAGATCTTGAATTTATGAAAAATAGAATCTGAAATAACTGGATTTGCAGATTTTACTAATGTAAAAAATACGTGGAAAATTATAAGAGTTGTTGCCTGAATAAATATTTTATTGAATAAACATAATATATAAAACATTTTTTTTTTTTTTTTTTTTTTAATACGAGGCAACGCAATTTCGATTAAAATTTACAGTTAAAAACAATTAAAATATAGATGTTTCGAAACTCGTCCATGTTTTCTCATCAGTATTAAGAACAATATATTGTAGAAACATTACGTACATAATCAATGAATTTATAGTAGTATAGAATATTGAGGTGACAGGGAACATGCTTCATTGATAGTGTGGAGATGGCTGGTAGAATGCCAACCCTGAAAGAAAATACGAGACTTATAATTATTAAAACAAGAGTTTAAAATTTTATATTATAAATCGGGGATAGGATTGGTTTCTATTGGATGGATTACAATTTTAGAATACTGGTTGAAACTTTTATAATATTTTTGTGCACAAACGATCACAAACGAGGAGTGATCGTTTTCAATCACTCGATCAACTAGTTTTTTTTTTTTTTTTTTTTTTTTTTTTTTTTTTTTTTTCTTATTTATTTATTTATTTTTTAATTCAATACATGGAAAAAAAAGAAAGAAGGAAGGAAAAAAGAAAAAGAATGTAAAAAAAAAAAAAAGTACTATGAATAAACACTATAAAGTTTAACTTAACATTATATATATATATACAGTCGGTAACAAAAGTCTCCGAACACTAGTAAAAATTCCTATTATTTATTTATTTACTTACTTATTTTTATTTACTTATTTTTATGTATCTATTTATTTATTTATTTATATATATATTTTCTTTTCGGGGGGGGGGGTAGTTTTTATATTGTTTTACGGTTGATTTTTCTAACTACAGTATTGACGGATTTACATGTTTAGAGATGTCCTGAATAATGATTTGTCTGTTTTAGAAAAAAGCATGTGTGTCTCTCTGTGTGTATATCACAAATTTCGTAAATTCTGTTTCCCACAAACCAATGAACGAAATTTTACGACGCTTTGTTGGGATCCAGATTTAGATTAATGCTCATTGTATTTGGGGATCCATCGCTGAAAAGGGGGCACTATGATATCATTTTTCTACGTTTTAACATGGCGGTGTAAGTCAAAATTTCGTATAAATGTAAATATTCATATATATATATATATATATATATATATATTTTACGTGTGATTGTAAAATTGATATAAAACATTTACAATAGAAGCAGTAAAAATAAGAAAAAAGTGCGTGCATTTATGAGCATCGTTTCTTCCTGCGGGGAGAAAGCACCTCAAAAAAACTCTGCATTCATTGTGGAAAATAATTTCAGTAAAATAGTAATAATAATAATAATAATAATAATAATATATATATATATGTATATATATATATATATATATATATATATATATATATATATATATATATATATATATATATATTTATATATATATATATATATATATATATATATAGATAGATATATAGATATATATATATATATACATATATACATATATATATATATATATATATATATATATATATATATATATATATATATATATATATATATATACTACATGAATTTGTATAAGGTTATACAGAAGAAAGTCATGCGAGAGCCACGGCATCCAAGTGTATCATAGGTTGTTTCTTATGAAGTTGCTACATAAGAAAAAATATTCTTTAAAATATAAATTCAGATTACTGGTAAAATACATTTTGTAAAATATCATAATATCTGAGTAATAAAATAAACAGTTTTAATGTATTACAGAAATATATTGATTCTTATATTTCTTAATATTTTTAAAATGGTGTTATGCAGAGTATAAAATATCACATGTAATGTATATATTCGCAAATCCATTTTATAAAACTGATTCTCCAAAAATGTCAAGAACAGTGATTTCTCAATAACTATCTGTTATGAAACTACAAATATTTGTAGTCATAAATATAATTATATTAAAGTACACTTTAATAAATAAATATTGAAATATAAATATTTAAAAGAATATTTATTTTATTTTTTTTTTTTTTTTGTTAACATTTTCCCAAGAAAATTGGAGAGTTTATGTGATATCGCCATGTCTCATTATACGTCTGTTCGTTTGAATGTCCATCTGTTCGTCTGTTTGTTCACACTATAACTACCGTAAGTGATCATAATATTTCTTGAAATTTGCATATTCGTTTTTCTCATGTTCACTAAGGGATGTTCCTTTCTGAAAATACGGTAAATATCACAACTAGTTTGTATACAGAAACACACAAAATAGTTCCAAAAAACTGCATTCTGTGAAAGGTATTTCTATAAACCGTATACAACACATTGAGATTAGCATTACATTTCACTGAAATTATCATTACAGTTAAGTATTAAATTGTGGATGTGGTTTATTAAAATAGTAAAATATAGTATGTGGATTTTATCATTTTATAGCGTATTGACTGGAACATATTTTATATTAATGACTTAATTTTGACTATATATCTATGAACTTATATATTTTAACGAAACAATTAACCATACCAATAACTCTGACGAAGACTCAATGATAAAGTGTTGAAAGATTAGAAGAAACGTATAACTAGTTGAAGTGTTTTAATGTATAAACTGAGAATGTTTTGTGAAACTTTTTAGACTTCAAAAAGACTTTTCACAGTTGTAATGTGAGGTATTTAAATTGGTTATATTAAAATAATGCACTGTTTTAGTATATGTACTACAATCATAATTTATACAATGTAATCAAATTATAAGTAGCTTAATGGTTTATATATAGATACTTCCAAAAATATGCCAATGTACTGCGTTTTATGAGAGGTATTTTTATAAATTATTTTTAATTATTTTTTTACTGTATGAAGCATAATTAAATTGACGTTTACTGTTTATATGCTAACGAAATATATTAAGTATTAATAGTAACAGGGATACACTAAAATATCCAATTACATTAAGGGCTGCAAATAAAAATTGCTGGAAGTACATTTTTGTATGCGCCAAGCGTTGTTGATACTTGCTAACAGAGTTTATCAGTGATTGTGAATTCAATTAGTCTGACTGTCTGTATTTCATTCCTTCTATCTATTTGTTGCGAGATCACGTAAGGAAAGTAATAAAGTTAAATAATATAATGGGTACGTAAATTTGGAAAATGATAATAATCTGAAATAAACTGCAAACCGCATGATTTTTTCTTCTTCTTTCTATAATAAATTATTCCTAGGATAAATCTCCTAGAATAGCTGGCTTCGTGGTTCGCTCGGTAGGGCGTTGTCCCCTGGATCCTCAGGTCCCTCGTTAGAATCCCGGTGCGGGCATGGATGTTTGTGATATTCTATGTCCACAAAATATTTTACAATCATTTGTGTTTCAGTAATATAGATCAATTAAGATGAAGGTCACTGCAACTATACGTCTCAAAGCTGTCCAATAAAACTTTAATTGTCTCCTAGAATAAATAATTGTAATTTATTTAATAAGATAATTTTTTCTTTAAATAAAACTATTTAAAATGCAAATCTTAAAGTTAAAGTTATTATTATTAACACAAAATATTTGTTATATATATATATATTAGTTTATGTATATATTGTTTCTGGGCTTAAAGAAAAATAAAAAAAATAATTAAAAAATAAAAATAAAATAATATATATATATATATATATATATATATATATATATATATAAATTGTTTTAATTATCTTTAAAACTAAATGTTCTTTAAAGCTTTAAAGCTTCCTTGAAAAAGAGAGAAGATTTATTTACAAACATGAATTCAGTTTTGATGAAAATCGTGATAGGATGAAAACAGTTATAAATCTTCGTTCCATTGATCACTTCCTTCTATCCGCTTTTTAAACAATTGTCTTTAAACTCCCGTGTCTACACAGAGCTTAACATGCATTGCGGGTAAGAAAATATTGCAATTCCACTTTCACCATGTTACTCACTTTCTTCTATTTTCATTTTTGAGAAAACACATTACTTTTTAAAGAACGAAAACATTATATAAATATTGTTTTATTTAAATATATGTATATGTGTACTAAAATACACAAAAACATCATATCGTCTCACTAATCTACATAAGAAAAATAAATAAATGAATAAAACTTTTTAATTATGATACAATTAATTTAGTTAAAATATAGAAATAAATACATGTTATAGATAACATATTTTACAAACATTTTGCCTTGAAGAGGAGAAGGGAAGCGGTAAAAAGTTAAACAAAAATACTCAAAATGTTTTAGATCACCATGTAACACTTGATGCTTGAAGTGCGATTTTGCAGTAGCATGCCATTATGAGGAATATTTTTATTATCTATAACAAATTTCATGAAGCTACCACATATATTCCTTGAAATATAACTGTTTTTATTTTCTTTTTTTAATTGCAAAGTAAAATACCACTTTTTCAATTTATAACACGTGGGGTATCAGACCTTAAGACACTCTGTGATCAGAATGACAAACTGATTAAATATCAACATTTTTACTAAATAATTTTTTAACAACGCATGCGCATGCTTTTAAGAGATTTCATTTCTATAATTTAATAGTCAAAATAATTGAGCTACTTTTATGAAAATCCTCCAAAAAATAACATGCAAATTCAAACATTTATGACTTATAGAATGAACATAATTTCAGGTTCTCTCTCTCTCGCAAAAAAAAAAAAAAAAAAAAAAAAAAAAAAAGATAGTTTTTTTTTTTTTAATCAAGTTTTATTTATAATCAATTTTTATTTATAAACAGAACTCACATTCTGTTAATTCTACTGTCTATATCATTTTGAATTTACACGATATTTGCTTTCTTAGATGTATCTAAATTCTGTTGGCTGATTAATTGTGCAAATGATTTTTTTTTTCCTGCACATGAGTAATTAAAGATTATTTTGTAAAAATGCTCCTATTTCATAAGATGTTTAAATTTTTGCTTTTTGATCGCTCTGTGTGATGTGGTACGCCAGCACTCCTAAAACTGACTTTGTATTGGATCTAATACACAATGTGCTATAATTAAAATAGTGGTATTTTTCTTGCCAATTTAAAAAAATAGACCGCTGTATGTCAATGAATATATGTGGTAGCCTTATAAATACTTATACAGATAACTGTAAGAATCCTCATAAGTACATGCCACACTCAAAACATATTTCAGGCATTACATTTACAGGTTGGTCCAGAACATTTTGACTTTTTTTGTACCTAATGGTCAACTTATTATCTTCAGGGCAAAACATTTGCTGAAATTTTTGAAGTAAAATATGACCTATATACTCTTAAAGATTAAAGATAACTCTACCAGAAATTTCCCAGAAACTCGACAGAACGTCCTAATTGGAAAGTGTCTAAATACGTATTTGTAGTTTGTATATTTCATTGTATCATTAATTATTTTTTCTTTAAATGTTTCTAAATATACACAGTAATAGGTTAAAATTAAAAATTTGTAATTACCATAACAATGCGACGAAATGCAAGTAATGGAATCGCTTAGAATGTAAGAATTTGTTATTTTTACTTTCTATGTTTTATATAAATATTTTAAGGCTCCTATAAATTCTAAAAATCAAATGAAAACTAGATTACTAAATTCCCTCTATGAAGACAAAATTCATAAAACTGGACACTGTGACAAGTAAGTATATATATATATATATATATATATATATATATATATATATATATATATATATATATATATATATATATATACACTCCTTCTCATATTTATAAGGACACTTTATATTTTGAAATAACTAATGTAAAAGTAATTATGAACAAGATTAACTAAATGCACTTAATATATCTAGTATTCTAAAAACCAAAATTGCTATAATTTTTTTAATATGAAACAAAATTAATAAAAAATAATGCAAAATGTGTTTTTCTCCACGTTTTTAGATGTTCATAATTAT
The DNA here is from genome assembly GCA_963930645.1 of Salticus scenicus. Lineage (NCBI taxonomy): Eukaryota > Metazoa > Arthropoda > Arachnida > Araneae > Salticidae > Salticus > Salticus scenicus. The sequence continues at coordinate 116,165,691 of OZ005652.1, read as the reverse complement.
AGGGACAATCCAGATTTTTTCGTTTTATTTAAATTACTAGCGGATAAATTACAGTTGACATGCGAATTTGTTAACTACTGGGCTAGATTAATTCATATATAAGCCTTCATTTTTTCTTGGACGGACATTACTGATAATTCCTCGAAAAAAAGAACGTTCAAGTAGTGAAGTATGATAAATGTGTTTTTTAAAAGGAAGGATAATTTTAATCCGCCGAATTTCTAATGAAATTCGAAGATCTAAAATTGTTGAAGGAAATGTGATGAAATGTTGAACTGCTGGTTCGATAGGAGAGAGATCTGATACAAAATCAGAGTTGTTTTACAGAGATCGAAGACTCATAATTCCTCTTACTGTTCTACTCATAATGACTGCTGCTAAATTTGCTCGTATTTTTTAACGAAAGGTTAGGTTCCACATTTATGCATGTTTAAAATAATTAATAATATGTTAAAATGAATAAAAAACCTGCAATAATCAATCAGCATTTAATGGGGGAAAGAACGTCTGCGTTAAATTTGAATAAAGACAATATTAAATGGTAAAATGTTGCATTTTTGGATGAAAAACATTTTGTTCTTGATTAACCAAATGGGTTTAACAGTTACTGGCACGATCTGAAGATAGCGAAAGACAGAGCAGATTTTTTAAAGGCAGATATGAATCGGGCATTTAAAAGTTGGATATATCGTGCTCTGGGAAGCTGCTTCTACTGAAAGCAGAATGAATTTAGTAATTTTTTCAATTATTATGAACATCAAGAGAATATCCGCAAATTTTAAACGTCGAATTATTAGATTTTTGTTAGATTTTGGGGGGTAATAATATTTTTTTTCGACAAGACTTACATTTTTTCTCTACTTTTAGAGCAATAGGAAATAGTTTGAAGAAAGAAACGTCTGTATTATTGCCTTTCCCATGGTCTAATAGTTGAAAAAACCTTAATTTATGATATTAGAAATGTGCATGCAAGTGGAAAGCAATTTTAAATAGTTTAAATGTATTAAAAATATCATATATGCTATATGAAATGGTATTGAAATTGAATATTAAAAAAAATGTATATATATATATATATATACCAGAGAGAATGTCTGACTGTTTAACTCTAAAAAGAGACCCCATAAAATGTTAATTTAAAGAAAAACTGAAAAAAATTCGAGCTGTCCTTATAATTGTGAACACCTGAAAAATCATCTTTTTACCATATTTAAAGTTTTTTAAGATAGAAAAACGATAAAACTTTTTAAATATAGTCTATTAATGAAATTCAAATTAATTAAAAATATATTTGTTTAAATTATAGTGTTCAGTGTTTAGTTAATATGGAAAAACGGGTGTCCTTATAATTAAGAGAAGGACTGTATATACATATATATATATATATTGTTTAAATAAAATTTGCTTAAATACGAATGTTGATAATATATTTTACAACAGTTTATTTTATTTTATTTTATTTTAATTATAATTCCTCAATTTATGTTTCTCATCTTTATAGCACATGTTAAAACAGTTTAGGCTTAAGACAATTTACAAACAACATTATAAGCGAAATTTTATAAATTGTTTAGTGCTATGTAGTATATTCACATTCGGAAACAAATAATATATTTTTTAATTTCCACTTCTTGATAATTAGAACAATACTGAGAAATAGTTTCAGCAAAGATGGAAATATTATCTAAACTGTCCTACAAAAATTAATAAAGGATCTGGAGTGACTTCACTCGACTTTCCTAACTTTAAGTAATTAACGGTTGCACAAATAAATTAAAGTAAAGTCGTTAAATAAACAAAAGTAAACATTTTAACCCTTAACTACTGTGACTAAAATTCTCTCACAACTACTGTGAGCGGTCTCTCAGACCGCTTGATTGAAACTTATTTAAAACGTCGAATAAATGGTAAGCTATTGATTGTATGCTATTATTTATCTACTAAATTGTTTATTTAGTTTATCTTTTTATTATTATTATTATTTTTAAAGGCAATTTTGGAGAACTTAAACGGGTATCCCAACATATGAACGTGCAAGAGAATACCGATAGGGCAACATTGCATCGATGAGCATGAATTATATAATTTTAATCTCGCTAGTGTAACTCGCTAGTGTTCTCACTAGTGTAACAAAAAATTATAGATATAGTAAAAAAGTATTATTAATTTAGGAAAATATTGCACTATAAAAATATGTTATTAGTTCCATTAAAAATACATAGTTGCAAACTACTCCGGATTATAGCTAACACAACTTCTCAGTTGAAACTTTTTCAAAATACACAAATATAATGTATATATCTTGAAAAAAAAATAGTGGTAGTCAACATCCGGAGTAGTTGGCATCGGTATTTAAATAAAACAGTAAATAAAATGAAACTGGCATACACATTTTTTTATTTTTTTTATATAAATTTATAAGTTTCAGAATTTCATTCTGTGTGAGATACACCGGACGTTTTCTTTAACTAGTCGAAGCCATTTTTTTTCATAAAATTAAAAAAAATATCATAAATATATCTAGAGAAACAATACTACTCATCGGACAAAAACAGACTCGTATCTGCTGTCAGCGGTCTCACATACCGCTAGAAAAAAGAAAAGTAGAAAAAAAAATAACTAAACCCCGTTCGCTGAACGACAAGTGGAATGTGACCTTGGCCGATCGTTTTAGGAAGGTAGGAAAGAGGGCCTGGATCATTACCTATTTTGAGGGGTGTTAATGAGGGCTAGAAAATGGCGAGCGGTCTGTCAGACCGATGACAGCAGTTAAGGGTTAATAATGTGTTTGAGTATTTTTCTTCATTGTTTAAATTTACTCCATTGTACTTCATATCATTTGAGCCCATAGATCATAATGATAAAAAAAAAAACATGTAAGTGCTAGATTCATCGAAATCTAAACAATTCGTGCGATGATGACCAACAGCATGTCTCTCTCTCTCTCTCTCTCTCTCTCTCTCTCTCTCTCTATATATATATATATATATATATATATATATATATATATATATATAATTTAATGAAATAAGGCGTTTAGACGTTATCGCAGATTAAAAAATTTGGGTCCATAAGCCATAATGATAAAGAATATTTCTTCGTGTCTTTCTAAAAAAAATATTCGTGTCAGATTCTTCAAAATCCATATAATTTGAATGAAGGGGACCTATATAATGTGCATAAATTTTCAGCTGAATTGAATTAGGCGTTTAGATGCTATCGCACTAAAAAATATTTGGGTCCATATTTTCTTTGTGTCCCTGTAATAAAGCTATAAAAGCTAGGATCACCAAAATTTATACAGCTTATGCAGCGGTTACTTATACATTTTAAGCTCAGGCGTACAAGGCTTTTAGTCGCTATTGCATTTTAAATAAGTATAGTCCTTATTCCACATGGATCAAGAGTAATTCTTTGTGTCCCTGTTTAAAAAAAAAAAAAAAAAAAAAAAAAAAAAAAAAAAAACTATCGGTCCTCGATTCATTAAATTCATCATAGTTCGTGCAATTGGGACCTATATTATACATACTAAATTTCAGTTCATTTTTACAAAGCATTTATTCACTATCGTGTTTACTCACACACGCACAATCGGTAACAAAAGTGTCCGAACACTAGAAAAAATCCCTATGTAAAAAATGTACACTTTATACGGTTTTGTAAATGAAATCATTCTCGAAGCATGTTCTTACACAAACTAAGAACAAGGATTTATTCGACAAGGATTTATTTAACAAAACCGTATGAAATGTCCTTTTTGTTACATAGGAATTTTTCCTAGAGTTCTGAAACATTTGTTACCGACTGTACATACACACACAAACACATACTCACATACATTCATACATAATCGTAAAAATGAACTCAATGGACCTCAAACCGTATAGAAACATCAAATCCACGAAGTCGAATTTTTGCATACTTTTCTCACATATGTATGTTCGGAAAGTAACAAGGTATTTTTATGACAACCGGAAGGGTATTTTTTTAAGTATCAGTTTGAAATTTTGAGGTGGACGCCAAAATGAAAAAAAAAAAAAAATGACAGTATCATCTTCATTCCTGGTATCATAATACATACAAACATATACACTCCTTCTCATAATTATAAGGACACACGTTTTTCTATATTAACTAAACACTGAACACTATTATTTAAACAAATATATTTTTAATTAATTTGAATTTAATTAATAGACTATGTTTAAAAAGTTTTATCGTTTTTCTATCTTAAAATTTTTTAAATGTGATAAAAAGGGGATTTTTCAGGTGTTCACAATTATAAGGACAGCTCGAATTTTAGCAATTTTTTTCAGTTATTCTTTAAATTAATATTTTATGGGGTCTCTTTTTAGGGTTAAACAGTCAGACATTCTCTCTATATATACATTTTCTTTTAATATTCAGTTTCAATACCATTTCATACTGCATAGATGGCATTCTGAATACATTTAAACTATTTAAAATTACTTTTCACTTGCATGCATTTTTCAAATATGATAGGTTAAGTTTTTTTCAACTTTTAGGACACGGGAAAGGCAATAATACAGAAGATTTTTGCTTCAAACTAATTCTTTTTGCTCTAGAAGTGGAGCAAAAATATAAGTTGAAAAAAATATTATTACCCCCCAAAATCTAACAAAAATCTGATAATTCCACGTTTAAAATTTGCGGATATTCTCTTGATGTTCATAATAATAGAAAAAATTACTAAATTCATTCTGCCTTCAGTTAAAGCAGCTCCCCAGAGCATCATAGATCCACCTTTAAAATGCCCAATTCATATCTGCCTTTAAAAAATCTGTTCTGTCCTTCGCTATCTTCAGATCGTGCCAGTAACTGTTAAAACCATTTGGTTAATCAAGAATAAAATGTTTTTCATCCGAAAATACAACATTTTACCATTTAATAGTGTCTTTATTCAACTTTAACACAGACGTTCTTTTCCCCATTAAATGCTGATTGATTATTACAGGTTTTTTATTCATTTTAACATATTATTATTTATTTTAAACATGCATATATGTGGACCCTAACCTTTCGTTAAAAATTACGAGCAAATTCAGCAGCAGTCATTATGAGTAGAACAGTAAGAGGAATTATAAGTCTTCGATCGCTGTAAAACAACTCTGATTTGACCTCAGATCTCTCTCCTATCGAACCAGCAGTTCAACGTTTGATCACATTTCCTTCAGCAATTTTAGACCTTCGAATTTCATTAGAAATTTGGCGGATTGAAATTGTCCTTCCACTTAAAAAACACATTTATCATACTTCACTACTTGAACGTTCTTTTTTTCGTGGAATTATCAGTAATGTCCGTCCAAGAAAAATTGAAGGCTTATATATGAATTAATCTAGCCCAGTAGTTAACATATCCGCATGTCATCTGTGATTTATCCGCTAGTAAGTTAAATAAAACGAAAAAATCTGGATTGTCCCTATAATTATGAACATCTAAAAACGTGGAGAAAAAAAGATTTTGCATTATTTTTTATTAAGTTTGTTTCATATTAAAAAAAAATATAGCAGTTTTGGTTTTTATAATACTAGATATATTAAGTGCAGTTAGTATAATCTTGTTCACATTATTTTTACATTACTTATTTCAAAATAAAAAGTGTCCTTATAAATATGAGAAGGAGTGTATATATATATATATATATATATATATAAATTACTGTAGAACGCTTTCTTATCAATCTAATTATACACACGTCTTTTGCAAGATAATTTCTAACGCCTATAACAAATATTTTTTGAATATATACGTACGCAGTGGCCAATAAGTTTTTTTGCACGCAATTTAGTGTAATGTATAAAGATACTGTAAGTGTAAATGTTGTACTAATTATAATTTTTCTTTACCTAGGTATAATGAAGAAATTGTGATAAATTGTGATAAATAAATTCTTCAAAGGAAAGCAGGCGGGTGAAATTTTCAGACACTTAAAAGCCTAGGGGTTGACGAGAGATTTCGTTTACAGAACTAACAGAAGGTATAAGGAGACATCCTCTGTCGATGATTGAAACAGATATGGCAGACCGAAGTCTGTTCGGACAAAAGTGTCTGTGAAAATGGTCAGGGAAAGGATACAGCGAAACGGACTAAGGTCTGTTAGAAAACTAACACGAAAGCTCAAAATATTGAGGGGATCAATGGTAAATATTCTCAAAAAGGAACTTGGGTGCAAGGCTTATAGAAAACGTAAAATTCACGGAGTTTGCTAAGATGAAAAGGAAGCAAAGGGTGGAAGAAATTCTTGCTTGTCATGCTGGGGTTGAATTTAACTTTTCAGACCAGAAACTATTCATTTCACAGCACAGTCTCAACCCCCAAAATGACATAGTATGGTCAGTTTCTATTGACAACATCACTCAGAGAAAGCATTAATTTTCACGTTATCAAAATGCTTTGTGTCTGATGGTTTGGGACGCTATTTCCCAAAGCGGAAAACTCCCGTAAGTCTTCATTGGTAAGGGGCTAAACACCAATGCCTAATATTATAAAACTGAAGTTTTGGAAAACAGTTTTACTCCCAAATGTCCAGATTATGCAGTGGGCGGAATATTCCAACTTTCAACAACATGGTGCTCCTTTTTATACCGCACGTGTGGTTCAGGGGTGGTGTAGTAAAACTTAGCTCACTTTTTGCCAAAGAACGAAATGCCCCCCAAACTCCCCGATCTGACCCGCTTGATTATTTTGTGTAGTAATATCAGTACAAAAACCCTTAACGGGTTAAAAGTTTGTGACGCAGCTACTTTATCGCTATAAGAATTTGAAATATGGGTCTTAAAAATAATGATATCAAATTTTAAGTGACGCTTTGCTATTGGTTAAAATATACATAGATTTTTCTTATTTGATCATTTGCTTTTTTCTTTTATTTATATTTACAATGCAAACATATTTTTAACTTCAAGATAAGACAAATATATAAAATATACTCACTGATGTTTTTTCATTTGCATTTCCATTTCAAAATAACAGTTTTAAAAGAAATGGTATCAAAATTCCAGTGACGCCTCAATGTCACTTTAAAAGATTTGTTTTTAGATTCCACTAAATTTACCTTTGTTTTGTCTAATAAAGTATATTTACACATTGAAACATTGCTTTTAATTTTCAAGTATACTGTCAAATAATCACACTTACACTGAGTTTGCATTATAAATTGAAATTATTTATTTCAATAAATTGATTTGTCTTTTGCGTCACGCTATCCAAAACTGCAAGTAAAATTTGTGCAAATGTTTTCTTTGTATCACACTATCTCTTTGCACAGACAAATTTCGACTTAGTTGGATACTATGATACAAAGTAACATTTACATAAATTTTACTCACAGTTTTGGATAGCGTGACGCAACCCCTATTTTTCAGATTTCTGAGATCAAGGCGGTTCGAAAAACATACCTATTTATATACCTTAAACCAATTTTAAATAGAGTTACACGTGAAAATGTATTAGGGGTCCGTCTATACATTTAGAAAATATAAATCACGATCTACCACCCAGTATACATTATTTATTAAGTTTCACACCGGAAAACAATTTCAGAAATGTTAATTATAAAATAAAAAAAATGACTAATTCACATAACTTTCTGAGTTAGTTTATGTATTAAAAGATTTTTATTGGTTTCTATTGATTAAACATCAGATAGTTCACTTCATACGAAGAAAATTAAATAGCTTGAATAGATATTAAAATATCTATCAAAAGAAAAAAAAAAAGAAAAGGTGAATGGTTTTAAATTTGTTTGAAAATTCAAAATTATTTTAACTCAAGCTGCCGTATAATTGTCTGAAACGGCGGCACTCAACCTGGTTCCCACGGCCTGGTTCCCACGGCCTGGTTCCCACAGTGACAATGGGAGTTTGTTCTGATACTGCAGTACTTTCATTTGCTTTAATTGACTTATTTAAAATATTAAAACAGATTTTTTTTTATTTTTTATTTTTTTATTAATTATTATTTTTTTTTTCATGATTTTATTAATAACTTTTACATAAATCTCCACGATATTCTTTTGCTTTTATATTTTATAATGTGTAACAAATTAATATGCAAAATAATAAATCCTACTACTTAATGGGATGTTCTAAAATTCTACCATTTAACACAGATACCGAAGTGGACGGTGGGTGTAGAAAGGCTGTCTACCCTCAATCTAAATCTTCACTTGAAAAGGTCAAAATGTTACATAACTCTTTTTTTTTTTTTTTTTTTTTTTTTTTTTTTTAAGGAAAAAAGAAGAAGATAAGGAGGAGAAGGAAAGATCAAAACGAATATAAAGCATATTAAACGTTAATGCCCTTTAAACACTGGAAAAAGGCGGGGTTTTGTATTGTGTGTCATTTGGGAGCTGTCGAGTGCCAGAAAATTACTTTATGTAATAAAACTTTTCATTTAAAGGGTATTTAAAGCAGCGTTATGATTAATACATAGACTATTCAGAAAAAAGTACCATTCATCTGGTTCATGAAAAATAAAGAACATTTTCTGGCATTGCTCTATGTATATACATTCTTGTCAACCTAACCCGGAAGATTACTGGTCCCACCCCTTTCCGTACATTTTTTTCACATCAGTCTTTTTAGAGCCGTGTAAGCCATCGGTGGCTGACACTGATCTTTCCATTTAGGCTAAGTCAGCCGGCAGTGTAAAATATGATATAAAACTACAGAACATAGTTTTAAGTAATTACTGACAATTTATTTAAAATTTACTTCATGTTTTTTTTTTTTTTTTTTTAAATAGGATTTTTATAGGATTATATCGTTAAGGCCTAATGGTGTTTATTGAAACTCGATAAACATAACACGCTTCTAAGCAGCACGTGTGGCCTGAATGGGATTTCCATAAGAATTCGCGTGGCGCTCAATGAGTTAATCGTAAATGTATTTGAAGTTAATTACTCTAAAAATTAAATTGTGTACACACAGGGGCGGGAACTAACAATGTTACGGGTTAGGTTGGCAAGTATGCATATATATTTTGCTTGATTTATAAAAATTTATAACACATTTTCTTCTTTTTTTTTAGTATTTTGTGTTTATATCTCTCATTAAAAATAAATATTCATTATAAAGATTCATATATAAAGATTATATATAATATTCATATATAAAGATTTCCATACAGTAATGTATATAAACATATTGATTAAAGAAGATTTGTTGATATTATATAATTATTCTTCTATCTGTATAGTATATTAACACAAATATATGCATCGAAAAACAGCAACATAGCTTCCATATCAAGGCTTAATGTAAATAGGAAGTAAGCGTACTGTAGCTAGTGTTGAAATTTGAAAAAAAAAGAATAACAGTGGGCTAAAAATACGCCGGAATAAATTAAAATGTTGTTTCTTCTGGTTTATATAAACATATTCATTAAAGAAGATTTGTTGATATTATATAATTATTCTTCTATCTGTATAGTATATTAACACAAATATATGCATCGAAAAACAGCAACATAGCTTCCATATCAAGGCTTAATGTAAATAGGAAGTAAGCGTACTGTAGCTAGTGTTGAAATTTGAAAAAAAAAGAATAACAGTGGGCTAAAAATACGCCGGAATAAATTAAAATGTTGTTTCTTCTGGTTTTAGTCAGGTGATATCACTCGTGCTAAATAGCTGGATCCGCCCTCTCTTAAGCTCAGGTTCAGCTCATCATAAAAATATTGTTTTTAATATCTGCCGCACCAAAATGTTCAAAACACAAACGCCAATTTTCATATATTTTGAAATCTTCCCGTTTCAACTTTAAAAGCATTTAGATTAATTTATTTTATTTTGAATTTTGAATTTTAGACGTTTAAAGTCTTTTAAATGAAATTTCAGGATTCTGTAAGATCAATATCTATATATTTGAAAGTAATAAGACAATTCCTTTGTTTTAAATTTTTATTCCATAATAACTGTGACTTTGATTTCGTGATTAGGAAATTGAAAATAAATACTATTGAGCTATGTTCCAATAATAGATCTTATAAACTTAAAAAAAAAAAATAATAATAATAATAAAGCAATTTTTCACTATTTGATTCTGTATTAAAAAACTTTTAATAGAAATTTGATATTTTATTATGTTACATTATGGGATAAATTTTAAATAACACAAAGCTTACAAAGGGTACAGTAACCAAATGCAAATATGTCACAACAAAATTTAAACAGAAAATTTATGGTAAAAAATCTTGTTAAAATTATTAAATATTCATGATAATAATAATAAAACGATTGTCGAATGCATAATTGCTGTTTCATGCAATCAGTTTCGCTGTACCGTGTTTTCTAAAACATGATATTTAACTTGAAGTGTACGTACTCTTGAATATTGAAATGCGAAAAAAATGTAACAGGGTTAAAATAGAATTTTAGCAGCGAAAAACTAGAAAAGATATTTAATACCTATGAAGAAAGACTTAACATATTAGGATCGGATATATTCGTCTCTTGTACCGTAAGCCACGCCTTTTCACAAATTTTCTAAAACATTATAATATAAAGCAAAATAATTTTGCATATTTGTAATTAAATCATTTAAGTTTTGTCTTCAATAATCGATGTAGTAAATACCATTGTGATTTATGCATACGAGCGTCACATATAGAGTCAAATAGGAATATGCAAATTTGTCGTTTTTTTTTTAATAGTGTTTCAGCGAATTAGAGGCGGGGCTTCTTTTCTTTTGAAATTCTTTCACTATCCCTCGCCTACATTGTGATAACTTTACAAAAATATGCCAATTTGTATAATAAACACCAAAATATTGCTTAGGAAACAATAAAAATAACATAAAGGTAAATTAAAATAGTTTTCCGTCAAATTATATACAAACATTTACTTATAGAGGATACAGATTATAACAAGTGACGGACCCCTAACAGGAATAAAAAGTGAAATATCACTGTAACTCAAAAAATTATGTTAGGAACGAGCTGTAAATTTGGAAACCCATGTTGTTGATGATGCCCGTTCTATTCGTGCAAAAATTAACATAGGTCATAATTCATAATTTTTTCAAATATGAATTTATTAATAATTTTCATAATTCAAAAAATGTATTTTTAGCATAAATTTGCATGGAATATGTTTGGGTCACTTCATTCTAACGAATAAAAAAAAACAGAATTTAAATATCATAATTATTTCGGAAGATATGATTTAATGTTTGTCACATTCATTTAACATTAGCAACCCCAAACTTTGACAGCTTATAACTCTATGAAAAATTGAGCGAAATATATAAACTATACCATTTTCCGTGATGATTTGATCCAAAGAATGAAATAAATTATAAAAAATGAAGTTGATGTCAGTTTTAATATGTAGACGACCCCCTAAGTAAAATCTAACTATAACATTATAAACTAGACGTTATTACAAACTGATTGGTACCAGTCGCATGTTTCTACGATAATTTACGGAAAAATTAGGTGGGGGGGTGGCGTTTTTTTTGGGGGGTGACTGTACGTAAGAATAATAATGAACATTAACAAAAATATATAATGAAAACAATAAGTAAAAATGAAAAAAAAAAAAAAATGTCAAACTTAGATAAAATCTGTTCACACGTAGCTAATTTTAAACTGAACTTGTACCTGCACGATTTATTTATTTTTTTATTTATTGTAAATAGTAGTAACAGAAATTTATTTTTCTACGAATTTTATTGAGTTCTTCCTTAAAAATTATGCCTTCATCAAAAAGCATTTTAAAAAATTAGTTTGTTATTATTTACCTGATTGATATCATCATATCACAATAATCATTATTTTCTTTTGATGAATTTAATATACTGTCAATAATTTCATTAGCAGCAACTTGGACCTTGCAGTCTTACATATTTTTATTTGGTTTTTCTTTTTTGTAATCATAAAATGCAAACATAAAATTATTATTTAAGATCTTTTTCAAAAATTCGGATTTGCAGTTTTGTAATTTATTAATAGTGAATTTCATTGTTTGTATCTGACAAGTTGTTGCGGATTTCAGACTTCGGCAGATTTCTGGCTCTTTACTGTTTACAAATTTAAAAACTTCATAAATGATCACACGCTTATGCGTATGAAAAAATAGTCTATGATAGTTGCAAGTTAATAATTAGTTCATTGAAAGAAATAGCATTCTGTCACTAAAAGCAAATTACATTTAATATCCTAAGGTTTTCTTTCTTTCTTTTTCCTTTTTTTAAAGAAAACTATCTGTATTTTATTATTTTTAAATTAATTCAGACTTTATTAATAAATATATATTCAAATGGCGATTCTTTTTCAATAATAAGGTATTGTTGTTATTGTTAACAATACTTTTCAAGTCACAAAATTTAGTAACTAATTTTAAATTAAAAATCAAATTACATCGATTAAAGTAAGTTAAATTTAAATTTAAAAAAAAAGGGCAAAAGCAATAAAACAATAAAAAAAAATAATTAAATATATTAAATTTTCATTTAAAAAATCAGAACAAAATTCCCTGAATCTCAATGGCTAGGGAGCAATCATAATGTTGAAAATTTATATATTTACCTATAATATATTCCTTAATAAAGATATTCTAAGAGCATTTCAATTTGTCTGTATCAACAAATATGCTATCATACTAAAAAACTCATATATTTAAAAGATAGCAAAAAATTAGTGGGACCAAAACGACAAAACCAAAGTGTCCTCCTTCGTTCTGGCTTGTAGGAAGGGTGGGTTCATTTTAAGGTTGAGTATAAGGAAGTATTGTAGTAATCCCGATTTGTGAAATGGATTTTGTATCTTGCACAGCTCAAAAACGAATGATCGTAAAATGTTGCAAATTTATATTTGTGACGGTCCTGATGTCTAGTTATACATATGCAACAATGGTCTTAAAATGAGCTTCCATTTCAGAAATATCATTGACTTAACATGACTTTTCATAGCATCTGTATGTACGTATGTGTGTATCTTGAATAACTCAAAAACAGTTGGTCGTAGAATATTGCCAATCGGTATATGGGTTTGTTATAACAAAGGTTTGTGCACCTACCTTTTTCATCTTTCAAAGACCCCGTAATGATATTATTATGAAAGTTGTCATCATGTTTGCATGTAGAAGGTAAATCTTAAAGACAAACCGCAACAATTAGCTTGTTCCCCTAACTTATTGTGCATCTTAAATTACTTAAAGTGATTTTACGTATTTCAAAGAAACTGTAGCATTTTATAGATATAGATTACGTATTTTATAGAATTATTAAATACAGGCTTACGGACTATTATATTTTTTGTCTGTAAACAAGCATTGTCAAGCACGTAGACACGATCCATTTTTAAGTTTTGCTTACAATATTTGTATATTATTTGTGTCAAGTTTACAGATTGAGAGTCTCTGTACTCCTTAAAAAATTTATTTTATACATCTGGAATATTTTAAGAAATGAAAAAAAAAAAAAAAAAAATCTTAGTTATGCATTTAAACGTCCAAGAAAGAAAGGGGTGAATAATGTTTCATGAACTTGGCCATTGAGTTTTATATTGTCTGATATGTATAAAATCCTGTTAAACAATTTAAACTTTCTATAATACAGTTTCATTCAAATTATTTCAAATGAATAAAAAAAGTCTCAAAAGCAGGGATAATACTTATCCTGATTTTCCTGAATTCTTAAAAAAATTCCTGAAATATCTTTAAATATCATTAGTTATCCTAAAATTCTTGAATTTTTTGGCTATTATACTACATATTGACATTTAAACCACCCAAATTATGCAATCAAAAGACATACTGTCACACTTTTCTGAGATCATTAGATAAATAATAAATTTAAAATTTTGTAAGCAACTTTGATGCTGCATCACTGCAGTCATGCATTTCTTTCTTTTTTTCTTTTTTCCAGGGTTGGGTTTCTTCCAGGACAGTGGTAGAAACTGGAAAAAACTGGAAGAAATTGAAGAAACCAACCAGAAGACAAAACAGATGTTTAAAATTAAAATTTATGAACTATATAAACTCAAAGCATAAATATAATGTCAAATCTAAACTATAATCCAATTAATATTAAAAATATTTTTAGAAAAATAAGTTATTTGAAAACAAACACTAAATATATACAGGTGATGTGTTTTTACTTTTTAATGCTAATATTTTTAGAAGTTTTTGCATAGATACTATCTCATATTATTATACGTCCAAACAGTGCAAGTGATAATAATTATGGAATTTTTTTGCCATAATATTTGCATATAATAGGTACCTGTATAATGTAAATAAACATATTTAAAAAATACAAAAAAAAAAAATACTTTTGAAAGTTCAGAAATAATATTCATCACTGATTAATTTTGTTAAACATTGATGTAATAGTGGTTTGTTTTAAGTGCTTGTCTGCATGAATTGCAGCAGGGTTGGCCAATTTTTGCCGAAGTGGAAAAAACCTTCAAAAAAAACACCCCGGAAAAAATAGTTTTTGCCACAATTTTTGCCAGTGGCAAAAATTACCAGTATTTCAAGCAGGGTTTTAAGGATTTTAATATTTAAATCATAATTTTAACAAATTAAAACCAGAGATCATGAATCCATCATTAAAATAATGCATTCTAAAATTTCTTTAAACTGAAATTTTTAACATCAACAATTAACAATTTTTTTCATTTTTAAAAATATTTAAATTACCTATCTAAAAAATATTCTTCAATAATTAATTACTAGAATATTTGTGTTTTTCAGTGTCCTACATATTTTTGTTTACAGTGGGGAAAAGTCAAATATTGAGTCAATTATTGACTCAGCTGTTCTAAAATTTGCCAGTCAGTCTCTGATCATGCATTTTTTGGAATTGAAATGTAAATTGCAAGTAAACTCTCTCTCTCTCTCTCTGAATATGTCTTACTTAAGATTTTTTTTTACATCAATAAAATAAAAATATAATTTTGTAGTTTTGTTTTTATGGTTATGTTCAGGGACTGACAAAGTTTCAATATCTTAGGAGCCAGAAATAGTGAATTATTTCTATGACAATACTCACAGCAAAAATTAATAATATTTCATAATTGTATAATTAATGCAGGTCATTCACATATTATTTTAGATTGAATAAATGAACTATTCAGTTAAAAATTTGAACTAAGGAAATTAAAAAAAAAAATAACTATTTCTTATTTATAAAGATAAAAACAAACTATTGGGGGGAAAAAATCCACAGAAATAAATATTATTTTTACCTTTAATATAATCAAATATATTGAGAGTGTTTAAGTTTTGGCTTTAAAATACTATTTGTCTATTAATTTTTCAGGACAGAATTCCTTTAAAGAGAATCCATTTGATAAATATCATACTATTTAAGTTTTCTCGTTGTAAATTCGAACATAGTTTGCTTTAGATAGTGTTTATTTTATTGAATCTTGTTTAACAAAGATGTTGACATGGAAAGTACCAGTATAGTAGTAAGAAGATTTATCAAATATGGGAATTTATCTTTCATGGAAAAACATCTTTCAAAAACAGAAATAATTGTTAAATTTTTCAGAAAACATTAAACTCATACTATTCATTCAATACATCAGCAATGTCATCTTTTATACCAAGACAAGAAGGTGGGAGGAAAAACAAAAATATACATAAAAAATATTGTAAATGCACAAAAATTTTTTTGTCAGTCTGCCGTAACTGGTCACCAATGGATATTTATAGTCACCCTGGCACCCGGAATTTGTCGGACACTGGTTATATATATTATATTAATTAATTAATTATAATTACTTTTTAAATAAAAAAATCTTCAAACAGTTTTTTCATTGAGGTGCCAAAGTGTAAAGGGTGAAAATTCAAAGGGATTGTGTTGTTTTCCACTTTTCCTAATTTTTTTTCCATTTTTGCCAATTTTTTCCATTTTTTTCCACTTTTTGCCGCTGTCCTGGCAAAAATGCATTTTTGCCGGCAAAAACCCAACCCTGAATTGCAGGATAATAAATACAAGAATGTTACCCCCCCCCCCCCCTTTTCCAACTGTGTTTCAAAGCAAGGATTAAGATAAAAATTTGGTTTAAAAAAAAGTAAAAATGTGAGAAAGGTGAATTTTTTTGAAATATGAGATGTAAATTTCTTTTACATTAAAAAATCAATTATGGATTAGAAGGATTTGCAGATTATAAATCTGTGGATTAGAGGGAGTTGACTATACCGTATATGACTATAAAGAAAAAGTTTTTGATGACATTTTGTAATACAGTATTGACTACTGGTTCTTTTAATTAACTGGATGTTTGTTAAAAACTGCTTTATCAGAAAATATAAGAAAGTGATCCAAATCCAAACTATTATTTATTATCAGTTAAAGAAATAAAATTTTCTAAATTATAAAACTTTACACTGTTTAAATTGAAATTGATTTTTTTTTTTTTTTTTTTTTAACTGGATTTTGAGTATTTTAGAACGTAATCATCAGATAACAAAGATCACTATGGTAAAAATACCCATAATTATTAATTAAATATGTTACTAAATTTTTATAGGTATAATTTTAAAGTTACTTAAAGTTGTTTATAAGATAAATGCATGCATTGTATCTTACAAATCTGCAATTTATAACATAAACTTTTAAGAAAAACAGTTTATTCCATTCTTCCACTTGGAAGAAACTTGCCAACCCTGCTTTTTTCTGACGAGGATATAAGTTTTTTTTTTTTTTTTTTTTTTTTTTTTTTGAGTGCAAAAAACAATTATTAATTTATTTATTATTATTTTTTTAATTTATGATGCTTGCTTTACAAAATTTATCATTTTTTAGCACTCATTTTTAGGTGCATTGGACTGCGACTGCATTGATGCATACACAAATTAAGAAATTTGATGTTTTTCTCTCTTTAAATAAACTAACTCTTTTTGCCCATGCACAGTAGATTCCTGATTTCAGGATATCTATTCTCTGAATCGATGGTGATATACACCATTCTCAAATAATGACAATCGTTAAGTTCCACTTTTATCGACTCCTTTTACTAATGAAATAAAATAAACCTTCCATGAATTTAAAGTGCCCAAATCATCTTTCATTAAAATGCATATACCATGAATTATATAAAAATTCATGATAAAAATAATAATAAACAAAAAAATTCCAATAGCAGTATTTTCTGAACCTATCTGCAGCAAAATAAAATTTATCTTCAAACCATGAAGGCAGATAAGAAATCACAGCAATTCATAAAATATTTAATTCAAATGCTCATCAAATTCCTTTTCACTGTCCTCAATTTCATCTTTATTATGCGTTAATAATCGAGACATCCGAAACAAAAACGAGACTGATGTTGATTTTCTCGTTGTTCGCGATAGATACCCCGCAGGATATACAAAGTCAAGGGTTTTTTTTATAGATTACCTGCAGGTTATATTATACACAAAATTACGGTAAATAAAATAATTTCATGAGTAAGACATCATTTGAAAGCTTTGTTGATTTGAAATTGAACAATAGATTACAGAAATTTCTACCACCAGATGGCGCTGTAATATTTTAAAATTTCAATATTTAAAATTCTAAATATGATTAAATTATTTTTAATACATTATTCGAATGATATTTTAAAGTACTTTCATATTATCGAAAGTGGAATTCAAGATTTCACCTGATTTACACATTTAAAGATTACCTGATTAGGTTTTCTTTGGTATCTAAGTTACTAATTAAAATAATTTCATAAGCAATACATCATTTGAAAGCTTTGTTGATTTAGAATTGAACAATAAATTACAGAAATTTCTACCAACAGATGGTGCTGTAATATTTTAAAATTTCAATATTTAAAATTCTAATGAGCAAGGAAGGTGTTGTAAGTTATAAAACGGGGATAAGGCGCCATCGAGCAGGACTTTGCTCAAAGTCATAAATTTGAAGGATCATAACATGGTGAGCGAACAGGCTGTTTCATGTAGTGAAATGGGAAGAGGGCGCCACCGAGCGGGAGTTTCATAAAGTCGGATTTTTCAAGGATCGCGAGCCAGCTGGTCGCCGAAGGCGGCTAGTATAAAATAAATATCACTCATTAACACATTTCTCTCAATAATGCATAAGATTAATGAAATTCTCTAAACTACTCTGTATTGGCCGAATACTTAGCACAAAGTACAGCTCTAGTTTTACCCCCCCCCTCTCTTTTTATCATCTGATTTATCAATTAGAGCTGCATCAAGTACTTGATATGTACTTTGCACTCAGCTAATCTGCTGAGTACTCTATATGCAGTCAAATTTTGACCAAGTACTTGGCCAATACTAAGTAGCTGTAAGAATTTCATTATTTTTATGCACTAAATTGAAAAGAAAAAAATTAGTAATAGTGTTTATCGATAATATAAAACTAAAAATTTATAAAAATATGTAATTAAACTTTAAACAGGAAACAGATGAATAGATTGCCTCTAAATGTAAATATTAAATATTTTAAACTAAATACATGAAAAAACCTTTACTAACTTCGTTGCTTGCCGTTAAACTTTTCCACCGGGTTCCCGGTTTTCGTCAGACGGCCTCCCCTGTGCGTGACTTGGACTGTTGTGATGGTTTTTACTTTTCTAAACATGGCGCCACATTCTGTCCGGAGCTACTGAGCCGCTGTCATTGCAAGTGTTCCTATTGGTTGCTATCTCAATGGATTCGCAGTACATTGCGTAGTTATAATCCTCATAATTGGCTATTTTAGCTGTTTGTTCAAAATTTATATTAATATCTTCTTTGTAAAATGTTTTGGCCAAGGTTGTATTCTGACTTCCTGTTTTGATATCTTTTATGTGTTCTTTTATTCTTGTTTTAATTTTTCTCTTGGTTACACCGATGTACGAACCTGATTGTTTGTTTTGGTTGGTATTTTGTAGACTCCCGCGGTCTCAAGGGGGGAAAGGTTTTTTCATGTATTTAGTTTAGTAATTCAACACTTCGTTTTAAATTAATGTAGTTTAAAATTAAATACCTTACACCGATTGTGTGGAACGGTAATTTTAAAGGTTTTAAATGCTTTTAATGTAAAATTAAATATTTTATTTATTTTTAATTAAGTGTTTATCAAAATGATAAATCACCAACATCCCTTTACACGCCTGCTATTAGATGGAAATAATAATCACTTCAACTTTTCCCTTCAAAACAGGTGAAAGGTGTACACTGTAAAGTGAACATTTTTCTTGGATTTTAGTGTGACGTAAAACGCATCCATCAATCAATCCATCCGTTCTCGGCTATTGGCTAATTTTTCACTTTTCATCTCAATGTATTAATACGCCGGAGAACAAATCGTAAAAAAAAAAAAAAAAAACTATAGCACATTAAGGGCCGAATTCACCACTTTCTTAACACTCTGATTAAATCTCGCATCAGCGGTAATCGCTCGATCATACGAAAATCGGTATTCTCCAACGACTATTCGCAGTTCACCGGCTACTTTAACACTTCTTTTTTGATCCTCGAATATGGGAGAATTAACAGAGATAATTCTCGAATCTTTTCGTAACACAGCACTAGTTCGTAGCACTTTCGTACTACGCAGCTTAGCTTCGTAAATATTGAACATGAAAGAAATATAAATTTTGTTTTATTAGCAGCAAATTGCTTTTAAAATCATTTTGATGATTTTTTTTTATATTTTAATCTTGAAACATAGTCTTTAAATACCTGATTTTGAACAAGAGTTTGATTAAAAAATATGCTATAATTATTTAATGATACACATTTATCATTGTGTTTTTACTTAATTAAAATTGAATTAAGTTAATATTATTTCTGACGACATTATACTCTGTTCTGTCATGTCAAATAAAATTTTGCTGATTAAGCGATTTTTGCTATCAATAAAGATATATATCTTCTCCTTCATTTCCATGAGCTTAATCGTTAAAGATTAATTCACAAATTGATTTATTTTAATGGGTATCATAGCAGAAATTTTAAACTTTTCAATTTTAACCAAATATCTTTTATATAATGATATAACTATAATGTATAAAAAATGCACCAAATTATTTTTTGTTGAATGAAGTTTGTAAAGTAGCACCTTAAATTACAAATGTGTGCAATAATAATATCGTGTCGAATTATCGTGCTTTTTTTTTCTGCCTGATGAAAGGTTGTACTTCGACGGAAACAATTGTTGCGTGTTTCATAATTTATGGTTTTAGCTTATAAAGTTTCATTAATTTATATATTTTTCCCAATTTCTCATAAAATTATTTAATAAACATGCATATTTTTTAACCTTTTTATTAATTACTTAGAAATGTACCCGAAATAACTACTGAAAACTGGTAAATAAATGAAACAAAGGAAAAGCTATCTTCATTTGATTGTTTTAGTTTAAAACTTATTCCAAACCAAATTTTTAAGTAATCTAATGAGCTAACTAAAATAAAGAAAAATTAATTAAAGTTATTTATAAATATTTTCAATTAAAAAAAATCACTAATTTTTGAAGACTGCTTGATATAGCTTATGTAATTGGTCTACAGTCAGGGGCATTGCTTGTGTGTGTGTTGGGGGGGGGGGGGAGAGGAGCGTAGTTCGGAGAAATTTTTTCTTTTATTCATAACAATCAAAATTTTAAATCGTAGCGTAAACAGTTGTCGTCTGCGTGATTATTCTTTAAAAAAAATTTCTACAGTAAAATTGATTCTTAATCCGTGCGTAAACAAGACCAAATCGTGTTTTTTGCCGTGCCAATTTGCTTTTTACCCTTTCTAATCTTCAAATCCGATTGATTAGTTAATCAGAGATGTGAGTGGGAAATAGACGAAAAGTCTGAAAGTATCAGCAAAACTCAAAAATAATTTAATTTTAGTAGTAAAAGAAGAAACAGATACACAAAATCATACTTTCTATAAGCCAAACTGGAAAATATATGAAAATAAATTATTTAGAAGCAGTCACAAGAAAGAAAATTGAACAAAAATAAGAATATTTAGAACAAAAACCTGAAAATTGTTTTTAAAAAATTAAGAAAAGTCTGAAAGTCCTCATCCCTGGTTAATTGAAGCGGAACGGTGAATCCCAACATCTATCTTCGCTTTTGGCCAATCAAAACGAAGCTTTTCTTTCTCTCCCAGTTAATCCATGGATCACGCAATCGGCTGATGGTGAATACCGTAGGAATTTAATCCAGTGTTAGCTTTGATTCTCGGATTTTCTGATCCATGGTTTAATCCTCGATCAATGAAGTTTGGTGAATACGACCCTAAGTGTTTATATTGTAGATATTAAATAAAGGATTTTATATTATATTTCAGGTAAGAAATATTATTTTAATAGTTTTATTATATTTTTTTCTGTGTTGTAAATATACGATCCAATTTCAATTTTTGTTTACAATATTTGTGTCCAGTTGTAGATTAAAAGTTGCCGTAATCTTTGAAAAAATTATTTATTTTATACATCTGAAATATTTTAAGAAAAACTTAGTTTAGCATGCATTTAAACGTCCATGAAAGAAAGGGGCGAGTTATGTTTCATGAACTTGGCCATAGAGTATTACATTCTGATTTGTATAAAATCCTGTTAAGCAATTTAAACTTTCTATTACAGTTTAATTCAGATTAATTAAAATGAATAAAAAAAGTCTCACAATCAGAGATATCCTGATTTTTCTGAATTCTTAAAAAATTTCCTGAAATATCTTTAAATATCATTAGTTATCCTAAAATTCTTAAAATTTCCCTGCTATTGTGCTACGTATTGACATTTAAACCACCCAAATTACACAATCAAAAGCCAAACTGGCTCCATACTGTCACACTTATCTGTGATCATTAGATAAATAATACTAATTAGATAATAACTCCTTTTGCCCAAGTACAGTAGAATCCTGATTTTAGGGCATCTCTTCTCTGAATCGATGGAGATATCCACCAACCGCAAATAATGACAGTCGTTAATTTCAACTTTTACCGACTCCTTTTGCTTATAAAATAAGCCTTCCCTCATGAAATTAAAATGCCTAAACCATCTTTCATTAAAATATGTATACTTGTATACCATGAATCATAAAATAATTCGT
Organism: Salticus scenicus; assembly: GCA_963930645.1. Classification (NCBI taxonomy): domain Eukaryota; kingdom Metazoa; phylum Arthropoda; class Arachnida; order Araneae; family Salticidae; genus Salticus; species Salticus scenicus. The sequence goes on along the minus strand of OZ005652.1, from coordinate 116,143,659 downwards.
GATAAAAATAATAATCAACTTAAAAATTCCAACAACAATTTTCTGAACCTATCTGCAGCAAAATAAAATTTATTTTCAAACCATGAAGGCTGAACCAAGTCTCGTATCTCTAGAAATAATATCAATTCATAAAATATTTAATTTGTAGATGCAAATTTTACATAAATTAAGACTATACAACCAATGTAGTAATCTAGAGATATAATGCAAGTGTATTTTTAAGCCTAAACATTTCTTTTTGTTAAATTCATCTACAGAGCTTTAAACAATCTGCTGCACCCGATGCCATGCTACACCGTTAATGCTACTTGGATAAAAAGCTTTAAGTAACTTTAAGATCATTTTTAGTGTTGCACCGAGTAGCCATGTATCAAATACCGAGTAGTTGTAAGAAAGAATAATTGACGTACATATAAAGAATTTAGCACATCTTGAAATTAAAAAAAGGCCTTTTGTACATAAAATTAAGTTAAATGGCAAACAGCATGTTTTCATGAAATGTTTCAGAACTTTTGTAGTGCATATACACAATTAGGTCCAACGTTATATTTGATACTTCCAGCTTAGTGGATACAATGGATGCATTTATCTTATAAACAACTTTAAAATTATACCTATAAAAATTTAATAACATATTTAATTAATAATTATGGATATTTTTACCATAGTGATCTTCGTTATCTGATGATTACGTTCTAAAATACTCAAAATCCAGTTAAAAAAAAAAAAAAAATCAATTTCAATTTAAACAGTGTAAAGTTTTATAATTTAGACAATTTTATTTCTTTAACTGGTAATAAATAATAGTTTGGATCACTTTCTTATACTTTCTGATAAAACAGTTTTTGACAAACATCCAGTTAATTAAAAGAACCAGTAGTCGATACTGTATTACAAAATATCATCAAAAACTTTATTTTCTTTATAGTCATATACAGTATAGTCAACTCCCTCTAATCCACAGATTTATAATCTGCAAATCCTTCTAATCCATAATTGATTTTTTAATGTAAAAGAGATTTGCATCTCATATTTAAAAGAAATTCACCTTTCTCACCTTTTTACTTTTTTTTTTTTTTTTTAACCAAATTTTTATCTTAATCCTTGCTTTGAAACAAAATTGGAAAAGGGGGGGGGGGGGGTAACATTCTTGTATTTATTATCCTGCAATTCATGCAGACTAGAGATGAGACGGGCTCAGCCCGAGCCCGTAAGCCCGAGCCCGATCGGGCTCAAATCTTACGCAAGTCTTCGGGCTCCGGGCGGGCTCGGATTCAAGCTAAAATTTCCGTTTATTTTATTCTTCACTAACTGGAAAATGTAAAAAAAAAAAAAAAAAAAAAAAAAATATTCATTTTGAGAGCACGTTTAGTAATGTCATGATAGGTTATAAATCACAAAATTATCCTGCAAACCTTAGTAGCTTTGACTTTCCCTTTTCTAAATAGAACTCTTTTTTCAACGGGATGCATATTGTGTCATAGTGTTATACAGTAATCTTTCCTCCTTCGTTATATCGGGCCTCATTATATCACTCATTCGGATAATTTTTTTTCCCCGATAGGCGCGTTATAAACAATGGGCTGCACTATAAATATCTATTATATAAATATATACATGTATACAGAGTCACAGACATTATAAATTGTTACAATAACATTTATAGTTATTTAAATTGAGGATTGATAATAAGAAAATTAATCTGAAAATGAAAACGGTATTTAATTTTACTATTGTGTATGCGTTGCATAGCGTACCACTTTCAATATCGGGCTCGGGCTCTGATCACACAAAATTTTTCGGGCTCGGGCGGGCTCAGTTCAAAAATGTTTCGGGCCCGGGCGGGCTCGGATTGCCAAAATAGAGCCCGAACTCACCTCTAATGCAGACTAGCACTTAAAACAAACCACTATTACATCAATGTTTAACAAAATTAATCAGTGATGAATATTATTTCTGAACTTTCAAAAGTATTTTGTTTTGTATTTTTTAAATATGTTTATTTACATTATACAGGTACCTATTATTTGAATATGCTTGAATTATTTATCATCATATATGAAAGACATAGATTAGTTTTATTAATATTGAAGAAATATTTTATTCTAAAATTTATTAGAAATAGTCTTTCCATTTTTATGTCTATTTATGAATTAATAATAACTGACTTTGTATCTGCAAAAGAAAACTGTAAACAAAGGCAATGATCTCTAATCTGCAAATTCCTATAATCCGCACAACCTGTGGACAAAACTTTTGAGAGTTAGAGGGAGTTGACCGTAAAATAAATGAAAAGTTTTTTAGTAGTTCAATACTGCACTTTATTTTTCAAATTAAAGTAAATACAAACTATGGATTTTTTTTTTTTAAAACCCTAAATAACTTGCAGGAAAGTTTAAAAGTAGGTATATTACTTATTGATGCAGTTCGTTGGATACCAGCTTTGAGTTTATACAAAAAATTGTATCCTTAAAAAAAAAAAAAAAAAAAAAAAAATGCAAATATTATGGCTAAAAATTCCATAATTATTATCACTTGCACTGTTTGAACGTATAATAATATGAGATAGTATCTATGCAAAAACTTCTAAAAATATTAGCATTAAAAAGTAAAAACCCGTCACCTGTATGAAAATATAAAGTCATTAAACTTTTTGCTGCAAACAGCTTTTTGCAGTTAAAACAGGTGAGTAGATTGCCACCAAACTCTGTATAGAGACGAATCATGATATGAGCTTATCCATTTTAGTTACAAGAATTTGAGTATAACCATCTTGTATGCATGTAATATGCATTTTTTTTTTTTTTTTTTTTTTTTTTTTTTTTTTTTTTTTTTTATAAAAACTTATTGTATCTATAAAACAGACAAAAATAAAATATTTTAGAAAAAAGAACCCTTATATTATACTAATATTGTAAATAAAAACTTTAGTTACATATTTGTTCAAATAAAAGTAAGACACTTTTAAAACTTTAAGAAAAGATTAATTTTTAATTTAAAAAATAATAATTATGAAAAAAGTAAATACACTAAAATGTTATTAAAAATATATTTTAATAATCAAAAATGTTGTTTTTCAAATTATGGGCCAAAACCACCCATCTTTTTTACTCTACTAGAATTTGAAGATTAATGAAATTTATTATGATTTAAATGATAAAATATTTATTTTAATGTTCTCATTTCATATAATAACTTCATGCATCTTAAATTAAGCCCAAGTGTATAGGAACTTTTATATTCTCTAAGAATTATCTGAGAATGATTCACATATGAGAAAGACTAATAATAAAGAATGAAGTTATCAGTTATTACGGATTTAATAATCCACTAAGCTGGAAGTATCAAATATAACGATGAACCTAATTGTATATATGCACTACAAAAGTTCTGAAACATTTCATGAAAACATGCTGTTTGCCGTTTAACTTAATTTTATGTCCAAAAAGTCTTTTTTTAATTTCAAGATGTGCTAAATTCTTCATATGTACGTCAATTATTCTTTCTTACAACTACTCGGTATTTGATACATGGCTACTCGGTGCAACACTAAAAATGATCTTAAAGTTACTTAAAGCTTTTTATCCCAGCAGCAGTAACGGTGTAGCATGGCATCGGGTGCAGCAGATTGTTTAAAGCTCTGTAGATGAATTTAACAACTAAAGAAATGTTTAGGCTTAAAAATATACTTGCATTATATATCTAGATTACTGCATTGTATAGTCTTAAATTTATGAAAAATTTGTATCTACAAATTAAATATTTTATGAATTGATATTATTTCTAGAGATACGAGACTTGGTTCAGCCTTCATGGTTTGAAAATAAATTTTATTTTGCTGCTGATAGGTTCAGAAAATAGTTGTTGGAATTTTTAAGTTGATTATTATTTTTATCACGAATTATTTTATGATTCATGGTATACAAGTATACATATTTTAATAAAAGATGGTTTAGGCATTTTAATTTCATGAGGGGAGGCTTATTTTATAAGCAAAAGGAGTCAGTGAAAGTTGAAATTAACGACTGTCATTATTTGCAGTTGGTGGATATCTCCATCGATTCAGAGAAGAGATGCTCTAGAATCAGGATTCTACTGTACTTGGGCAAAAGGAGTTATTATCTAATTAGTATTATTTATCTAATGATCACAGAAAAGTGTGACAGTATGGAGCCAGTTTGGCTTTTGATTGTGTAATTTGGGTGGTTTAAATGTCAATACGTAGCATAATAGCAGGAAAAATTGAAGAATTTTAGGATAACTAATGATATTAAAACATATTTCAGGAAATTGTTTAAGAATTCAGAAAAATCCGGACACATATTATCTCTGACTGTTAGACTTTTTTTATTTATTTTCAAAGATTACGGCAACTTTTAATCTACAACTGGACACGAATATTGTAAACAAAAATTAAAAATGGATATTATATTTATAACACAGAAAAAAATATAATAGAACTATTAAAATAATATTTCTTACCTGAAATATAGTATGAAATCTTTTATTTAATATGTATAATATAAATACTTTAATTCTTCATTATACGATTTGTTATTGTTGCCCGGCGTATTAATACAAGATGAAAAGTGAAAAATTAGCCAATAGCCGAGAATGGATGGATTGATTGATGGATGCGTTTTACGTCACACTAAAAGCCAAGAAAAATGTGAAATATTTTCTCTTTAAAAAACTGTAAATTTATCATCAATAACTATGAAGTAAAATACTTATAATTACAAAATACTTCCTGATTTAAAATATTATCGAAATAGTTTTTTGACGAAATGCGAAATTTAAAAATCTTAAATATTTACTTTATAACAAAAAAAAAAAAAATATATATATATATATTTAGGTGAAATTTTATTTCGTATATATACAATAAATATTTAAAAGAAACTATAAAGTTTCTTTCTTGCATTAAAAAACAAAATCTGAATTTTTTATTGACTGCATTCAGATTGAACCAACCAACCAACTACAAGACCAAACCGAATAACACCTGTTCATAATTCTGAGAATTATCAATAGAAATCTTTGCATCGCGTAGTAAAAATAGTTCGATTTTTAAACTGAGTTATAAAAAAAAAAAAAAAAAAAAAAACAAGAGTTTTCCTAGGGAAAAGGGAGATGTCAGGCACATCAGATAAAAGCGATTAATATCATATATAAATTAAACTAAATTCGCTCGAGCCATATTCGAGAAAAAATTCTTACACATTAGGCTGCCCATTTATAGCTTAAATGAGCCAATTCATACCTCGAAATATATTGCACGCAGAAATGTAGCGATTTCAGGGTAGGATCAGACAGAAGGTGTAAGACTATTTTGAAATTATCAGAACATAACCTCCCATATTTTCTGAGATATTCAGTGTCGGCTTTCAGCGGTTTCTTTGATCTTTAAATTCGTGTATATATAAGTGTCGCAGTTTCGTTCGTTTTTCCGTTTCCGCTGAGTGTCGTGGCGTTCGTTTGTTTTTGCGCTTGCGTCACTTGAGACTCTGCCGAGTCTCTTGATATGCTCTTCCAACTGAATAACTGTAAAATCACAGATTTGAGGCAATAGAAATATTTAATTCAAAAGTTATGGCAGGAAAATGGAAGCCGTACGTGCCGCATGTGATGGATTTAACAAGAGACTTAAGCGCGTTAACAAGCTGAAAGACGGAATTATTCCAAAGCATTTATTGTAAAGATACACAATGAATGCCACTTTAACTTGATGAAAATAGTTTTTGCATGATTTATTTTGTGGTATTGTAATAAAAATTTTAAATTGAATGAGAACTTATTGATCACGGTGCATATATATATATATATATATATATATATATATATATATATATATATATGTAACCCATATGATAATAGAAGAAAATATTGAGAACGAAGAATAGTCAATCAAAAAAATCACCACAGAAACATACACAGGCCAAGCAAAGTAAATAGTTATCTTAAATCGATTTTTTTTTAAAGATTAATAATATTACTTAATTTAATTTATTTTACTGTGTATATATATATATGTGTATGTATGTATCACAATTTGTTCACACATTTTTTTTTATTGTAATAGATAGAAAATAATTGTTTTGAGTGCAAAAATGACATCATTGTATAAAAAGAAGAAATGTGGCTTTTAAAATTCCATACAATATTCCAATTTTCGCCAACACCCAATGCCATTTTCTTTTATCTCCATGAATATGAGAGAAGATCCCTCTCTTAGTTATCAAAAACATTTAACTTTCATGATCCTTGTTTTATTCGGCTTTCGTGACAAAACTTTATAAAATGATAGTTTCCATGGAGGATACATAAATGTTTAAAAATATTTAAAAGAAATATGAAATGTTATGTTCTTTTCATAAAAAAGTTTATTTATTTATTTAATTTTTTTTTTTTTTTTTTTTGCAAAATAGAAGCTTTATATTGGATTAAAACAATACAGATAAGATGTAAAATATTTTATTTCTTTCTAAGCATGCAAATGCATAGTTTTTATTGTTTTGCTAACAGGCTTATCCCGTTTCGCTGGTCACTATAGCTTAAATAATAAAGTTTATAAGTAAAGTTTAAAACATAACCAATAACTGTTTTTGTAGCAGTTTATAAATAAAAAAATCATAAAATCAATGAAATCATTCAAAATCCCCTTTCCGGTAGATTTTATATAAATCGGAATTTTAACGAATTACTAAACTGTTCCAATGCCATTAGATTTATTCCTCAAAACGATTTCGTTGCTATAATCGGGAATTTTTAGCAGTTCATTGGGCCGTTTACCTTGCCATTTATACGCGCTTTGCGTTTTGAGTTTATATATGTTTTCTAATTAATATACTTTATTTCAATTGATCTACGCGAAATTCTTTGTGTTCAGCGGTTTTTGAGAAAATAAACGGCCATACATACAATTGGATTTTCATAGTATGATCAATTACTGCTTTATTCTTTTCAATACATTTTCCTACTAAAAACAATAAATCTTTAGTCCATAGTATATTTGAAAATTAATATTTATATATAATAATAATAATAATAATAATAATAATAATAATAATAATAATATATAATTAAATTTTGAGAGTAGGAGTAACACAGGAGTAAAAATTGATATAGTGAACAAAGAAACTATGAGGTGTTTATATATCGTTAATATAACAATTAACGCCGTTAAAAATATACATATATTACATTTTAAGAAGTAAAAATATTAAATTTTTTAAAGAAATAATGTCACAAATAATTAAAATTCAATTTATAAACATAAAATTATAAAATGGAGAAATATTTGAAAAATTGAATTATCTTAAATTGTTCAAAAAGGGAAATTGATTCCGACATTGTTATCAGAATAGAGTAAAACATCCTTTCAATCATCAACTGGTATAATTGAACCACCTAAAACACGTATTTCTCGGTAAAAAAATGTATATAGATTGTAATATTGTTCATTTTGAATCATTAGTACTTTATTTTGTAAGAAAGGAAGCTTTAATGTTATGGTTCCAAACGGCATTAGGAGAAATTAAAGGGTCAAAATACATATGCGCTTCTAAATTCGTATCTCCAGCATTTATGATAGCCAAAAGTTGAATTAAACTAGTACATGTTCATGGTGTTTGATTTATTTAATAAAATAACCGTGCGTCAACCGATGAAATAATTGCACAAATGTGGATCTGCAAGTCAACTATTTAGTTATACTCTGATGATATTTTTACCCTATAGTTAGGTAATGACTTTATAGATCAACAGTATTTTGTTATACAAAATGAATTCTGATTTATGGATATTTTATGTTGTTAAAACTGTTTAAAACGTCATATCTGGCTTAAATACATTTCTCAGAATTTCAATAACGGATGTTTTACATTTATCCAATTTTCTTTTTTAAAGTTCCATGCTTAAATCAAAGTACGAGTGTTTTTTTTTTTTTTTTTTTTTAACCCTTAAAAACTGGAAGTATTTAAATAATAAATTTTAATTTGATATTTATTTCATGACTTTCAGTAGATTTTTTTTTTTTTATGTAACGCTGTTATTTGCACCTACATATTCCTTATGTTTTTATAATTTGGTTAAACATTTAAATATTAAATAACTATAGAAAAAATATAGATAATATCCATGATTCAATATCGTAAACGGTAATGATGTATTCATAAATATAATGGATCGTGGATATTCAAAAAGTATATAAACAAATATAATAAAAAAAATTACCATTCCAGGATAGGGTACGTAAATCATGTCTGTAAATGCAAATAACTATAAAATGAGGTTTATTTTCTTCATACGTATTTAAAAGCATTTTGAAAAAAAAAATTATTTTAAGTCACTGTTATAACTGTTACAACTGTTGCAATGTCAAAGATATATATGTTTTGCTAAGTATGTGTAATTATTATAGCCAGAATATGAAATATATTACATTCTATTGTTATTATTATTATTATTATTATTTTTTTTTTTTTCAAATATAAATTAAATATTTTTTCATATATGATTTCTTGAAAATGATCGATAAAAAACAAACATATGACATCCAAACTAGACTAAGTATTGGTATTTTTTTCACAATTACATAACTATAGCAGAGAACATTAAAATTTTTTAATCCTATATTTCACGGCAAATTTAATGGAAATCTCTCATTATATTTTAAATAAATTTGAAATGTGTCATAGCGTTTTTATCAGGTGCAAATTTTCCCTAGAAACATAGAAAATTGGTAAATATGCTTAGTTACCCAAGTTTTAGGATTCAATGTCATTAAAATAATATGTTTCATAAAATTAAATTGATATTAGATACCATAAAATGTTTTTGTAAAGAAATAGAACCAACTTCAAAAAGGAACTACTATTCAAACAACTAAAAATGAAAGAAAATTGACAGAAAATGGAACTGTAAATTGCGCCTAAAAGTATTAAATAATTCCCTTCGCCAAACAACCTATAACACTACAATTAATCATAAATTTTAAAGTCGGCGCAAAATTAAATAAAATTTAATAAGTTTTTAAAGATTTTCTTTAGATCGATAGCAACAAGTGTTTTTGTCTCGAATGATTCATTTTCATGTTTCCTTTATTATTTTATCACTGTATACAATTGTTCAATTAGTAGCATCTAAACAGAACAGTGAACATGCTTCACAATGCGGTATTTATGTTTCTACGAAGTTAGAGATTCCTTTGCAAATTTGCTGTAATTTTGATAACTATCATCCTTGATGGCTTATGGATTTGGCGATCAAAACGTAAGGCAAAATTATACACGCAAGATGTATATTTTCATAATATATATTGTACGATGTGTTTTTTCAAATTCTCTATTATACTCTTGATATACCTTATCAAAATAGTCATGATATCCCAAAGAAATTAAATATGTTTGCCAGATAATTGCGATTTTTCTTTCACCAAGTACCTCAGATACCAGCATCTTCGCCAACTTTTGCTGTTTACGAAATTTTATTTGTTTTCTTGAATCAAAGTAGTTTTTGGCTGCGTTTTGCAGATAACAATGTGAGATATGTATTTTGAATAGAATTTGATTTTTGTATTGAATAAAAGTATCCTTTTTTATTTAATTTTGCACCGACTTCAAAAGTTATGATTAGTTGTAGTGTTATAAGTTGTTTGGCGAAGGGCATTATTTTATACTTTTAGGCGCAATTTACAGTTCCATTTTCTGCCAATTTTCTTTCATTTTTAGTTGTTATAATTGTAGCTCCTTTTTGAGGCCTGTTCTATTTTATTACAAAAATATTTTATTTTTCTTTTTACAGTAAAACTTATTTATATAGCAGATCATCAGAAGACGTTCGATGGAAGTTTCACAAATCACAACATTCAAGAAAAGTGACATTACTCAAAAAATGGTTTATGTCACTGAAAAATACATGAAATGCACCCAATGCGAACAAAAAAGTTACATCTCCATCTAGAAAGTTATCTACTAGAGACACAGTTGTGCCAGTTTTATTCTAGTCAAGTTATTTTTAAGCTGATTTTTCACAAATGTGCATTTTTAAGTTGTGTGAGTTTTCTTGTCATTATCGGATATGAGCAAAAAATATCTATTGAACGAACATACGTTAAATTAAAAAGTCTTTACAAATGTAAAGAACGGATGCGCTGTATTCGTAAATGAAAATTCTGTTATGCATATATTGAACATTACAGTGAATACGTGTCACCCGCTGCGCTGGAAATTGCGCAGCGTTAAGTTCAAACAAAGAGCAAAATATGCATTGCAGCTGACGGACAGAAGTTTCAACATCGATACTTTCATATTGCTTTTTCCAGTGTAGCTGCATGCGTTCAGCAGTTAGAGTGAGAACAGACTTTTGTGAGTATCCTGTAATTTGTTTATATTTTAATGAAATAATAATGAAACCTATTTCAGGCCAAGAACATTACGACAATATATATATATATATATATATATATATATATATTAAAATTAAATCATCGCTTACGAAGTTATAAGCTAACAAATTTCAACCTCAACAACGAGAAACATGGTTTGTATTGAGAACCTCTTCCTTTATGAAGTGTTTAAAACGTCTATGCGTTAATCGATGTGACCGCTTACAATAACCATACTTTGAATTTTACATACCATAAATGTCACCCGCTACGGTACAACATATGCAATGTTTGATGTTTGTCTACGTTAAATATGCAATGTCGTTCAAGTGTGCACAAAATAGGGAATTTTGAACAAACAAATGCACGTTTTAAGCATTCTGTTTTTAGCATGAATGTCTAAACTATATTTGCGCACTACATCGATGATGCTCTGAAATTTTATAATTAACTTTTTCCCTTGTCTTGAAACGTTTCCGATATAGTATTGCTAACTCCACTCGTTTCCACCAGGTGGCGCTTTAGGCGGCTGAATCGCGTAGCACATGTCCTTTTTATTATACCTACATACCATTTTTTTCACTATAGCTGCAGTTGTTCAGCAGTGAAAAGAGTCCGGACTGACTTTTTTAATCACCCTGTATTTTCTTTTGATCTTAAAGATATTACAATGGGACCTATTTCAGATCAAGAATCTTACAATAAAACAAAAGTATGAAAATCGGATCATCCGTTCAGAAGTTATGAGCTAACAAACAAACAAAAAAAGAAAGCATACGCTTTGAATTGAGAACCTCCTTCTTTTTGAAGTCGGTTAATTGGAGCATCTCTTACGAAGTTATAAGCTTAGAAACACGAACAACAACACATAGCTCGAATTAAGAACACCCTCCTTTCTGAAGTTGGTTGAAAACGACTTTGCGCTAATGGATGTGACCGCTTACAGTAATAGTACTTTGAACCACAGAGTATACATGTCATCCGCTACGCTGCAAAATGGGCAACGTAGTTCAAGCGTGCACATTGTAGGAAATTTCGAACAAACAACTACGCGTTTTAAGCGTTCTATTTTTAGCAATAATGCCTAAAAACTGTCTTTTCGTAGTAAATCGATGATGCTCTAGAACTTCGTAATTAACTTTTCTCCCATTTTGAACCGTTTTTGAGATATGAACGGTAATTACGCTGTTTTTCACCAGGTGGCGCTTTATTTTCTTTAGATTGTAAAAATGTTATAATGGGACCTACTTCAGACCAAGATCTCTGCAACAAAACAAAAAGAATCAAGTAACCGTATTTTGAACTATATAGCGTATGTCTCACCAGCTACGCTACAACGTGAGCAATATATCTCAAATGTGTATAGTGTAAGAAATTACGAAAAAATATGCACGTTTTTAGCCTTGTATTTTTAGCATCATTGTCAAAACTATCTTTTCGTACAAAATCGATGATGCTCTGTAGTTTTATAATTCCCTTTTCCCCCCTGGCTTAAACCGTTTCCGAGATAGGAACGTTATCATGAATGTCTAAAGTATATTTTTGTACTAAATCGATGATACTCTTCAGCTTTGTAATTCAATTTTTCTTTAGAACCGTTTTCGAGATAGGAACACTAACTCCGCTATTTTCCACCAGGTGGCGCTGCAAGCGGTTTAACCTTGTCCCATATAGCAACGATCTTCCTTCATCACTCCCTGGGATATCCCTATATATCCGAGATTCTTCCCGGAAGAAAACGGAAAAGTATGGGAAATCCGAGGGAAAACCTAATTTTACGTCCCTAAGGATAAAAGTACGCAGGTAGTTCTCGCGATGAACCTCCGTGGGACTTTTTCCCTAGGGAAGGCCTTTGGAAACACTTACAAGGGATTTTCTTCCCTAGAATTTCCAATGGAGAAACCCGATTGGAGTGCTGTGTCTTGGGCAGGTGTATTTGCTAGGCGCATGCGTAATCACGAACACTGCGAGAAATTTCGAGACGGTGACCGCACGTGTTTCAACCATTTTGTTTTGCTCGCGTACATGCTACAGACTAAATACAAAAGCAGAACCTTTAGATTATTTTAATTTAAAAAAAAAAGGAAAAGATAAAAAAAAGTGTTTGCAAGAAAATACAAGATAAAAAAATAAATAAAAACATTGCTACTAACAATTGTTTTGTGCCGAAAAACAGTATATATATCGCTCCTTCAAGTTATTATATCGACCCAAAAGAAATGCTATTAATTTATATTTTTTATTAATTTTTACTATTTTACTACACCATTTGTTAAAAAAAAAAAAAAAAAAAAACTATCAAGCTTGCATATTCATTGAAGGAAGAAACAAAAATTCTTAAATTTGGATTAATAATTTAAGAAAAAGTGCTTCTCACGTGATTACTTTAAAAAGTTTATAAAACTATTTTCTTTATTGTATTTGACTATATCTTGATATTTATATGTTTACATAAAAAAATATAAATAAATAAAGGAAAAAAAAATGTTGCAAGAAAATATCGTAAGTTGAAAAAATATTGTCTGAAATAGTAATTAAAAATTATTATAAAATGTTGTTTTCCATTGCATTTATCAAGCTTTGAAAAAATAAATAGTTAAAAATACTTAGATTAAAAGAGCTATTCTTATATAATGACTTAAAAAAAAGAAACAAAAAAAAGAACTGTTATCAGTTTAAGAAGATAGATTTATTCATACAGCGATACATGTATATGTATTATTTATGCATGAAAATGCTTTAATTAAATTTTACTTAAAAAAATTTTAATTAGTGTTGAATTTCAAGTATTCAAAATTTAAACAAATTATTTAAACATCTAAAATATTAATTTTATGTTTAAATGAATTGTTTTCTAGAAAGTTAAAAAACAGAAAATAAAGACAATTTATAATTCATAAATTTAAAAAAGAAAAGAAAAGATGTTTCAAATGTACTTAATTTTTAACGCGTTGTTTTGCAAATTTCACTATAAAAAGGGAAAAAAAAAAAAAAAAAAAAAAAGAAGGTAAATTTAACAGAAGATTGTAGACGATTCAAGAAATTAATAAATAAATAAATATATATATATATATATATATATATATATGGATGAAATTGGCATTAATTATGTTATTCTTATATGAAATTTTACTATGATTTAAAATTATATACATATGCGTATATACATATACATATGCGTGTGTTGTGTTTACAATTACGCAACGAGCGACAGTCTGAATCAGAAATAAGACTCAACTACATAATTATATTATATTTATGAAATCCTTTTTGTTTTACTGCTTTTTTATTTGTTTTTCAGAAATTTAAAGTTAGTTTCTTTCTCGTTAAGATTGAATATCGAAGGAGTATTTACATATTTTAAATTGCATATTCCCTTTGTATTAGCTGCTATATGTGTATATATATATTCAAAGCATTACATGCAAAAGATAAAACACACTTTATTTATATAAAGAATAATATATATATATATATATATATATATATATATAATATTCTTTTATACACAGCGATTTAATCGTTCTTTACATTTTAGTTAATTGTAAATTTTTGTAAAAAAAAAAAAAAAAGCCAAAAATAAATTTATAAAATGAATTTGTTAGAAACCCTACACGTCTCCTATCTTAAAATAAGCAAAATAAAATGCATCGAGTTTTAATTATCATTATTATAGACAATATAACAACTGCTTTATTTCATTGCATAAATCCTATGTGAATTTGAATTCTTATAATACTTATTAAGTTTCGAAAGCAGAAGTATTCTTTCTGGTCATAGCACCAGGCATTTCGTGGAAAATATATTGCACACCCACTATGAGGTAAAACTTGACCAGACAATAATGCATTCTTAAGGCGTGGTGAAATCACAAGCGCATGAATAGAAAAAGAAATCGCTGTGTACTTTCGATGGAAGTAAAACCTCGGCCGTTTTTCTAGGATTCTGAGGTAGATAAAGGTTTCATACTCATGTGACTGAAAGAGTTTTAAACAAAGATGGGGGATAAAAAATTCCACAGAAGAAAAACGAGGCATTTCTTTCTCAAGTGCAAACACGTGCCACTGCATTGATGGGAAAAGCATTCCTTTCAAAGCGGGTAGTACTAAATAGTTTTATAGTGTGTGAAGAGGTTTTTAGTTTGAATATTGATTGTACACAAGTTTTCTTATTTAATACATCTTAAAAAGTTTTTGATAGATTAAAAAAAAAATAATAATAATAATAATCTCATATAGTTAAGGCAAATAAATTGAAGCAAAATTAAAACATTTAAAATCACTCTTTCATGAAAAAAATAAAATAAATAAATAAATAAATTTATATATTACATGCTCATATATATGCACTTTTTCTATTTATTTATTTATTATTATTATTATTGGGGGGGGGGAGTAAAAGAGAATATATTAAGCTATGAAAATTATTATTTTTTTTTTCATTTTTATTTTCTGTTTAATTATTATAAACAATAACATTTGGTAATATTAACAATAATATTAACAATAATATTATGGTCACCTTAAAAATTCATATAAAGCTATAGCTTAAAGAACACTTTCATCACAGACTGATGAACATTTTTTTATAATGATCAATTCAAGTTCAAAACATCTGAAAACGTGAAAAACCAAAAATTGAAATTTTTGATATTTCTATTCAAGTATCAATACTTAATATAAATGCATATAATTTAAATTATTAATTTCGCTACAAAACTATCGTAAGGAATTGAAACTGTGGCGCTGACATTGTAGGGGGTTACCCCCCCCCCCCTCCCAGAAATTTTGGACACGGACTCCCTATTAAAAAAGAAATTCTTTCCTCTGTTTCTTATTTAGTTTTTTACCAAAATCATTGCTTTAAAGTAAGTTTGTTGTAATCGAAAATAGACAAAAATCGACAAAAAAAAAAAAAAAAGATGAATAGAAAAACAAGCAAAGGCTGAAACTCTATTTAAGGAGATGTGTGTGTGTGTGGGGGGGGGTAGTTCATGGGAAGATTATTCTCTTCTCTCAATCATTGATGCTTTGTGCATGAAGAGCAAAAGCTTTCAGAAATATCGATGTAGAGTAATATAGCTCTTTTCACAAACGTTACTGCCATGTTGTTATTATTACATTTTTTATTTTTATTTTATATTATTAATATTTGATACGCCTGATGCTATTCTCTTCCCTAGGTTTAAGTGAATGTAATTTTTACAAAGGTTTTTGAGATATTTATTTCGACTTTTTTAAAAATTCTTTTATTTATATTCTCATTCTATCTATTTAGTTGCTTCTTTTTTCCGTTTGCATTTTTAAATAAAAATGAACTTTTCTGGATATAAGGTCATGAACTTATTAACAATAAAAATGTACATAAAAACTTAAAAAGAAAACATAGCACAAAATATTCCGAGATATTCTACCCCCCCCCCCCCCCAATTTTAACTTAAACATAGTTACAATATTAGTTTAAAATTGAAGTGGACATATTATTCCAATGATATAACTTCTACTCCTAATTCTGTTTTATAAATTCGATCTATATAATTATATAAACTAAATGGCAAAGACTATTATTATGAATCACAGACTACAATACAGGAAAAGGAAAACAAGTTCCGTAGTATTTGAAAGTTCCCATTCCATTTTTCCTCCTGTCTTCCGACTGCGCTCCGTTCCAGATACACGGAGTCTCTCCCACGGAGGCCGCTACTGCGGACATTTGAAATACCCAAGGAACACCGTAGGAGGAATGTGGAAAAAACTGGAACTCCGTCGAAGGTTTGTTAATTTCTCCGCCGGAGTTCCTATGGAAAACTTTTTGCTATATGTACTGCATGGCCACTTTGCTATACTTACATACAATTTTTATCACTATAGTTGCAGCCGTTTAGCAGTTAAAAGAGTTGGGACTGACTTTTTGGGCACCCTGTATATTCTTTTGATCGTAAAAATATTACAGTGGGACCTATTTTAGTCCAAGACCTTTCAACAAAACAAAAAGTATCAAGATCGGAGCATCCGTTCAGAAGTTATGAGCTAACAAACATTAAAAAATAAAAAAATAAAAAAAAATGTTTGAATTGAGAACCTTTCTTCTTTTTTTTGAAGTGTGTTAATAAAAAATAACAAAGAAATCCCATTGCTCTCTTTTTATACAAAATGATATGCTGGTTTCATGAAAAAATCAACTTCCGATGGATTTACACGTTTTGACAGTTCAAGGAGGTAATTTTACCATTTTTAAATACATCTTTATGCTTGCGTGTCTATGCGTGAGGTACAGAAATTTTGTGGCAGCTGTATTTTAAGAACTAATGTTCAGAATTTCACATAAGTTTATGTGCAGTTGTATTTTGATAAAAAATAATGCCTATCAATATTTCGCGTAAATTATGCAAACGGTGACGCTGCTGAACGGCAAATCATTCCATTGAAAAGAAAACTGTATTTCAGCTTCTATGGTATACAACTGGGCAAATCTTAATATACAAGAAAGACTGTAAAATGACTTTGATTTATTTTTGGTTCATAAAGGTCGATAGGTGCTGCCTATATGATATAATTTACTCCGTTAATATATCGCTAAATATAATCTTCTAAGGAAAACAAATGTACCAATTCTGATATGTAAAATGACCACCATGAAAAAAAAAGCTGACATAATTTGGGTGTATGTCACCCGACAGGTGGTGCTTTTATTACTTGCCTTTTGTCATTTTTTACCTGACTACATCTGAGCACGTGTTGATTAAACTGCAAATATCTCTATAGGTTTAACCTATATTATGAGAAGCCATTAGATTTTTTTACAGGTTAAACAGTATGTGAAGTTATATTGTAAGACAATATATAAGACAGTTTTATTATAACCACGGTATTCTGGTACTTTTTAACGTAGTATTAAAAATTAGTTTATAATTTTATTGAATTTCACTGAAATGTACAAACATAAAAACTACTTTAAATGTAATGTATAATAAAATTATGAAAAAAAATAATAATAATAATAAAGAAATGCTACACAAAGTGTACAAAATGCAATAAGTAATACAGCAGTCTGGTATTTCAGTATTACAAAGCAAAACATCATCATTTCAAAATTACTAAAAGGATAAATGCCCATTATTCTTTGAAATGAGACTCTAACGTTGACATATCAACCGATCGAATTGTACAGATTTTTGGTGATTTACAATAAATATGAGAATATGTACAAAATGAGAACACTGTGTTGTGAAATTTATTGGAAATTTTTACAAAAACGCGGGTATTTTGTGCATTCCGCTATTTTGCTCTGCACTCTCTGTCTCTCCCTCTATCTTTCTGTCCCTCTTTCTGTATTTACCCAGTCTGTGTTTAAGGTTAAACTTATATTGCAGCATATTTATGATTTTCATGTTACTTAGAACAATTGCGTTTAATTCATTTATTATTTAATTTCCATTATTTGAATATTGTTTAAAAATTTAATTAAATAGTGATCTATTTTAGTTTTTAGTATTAATTTAAAGTAAAGAAAAAAAATGAGAACTCCATGTGTGCGATACATTAGAATTCTTATAATAATTAGTTGATTGTACAAATATTTTTAATTTACATTTTTTTAAAGTCACACAGGTATGTTAGCATCTTAATATATATATATATTAAATATTGTAAAAAAAAAAAAAAAAAAAAAAAAAAAAAAAACTTAATGCGTGGAGAAATTACTGTCGTATGTTATGCTAAATAAGCTTAAATGTTATTTTTTCTCTCTATTAAATATATATATATATATACAGATATCAAATGAGAAAATTTAAAAAAACAGAGCTAAAAAGTGACAAGTTCACGAATTATATTATATTAAATATTAAATTTCACGCAGTCTGAGCAAGAACAACGTTATAAATCTTTTCCTGCATTTTTATTTATTTATTTATTTATTTTTGTTTTTTGTTTTCATTTTAACTTTGACATTTGGGTATGGAAATATTTTTCTTTAATTAAAATGATCTCAGAAAAGAAAAAAAAAAAATCAACTTGTAGTTCTAGAAAGATTTATGTATGAAAAATAATTTTATATGTAAGCATAACAGTAAAGAAAATGTAATTTAAAAGAAATATTTTACCAAGTTAATGTGATTCCAAAATTAATTTTAAAAGTGTTGAATCGAATCTGCCCTAAAGAAAATTTATTTGCGAAATTTATTAAAGAATGCATATATATATATATATATATATATATATATATATATATATATATATATATATATATATATACATATAATTTATAATCATTATTCATTAATATTAAAATGTTATACTATCGTAATTATTATCATATATTATTATTATTTCATTCTATGAATGAATGTTTATGATATATGAATTATCTCTTGAAACGTGAATTGCAAAACTACTGAAATTACTATTTCTTGTAAGAAAATTTTAAAATCAGACTGAATATGAGGGCTGCCTTTTAGGTTTCTACAAAAAATGTTTAGAAAATGAATTTTCTGGGAACAAACTGTTTTATTGCTTTTCAAAATATTCCCCTTTAAGATTTATACACATTTCCATCCGTTCAAACCAATTCTTGAAACAGTTTCTCCACTCTGAAGTTGATATCTCAGAAACATTGTTTTGGAAGGCATCAACAGCTGCTTGAGGTTATGAAAATCTCATGTATTTTTTGTTTGACATAAGGAAATAAGAAAAAATCGTTAGGCGATAAATCAGGTGAATATGGGCAATGAGACATTAATTCGATATTTATCCTTCAAATAGTCATTGATTCACATGCTGTGTGGTAGCTGGCGTTGTCGTGATAAAAAATGATGCAGCAATTTTTGTTGTTTTTCTGATTTCGTTGAAGACTTTTGGCAAACAAATTTCTGTATACCATTTAGCGTTAACAGTTTTTCGATCATCTAAAGGAATGGTTGCGATTTTTTCCTGTATGGCCGAAGAAACAAACATTTTCTTGGAAACGCTTCGAAAACAACTTTCGTAGGATTCGCTTCATCTGGAATGGATTGTTGTTTAGTTTCCGGTTCATACAAATATATCAACATTTCGTCACCTGTAACTGTGTGTGTGTGTGTGTTGTATACGGATTTTGCTGCTCCCAATTTGAATTTTTTGCCATTTCCTTACACCAATTTACACGAGCTATTTTTTAAACTTCTCTCAAATTGTGCGGAATCAGTTTGGAACAAATCTTTTTATCAGCTAAGTGTTCGTGAAAAATTGAATGTATATGCCAAAGGGAAGTGCCTGTGATATGCCAAGGGAAGCTTCTATCTCACGATACATGACATGCCGATCTTCTTCAATCATCTTGGGCACAGCATCGATGTTGTTTGGAATCACTACCGATTTTGGTCGTCCTTCACGAGATTCATGACTGACGGATGCACGACCACGACGAGATTCCGCAAACCAATTGTAAACAGTCTTCTCTGATGGTGCTTCATTATCAAAAGTTTCACGAAGCGATACTATGCGTTCTTGTGGAGTGAAGCATTTCTTAAAATCTTAAAAATTCTCCAACGGAAACCTTCACGAGATACTTTCACTTTTTTTCACTCACTTGCTTCATTTAAACACTCACTCTAAACAAAATACGCGGACGATTTCTAAGATGCCACTGATTTCAAGATTAATAACATTAAAAAAAAGAAAAAAAGTATGAATTTTACAAATATCCTGAAGACAAATTTCAGTAGCACCTTCTGTTGGTCGTTTGTAAAGCCATAAATGGCAGCCCTCCTAAAATAAAACGCCAATGAAGGTCATTTTCCCACGCTGAATGTGTGTAAAAAAATAAAGAGAGCTAAAACATTATTTGTATAAGTGACTGCATTAATATAAATTATGCATAAGTTTATTCTATAGTTGATATATAGCGTTTTTTAGATATCACTAAAAAAAATCAAAATTATTAAAACTGAGCGACCTAGGAGTTCAATGTTATAAAAAATGCACGATTATTTTATCTGCTGTCGGAGAATATTTTTTTGCAGCCTCACAACATGGGATAGGTGATTCCTCACTATCTTCCGTAGAGAGTTTACAATTGAAACAGCCATTTTCTTATAATTTTAGTATTACTAAATTTTCAAGCCTGTTAGAATACCTGGAAGAACTGATGGAACAAGTCACTCATACTCTTGGAAGAATTTCTTCAATGAAAAGGACCTATAATGATACAAGCATTAAAACTCGATATATTGGAATTTTCTGTGAATTCAAAACAGTCCCTTGACGAAGCTTTGGATTTTTGTCAGTTTTTATTTATATCTCCTTGATTGTTTTACTTTACGGATTCATTAGAATATTAGAAGTCATGTAGTTTAAAGATTTCAATCATTTATGGTATATATTTCTTATAATCATGAATACCATTTATAAACTTTTTAATCACTAGTATTCACAAAATGCTGAATTTGCGTTATCGCTTAGCTTAGAAAGCAGATAAACTAAGAAAGCTTTGAAACGTATAATCAACTCTATCAAAAAACAAGTTATCTTTCAACAATGAAAATAACCAGCCTTACTTTTTATGTCTATTTTTTTATGCATTTTTCTTATTTCTTCTCGACATATTTTTTAATTTTTTTTTCTTTAGAATTTGAAACCGCATTCTTGTGTGCAACTTTGTATTGTAATCAATTTCTGAGATGCAATTTTTATTACATTTGACTCATTATACTGAGAGTTATAAGGCCCTGTAAAACTAAATTGTATTTATATGTATAATTGTAGTAAAGTAAAATATTCGGCTATGGTATCGCAATACACCTTTTTGAGGCCACCTAAACTAAATTTTATTTATTTTATGGGATGTGTTTACGTGTTATGTGTGCATATATATATGAGATTTTGTGCTAAAAAAATGCAAGTGTAATTGGGATATAGATCACTGTTGCGCAATCTGTCTAGGTTTAGATCACTGAAGGAACAATGGCTTCTTTACAGGTTAAAAATAGATCTTTATTAATATGTCTTTCTATCTCAAATCAGTCTATGTACGATATTGTCTGAACGCATTATTAATTAATCTAGCAGAATTGCACTTTAGTATGGTCGTTAATGTAGATTGCTTCTTTAAAATATATACACAATTACATGGTAAACAAACAAACAGAAAAAAACCTTAGTATCCAATCACTTTATGATGCTTATTACTTTTCTTTATTTACTGAATAATTCGATGTTTAATTAAAATTTGTTTAAAATCCTACTAACTACTGAGTGTTTGGAAAGTCACAAGAGAAATTCATTGTTTCATTTTATTGTCTAAGATTTAGTGTGTGTTGAATTTTCCTTTCTCTTTCTGCACCACTCATGAACCTTGAACACTCGAACATGAATCTCTGTATATATATACATACATACATATATATATATATATATATATATATATATATATATAATTCATTTTATCTTATTTATTTATGTTATTTTCCATTATTTTCATACATTACTGTAGATGACAGCACTATTCAATTTACTATAATTAATCTGAATCCCAATTTAGGTAAGGATTTAACTTGTTTCGGTTTGTGGTTTGTTTAATTTTACTAACTATGTTCACTGCTAACATTGTGCTGACTAACTGTGCTTTTAACTTATATCTGCTTGTTACATTTCACATGTGTCTCGTTTTTCAAAAACTATGTGTTGCCTCTTTCTTGCTTTTTTGTGAGAGTTTAAAATTACGATATTTATTGTGTTTTATGTGGTTTATTGGATTAACACTTGTATTGGTGAGTTTATTTTTATCTACGTTTTTTCCTGTTTTATTTCCAATGTGTGTTTCTTCTGCGTGTTATATTTTATATGTGACTAATATTTAATAAGTTTTGTGCTGCTTCTTTCTTGCTTATTTGTGATTATTTGGGGCTTAAAATTACAAGGTTTATAGTGTATTATCACTAATATTTTTTTAAATGGTTTATTGGATTGTCATTTGCAGTGATGAGTTTTATTTTGATCTACGCTTTTTCTTGTTATATTTACAATGGGTGTTTCGGGCCTGATAACAAAGCAATTCTTAGCATTTGCTTTCTTTGTGAAAGAAATACATCCATTTTTTAACATATTTGCTTTCTACCAGGCCCTTGATAACATTAGAATGCAAATATTTTTTTTTCTCATTCCAATTTGCTATAATTCATTTAGATTTTACTTTATTTCTTTTTTGGTTTATTTGGGTGGTCTTCGTTTTTGATCAGAATAATTGTTTGAATACTAAAATTAAATCAAATGATTGCACTTATAATAATATATTACTACTGAATGTTCTGTCTCTCTCTCTCTCTCTCTCTCTCTCTCTCTATCTATATATATATATATATATATATATATATATATATATATATATATATATATATTTATATGTATATATAATATATATATATACATACATACATATGTATGTGTGTATATATAGGCATATGTGTGTGTTTGTTCTAAATAGCAAGATCTACAGCAATCGCTTTCCAAATTGCATGGTATAATCCACTTGATTTACTAATTCATCTTTCTGCGAAAAATCGGTAGAGTAATTTCTCAATGGCCACAGCAATCATAAATTTGCATCCTGATTTTTCAAACAAAAGCCAAGTTTTACACTAAATCAGTTTCTAAATTTCACATACATTATAATTTGCTTCCTGATTTCACGTTTTGAAATGAAATGGTTAATGGTTTAATAACGTACAGAATAAAATTTATATTAAATAAATAAATTAAAAAAAAAAAAAAAAAAAAAAAAGTTTATCACCACAAATATATAATTTTTTATCTCAGTCAGTGAACTAAGTTCCTAAACCCCAATTTTTATCTATATTACACTCCCGACTAAAACGTTTAGCAAACTTTTAATAGCACAAAGGTCAGGAAATTGAATGAAAATTTTTAATAAAAAAAAAGGCTTTTTCGAAAATTCAAAATACATCATCTCATTTTACACCTTATACATCACTTTTTAAGAAGTCTTCAGGGTTTCAGATGAAAAGGTTTCCGAAAAACATCCCTCCACCTTCATTTTAGTCTCAATTGCACTAACAAGGAGAGGTCACGACATGGAAAATTCAGATCGGGACGAAATTGCGCAGGATTGTAGTATACTATGCGGGTAACAACATATTAAAGCAGTAGGGCCCACTATCCACAAAATTTCGAGAAAAAAGCATTTAAAGTTTCAGTAATCTTTAAATGCAAGTTATTTCATAAGCGAGTAAGCGCCTTAGTGGCGTGATCCTAAAGCGCGAGTCTCCCACCCAGAGGACTTGGGTTCCAGGCTACCTGCGGGGGGACTACTCTTTTTTTTTTTTTTTTTTTTTTTCTTTAACTTTTTATGTAATCTTAACTTTTTATTTATTTTACTTTATTTTACAATTCAATTCAAAATTTGAAAATTTTAATAAAAAATTATTTAATTTTCTTGAGTATAAAATAATTTTTTCCATTTTTAATATTTATAACTTAAAAATACAATAAATTTCTATAACTTAAGAAATAAAGTTTAGTTTTGCAAAACCCTAAATAAGAAACATAAAGAAAAACAGACAAATATTTAAATAATTAAAAAATAAACAAGCTGTAAACAAAGTGTAAAATAGTTAGCAGGTGTACTTAAATCTTGGTTTGAGCTTCCTGATTTGGTTTGAATGTGTATAAATTACGCAAACACTTCTAGCTTGTTAATAATAAAAGGGCAGGTGGAATTTTATTTTGCGCACAGAAGGATAAAAAAAAAAGGAAGTCGTTATCGAAAAAGAAACGATGTTCATTAACATATAAAATCTACATTTATAGATAACATTTCTTTACCTGTAATAATTTAATAGCGTCGCAATCCTATACTATAATTTTAAAGAAACTATTGATTGGAGAAGTAATTATTTAATTTGGATAGTAATTATATATGCAATTAAAATCATCATTTCTCTGTAATTTTTTTTTTTTTTTTTTTTTTTTTTTTGTAATTTAAAAAATAAAATTAAATATAACTAAAATGAAATAAAATATTTAGATAAATAATTAAAAACAGTTTCTTTAGTTTTTTTTACCTTATTTTAAAGTTAAAATAAAATAAAATTTATTTTTTAAGTTATATAAATTTATTGTATTTTTAAGTTATAAATATTAAAAATAGAAAAAGTTATTTTATACTCAAGAAAATTAAATATTTTTTTATTAAAATTTTCAAATTTTGAATTGAATTGTAAAATAAAGTAAAATAAATAAAAAGTTAAGATTACATAAAAATTTAAAGAAGAAAAAAAAAAAAGAGTAGTCCCGCAGGTAGCCTCGAACCCAAGTCATCTGGGTGGGAGGCTCGCGCTTTTGGATCACGCCACTGAGGTGCTTACTGACTTACGAAATAAATTGTATTTAAATATTACTGAAACTTTAAATGCTTTTTTCTCGAAATTTTGTGGATAGTGGGTCCTACTGATTTAATATGTTGTTACCCTCATAGTATACTACAATCCTGCGCAATTTCGTCCCGATCTGAATTTTCCATGTCGTGACCTCTCCTTGTAAGCTTCACAGTTTCTATCCCAAACGATTTCCATATTGTCGAACCTACTCCCACTTTCTTTTTTATCGTACTCCTTTAACTTTCTTTCGAATCGGTCAAAAAGTTGTGTATTTGTAAAGCAAACAAATTATATTTACCTTTAAAACTCTTTAATTTATTTCCATGAAAAAATGTGTTATATATCGCTTAAAGTAATCTATGTTAATGGAATTTGTAAATGAAATTATGTTCTTTAATATTTTACCTTTTTGTTATCGGTTTAGATAAAAATATTAATGTAAAAAACTGAAAAAATAAAGCATATGAAGCTAATATGTGCCTCTCTCTCAGCATATATATATATATATATACATATATATAATTAACAAATAGAAGTAAATATATTTTTATTTTCATCTGTATTCAAACAGGGAAAGTATGAAATATGAAGAATTTTTTGACTTCCAGTTTTTGATGGATTTACACATTTTGATAGCTCCAGAACACGATTTCGTCATTTTTAAAAATGTGTGTCTGTGGTTGCGTATGTGACAAAAATGTTTATCGTTCCTCTATTACTAGGACTATTTCGCATAGTTTAAAACAAATGTAATGCAGTTGCACTAAAGTACGAGTAGTACATAGATATTTTTGGTGT
Organism: Salticus scenicus; assembly: GCA_963930645.1. Classification (NCBI taxonomy): domain Eukaryota; kingdom Metazoa; phylum Arthropoda; class Arachnida; order Araneae; family Salticidae; genus Salticus; species Salticus scenicus. The sequence continues at coordinate 116,118,103 of OZ005652.1, read as the reverse complement.
AAATCAAAAGAGAGTATATATTTCAAAACTCATATAAATGCACACAACAAGAATTTAATTTAATTTAATTTCTCTCTCTCTATATATATATTTTAATATCATTTTGAAATTGTATATTTTAGTAATTCCACATCCTCTTAAAATATGTTTGTGTAAGAATGTAGATTTCCTTCTGGGGGTGGTTACCTTCGACAAAGTGTAAATTGTAAATCTGATTATTTTTTGACAATTTACTAAACACCTTTATATGAATGATGAAACCATACAGATATGACGGTTTAAAACAATATATATATATATATATATTTTTTTTTTTTTAAATGTGAAACTTATGCATATTTTATATTTTACCTGTAATCGTAGAATTGTTTTCTTTTGACTTAATGTTATTTTTTTCTTAAAGGTAAATATCGTCTGTATTCACTATTAAATATGATTACATTAATTTTATGTAGAAAATATACTGCAGGAATTTGTATAGAAAACTATGGAAGTATATTTTATTACACCCACAGCATATTCGTGGAATTAGTTTTGAAAAAAGTTTCAATATGTGTATATATAATTATTGTAAAATAAATGTAACTTTATGAGAATTTAAAAATTACCCAATGATATTTTTTTCTGTTTTTGACAACAATGAGATGTTTTATCTCCTGAAATTAAAACAGGTAGGAATAAAATATCGGTAAAAATAAGACAATGTTTATCAGTTTTTAAATTAAACAATTTCATAAATAATATTGTATTTTTCTTGCACTTTGATGTGTTTAACGGACTAATATTATTAATCTTCTAATTTGCAAAGAGCAAGTACTTTTTGTGCAAAAGTACTTTTTGTTTCATCTCTGCATCAACGAATGAGATAAAACCTTTTTTTTTTTTAGCTTTATTTCTAAATAGTAGTGTTGAAAAAGTTTGCATTTGTGTTGTCAGTCATTACTTCTAATGATAGCAAAAGAAACATGTGATGTACTAACACAATCCTCACAGCAATGGGATTTTATATTAAGGATGGTTGGATGGATGGGTTTTATGTCGTACTAGTGTTGCGCAGATGGGAAATTGGCGACGGTTTGCGACACACCCCAAGAGGTGGTCCGGAGACATGCCATTACAATTTTGATCTTCTATGGCAAGGATGGCTCTCCCGCTTCGGTGACCCCCCAGAAGTATAATTTTTTATGGGAAGATAGAGGATATAGCGGCCACGACAAATTTTACGTGCACCAGCCACCATTAGTGTACACGACGGTCTTCGGCCGGCTGGAGTACCGAACCCACAATCTTCCAATTACGAGGTCGGCGCTCTACCGACTGGGCTACCGAATCAAATTTTATATTAAGCATTTTCTCTTTATATCGTTAAATGAATCAAAACAATCTTGTGGGATTTATAAACCATTCAATTCCACTAATAACACCTTATCTTTCAGAAAAGATAGCTTTGTGTTTATTTAAAATATATACTTCGTCCTGTTGTTTGCTATATAAATTATGCTTTTAAATTATAATTTCAATAGACAAGAATGAATTGCAAATCCTTCGTGATTATATGTATTTAGCCAATTGTGTTATTTATAACATTTTTAGAGAGACCTTGAGTCAATGAACTTGAATGTGGAGCATCAGTACCAACGCAGTTCATCAATATTAATAGAATTTAAAGAGCTTGCAGGTAGACTAGAAGAAAGGCAGCCAGATTGACTAAATAAAGCCATGATGTAACTTTAACATAACCAAATGTGTTTAAATGAAATTACAGAAATGTCCAATTACATTCCTTAATATATCTGGAAATTTTGTCGTGGCTCTGTAAATAATTTTTTATTTATTTATTTAGATGAGAGGAGGGCATTGTGGAATACCATTTATCTTTCTTAAAATACCTTTGCTTGTTTTTAATAAAAATCCCCAAAATCATGATGAGTACATAGTGTAATTATTTGCAATGAATTGTCACTTAAAAAAGAAATATATATATATATATATATATATATATATATATATATATATATATATATATATATATATATATATATTTTATAAAAAGTTTACTTAAAAAAAAGTTACGAAGGCAGCTTGATATGAACTAGTTGGGTAATATGAAATTGGTGGCTTAAACTATAGAAAAACTAATTAGACTTCGTAAAATATATTTAGTTATAAATATTTAAATAATTAGAAGGACGAATTAACTTTAATAAACTTTAAGTACCTTTAACGATCCTTCAACTTTAGCAGCTTTTAAATTATATATTTCGACGTGCTATCGCAGTCATCTTCAGATGTTGTTTATGCTGCATCACTGAAAAGTGTCTTCAATCTTCCTCCACATCAGTCTCCTTCTCGCTTACGTCATTGTTTCGTCGGTGATTTCTTAGTACTTGTTGCCAATCCTTAGTTATTATGCTGTGCTCTCTCTCATTTACTGCCATGTTAGATGTTAGAATTTCTAAAGCTTCGCGTTTCAGAGCGTAGTTATGTGAGTTGTATGGGGCTATTTTGACGGTTTTTAGGGTATTAATTATTATTGGGTTAATTTTATGTGTACGTGATAAGGCGGTGGAGCTTCTATTGTATTTTAGATCGTTAATATGTTCTATTTCTCTGTCCTTTATTTTCCGCTTTGTCATTCCGATGTAGGTTGCAGGTTTATTGTTATTTTCAAGATCGAAAGTAATCTTGTATATCCCCGAGGTTTCTTTAGGGTCAATAATATCTTTTTCATTTCGGATTCTTTGAATAATGTTTTTGTTGGGTTTAATGGGTATGTGTATATTGTATTTGGAACCTACGTTTTTAATTTTGTTTGCTATGCCGTTGCAGAAAGGTATGGAGGTGGTGAACTTGGGTTTTATTTTTTGGGCGTCATTAATTTTGTTATATGTTTTTAAGCGCTTTTTGTAGAGTTTTTGAATCAGTGAATGGCTGTATCCTGCATTTTTAGCAATGTTCTTTATAAATTTTATTTCAGCGTTAAGAAGTTGTTTATTTGAGCAGATTAAGATGGCGCGATCTATGTAGGAGCGTATGGCGGCGGTTTTGTATTGGAACGGGGTTTTGCATTTGTTATGAATGATTTCGTTATTGTTTGTTGGTTTTCTATAGACTGTAGTATCCAGGGTATTATCGCGTTTTTTAATAATTTTGACGTCTAGGAAATTAATGCTATTGTTAGTTTCAATGTCAAGGGTAAATTTAATATTATCATCAAGGGTGTTTAAGTTAGTTAGAAGGGTTTGTGGGTCGATGTTGTTTGGGATGACGGCGAACACGTCATCCACGTAACGTAACCATATTTTACAGTTTTTTATGATATTGTGAGCGGATATTTCGAAATGTCTGAGTTTAATTTCGGCTATAGCTCCTGATATGGGAATTATTTAATAATAATATAAATAATATAAATAATTTAAAATTAATGATATAATCCAAAACCAAATAATTAACAACTACGGCAATAATAAAATAAGCGAAACTTTAATTTCAGCCAATAATCTTTTACTAAACAACTCATTCTTCACCTTCAATAACGATTTCTATCAACAAACGAAAGGCGTGCCCATGGGATCCCCCATATCAGGAGCTATAGCCGAAATTAAACTCAGACATTTCGAAATATCCGCTCACAATATCATAAAAAAATGTAAAATATGGTTACGTTACGTGGATGACGTGTTCGCCGTCATCCCAAACAACATCGACCCACATACCCTTCTAACTAACTTAAACACCCTTGATGATAATATCAAATTTACCCTTGACATTGAAACTAACAATAGCATTAATTTCCTTGACGTCAAAATCATTAAAAATCGCGATAATACCCTGGATACTACAGTCTATAGAAAACCAACAAACAATAACGAAATCATTCATAACAAATGCAAAACCCCGTTCCAATACAAAACCGCCGCCATACGCTCCTACATAGATCGCGCCATCTTAATCTGCTCAAATAAACAACTTCTTAACGCTGAAATAAAATTTATAAAGAACATTGCTAAAAATGCAGGATACAGCCATTCACTGATTCAAAAACTCTACAAAAAGCGCTTAAAAACATATAACAAAATTAATGACGCCCAAAAAATAAAACCCAAGTTCACCACCTCCATACCTTTCTGCAACGGCATAGCAAACAAAATTAAAAACGTAGGTTCCAAATACAATATACACATACCCATTAAACCCAACAAAAACATTATTCAAAGAATCCGAAATGAAAAAGATATTATTGACCCTAAAGAAACCTCGGGGATATACAAGATTACTTTCGATCTTGAAAATAACAATAAACCTGCAACCTACATCGGAATGACAAAGCGGAAAATAAAGGACAGAGAAATAGATCATATTAACGATCTAAAATACAATAGAAGCTCCACCGCCTTATCACGTACACATAAAATTAACCCAATAATAACTAATACCCTAAAAACCGTCAAAATAGCCCCATACAACTCACATAACTACGCTCTGAAACGCGAAGCTTTAGAAATTCTAACATCTAACATGGCAGTAAATGAGAGAGAGCACAGCATAATAACTAAGGATTGGCAACAAGTACTAAGAAATCACCGACGAAACAATGACGTAAGCGAGAAGGAGACTGATGTGGAGGAAGATTGAAGACACTTTTCAGTGATGCAGCATAAACAACATCTGAAGATGACTGCGATAGCACGTCGAAATATATAATTTAAAAGCTGCTAAAGTTGAAGGATCGTTAAAGGTACTTAAAGTTTATTAAAGTATATTTAGTTATTTTTTATTATAAAAAAACATATTTTTAAGATTATGTGAAAGCCATTTCTACTTCGAGTCTATATGCAAAAGTGACAGATATAATCTTCGTTTTCTGCTCCGGTACAGTCCAGGTGAGCCAAACACAACAGCTGTCTTTAAGCATACTTTAAGCATACATTATGCTTAAAATCAATGTTCAAATCTCATGTGTACAAGTAAGTTTAAATGTTTGAAAACGTACCTCCAAAAATTCTTGAAATCCACAAAACGTACTTTCTTCTATAGAGAATGGTAAGACAACAACAAGCGGTCGATTCTTATTGTATTGCTTCATGGGAATCCTTCTTCAGTAATTTATGTTATTTTCACGAGAGAGCAGCATGAATCACAGCCAGAATCTCGGTATTCCCTATTTCCCGACTATTCCATAATACCCACCTCTTCACTATTTTTGTGTGTGAATAATATATATCAATTCTATTACCATCGTTAAGAATAAAGTTATTTAAAAATGATTTATTTATTATCTCTCATAGGACACAAATCATTTTCATTCTTTTGAATGTCCCTGTTCTCAAACTAATTTTGGTATCTAGAAACTTTCCAATACGGTACATGCCGATACATTTTACACCATTTGTAATTCTAAAGAAATTCTGAAAAAAATGTGGACGTTAGACTTCGAACTGAATGACATTGCGGAAGTATAAACACTTTTTTCAATTTTATTGGAAATTGTTAGCTAGGGAAATGAATGTCTGGGCTTCATTAATTGAATACCTGAAAAAATGTAATAAACACAAATAAAGGAAAAAAATCAAAACGTCATCATAAATCTGTAAAGATCTGTAGTCACTAAGAACATATACAAATCTATAATATTCATTGTTCAAATAACCACACCGGGAACTGAGTGATTTATGAGATAACAACATGAAATAGAGGGCTGAATTGCTTCAAAATTACTGACATATTAATGTCTGGGGTAGTCAATATATCGATATTAAGCTTTAAATATTGTGAGCTACTGGTAAAAAGTAATTATTAAATAAATATACAGCTGCATATATAAATTCTAACATGATTAATTACGCATATGAAAGTTGGCACAACTTACGGCTTATTATCAGTAAATGAAGGTTATTTTTAATGGAAATTTATTTATATACCTATACTTTTTTTCCTTTTTTTTTTTTTTACTTGAGTAGTTTTTTTTTTTTTTTTTCCTCTTAACACTTTGCGGAAACTGTTTGCACATTGTCGCGGACGTAATTTTTATTTAGCCGTTTCCCTAAAATTATGCATAATTCAAAACCATGGTATATGCATTTTTTTAATCCCATAGTTTCAGTCATTTTTTATAAATACCAAGTTACCACACTTTTACCACAACATTACCACATCTGCTTTTTCAGATAAAATGTAAACGGATACATGTTTACGGATAAATGATTTATACTCGGAAACTTAAAATCTTGCTCTTAAATAGAGTAAATATTACAGGAACTGCAAAAATTGTCCCTTATTCGTCGAAATAGTAAAGTATTATCTCCGTAAAAGGTTAATAATTTCTTATTATACATATATATATAGCTAACGATTGTAAAGAATTTATGAGTTTAAAGATAAGAAAAACAAAAAAGGATTTCATTTTATTTCATTTTATTCATTGATAATTTATTCCTATATATATATATATACATACATTCTTCACCATAGTTAAAATATGTATTTTGTCTTTCAGGTATCACAAAAATATTGAAAATTCAGTACGGCATACGTATTAGTAGGTTTTAAAAGCATTGAAACAATTTTAAGAATCTAATTAACTTTAAAATTACGCATCTCAGGAAAATTATTTTAATAGAAAATTATTTCAATTTTAATAGTGCTTTATAGTCCATGCAATGTTGATTTTTACGAAAAAATTGAGTTGATTTTATTTATTTATTTTTATTTGACATAAATAAATAAATACAAATAATAAGTATTTTACTTTACGATATATTAAAAAAGTAATTGCGGAATTCTTAATATCTTCAAGTTTTTAATGAAGAATTCCTTAAAGATAGATGAATACATAAAAAAAAAAATAAAGTACTATTGTTCAATAAAAATAAAATAAAATAAAACACAATTATAAAATTACTGCAGGGAAGAAAAGCGAAATAAAAAGCTTTCTTTTCGGATATAAATAAACACAAAACATGTTTTAAAAATATTTAATGATAAAAAACTTTAGCGACTCAGTAAAATCTAAAAATTGTATTGTTAATATTTAAAGTGTCACATAAAACAAATTTTCTCAAACTGAAGATTAATCTTGGTATTATACAAAATACACTTACTGGATTTTAACTCAAAAAGAAATTTATAAAATTAGGTAATAATCTTACTGATAATATAAAAGTGTCTAAAGTGTTAATCTCATGTTCCTTATCTTATTAAATATGGATATATGTCCGGAAATTTAATATATATATAATATATATAAATATATAATAGGATAAAAAAGAGGAAATAATTAAATTAGTATTTTTATATTTTAAATTAATATTGCAAAATGAATTAAAAGAAATTTCATTAGGCCGTAAGTAGTTTTTAAATAATAGAAAAACAAAATAGAAATTCTTGATGGCTCTTTCATTTGAAAATGATGAGTATAAGAAATCTGGTTAAGTTAATTGGAATAGATTGGAATAAATATGCCAATGAGTTAAGTTAAATGAGTAATAAATTAAATTTAATGAATTGTTGGCGCCGGAATGATTCAATATAAGAATTAAATTAGCAATGTTAAAAGAAATAAAAGATTTATGACTATAAATTCGGATTTAATTACTTATGTCAGATGTAAAGCTATAAATATTGTGTTAATGACTTGGCGATTTGGCGATTACCAGCGTCACGGTGTCTAAAAATACGAAAGTACAGCCCCTAAAAAACAAAGAAGTGGCGTGTTATTAAATAAGATAGTCAATAAAAGAAATGGGGGGGGGGGTTAAGATTACGCCAGAAATACAAAAAAATTAAGGGTATAAAAAAATGAAATTCGCCAAAATTAAAGATCTTCCTTAATTAGCTCTTGTCAGTAAAATCTAGTAAAGCTGCGACACCGAATTTCAAAGTTAACATGCGAGGCCAGGCACCGGCAAATTCCGCTAGCGTGATCGGGGCCGTCTTTAATACCCCACCGATCTTCATTGAATTAGTGGACTCGGATCCCAAACCCTGAAATGGAATTTAAATATAGGAGTGTTCCAGCAAGCCTGACTTTTCTCCTTATGTGTTCCACTATTTCAAGCAAGGAGCCTGTAATACGTTATATATATATATATATATATATCTTTATAAATGCGTATCTTCAGTTATATATATCCAAAAGTACAGTTAAAAAATTATTTGATCTTCAATCTGAAGTGAGGAAATATACTGAAATATTATTTCAAATGTACACTCATTTTCTAAGAAGTCATTTTTTTTTTAAATATCAAGATCTGTAAGCTTACATATTCTGGATATTCAAAAGCGAAATTAAAATAAATTTATTTATTACTACGAAACAATTTTCAAAAATATTTAAAACTATTTAAAAGATATTTCAAGAACGTTTGATCTGATGACGAATTTTAAAGTGGACGATTTTTAAAGTGTTCAACGAATATTTTCCTTTAAAACTTTCATAAGACTTTCACAAACGTTCTGTAAAAGCTTTTAATCGTTTTATATACATTTAAAATTTGAACAACTACTTTAGACGAAAAGAGTTAAACATAAGATTACCTTAAGTTCGTAAAAGGGGATGTTTACGTAAGAAATATCTGTAGTGAAATTATCTGTTCTATCATTAAATTTCCATAAATTTCTAGTATATTTAGAATATGCTATTAAAGGAGAAATAAACTTGAATTAAATTTCTTGAGCTTTGTAAAACGTTTTTTAAAAATAATATTAAACATTTTAAGGATTCATAAACTTTAATACAGTACGAAGGGATAGTTTATATTTATTTCAAAACTAGCAGGCAATGCCCGCTTCGCTGGTCCCTATTTTTAAATGAATCGCTATAATTACTGAATTCTCAAAATTGCATTAATTTTTATCAAGTGAAAAAAAAAAAAAAAAAAAAAAACAGAAAAAAAAAATCTTATTAGGGAAAATGTCGCACCGGGTTCTCACTCCCTTCGGAAAAAATTCCCAAAATGCTCTAACTCTTATTTCTATTATTTTCCCCCTTCGCCCCCCCCCTCCCGTCTATCCTAATAATTACAAAAATTCGAAAATATCCGCAATCGATTTGTAGGTATCGAAAACCTCTATATACCAATTTTGAATGCTCTAACTCTATTCTATTTTTTTCCCCTCCGCCTCCCCCTCCCGGCCCTTCTAATAACTTTACACTTTCGAAAATATCCCCATTCGACTTGCTGGCCTCTAAAACCTATCTGTACCAATTTTGAACGGCCTAACTGTATTTTTATTTGTTTTTGCCCACACCCCCCCTTCCCGCCCCTCCTAATCATTTTAAAAATTCGAAAATATCCGCAATCGATTTGTAAGTATCGAAAACCTCTATATACCAATTTTGAACGATCTAACTCTATTTTTAATTTTTTGCCCCCCCTCTTTCCTCCCCCTCCCGGCCCTCCTAATAACTTTACACTTTTGAAAATATCCCCATTCGACTTGCAGGCCTTTAAAACCTATCTGTACCAATTTTGAACGGCCTAACTGTATTTCTATTTGTTTTTGCCCATAGCCCCCCCATACTGCCCCCCTTCCCACCCCTTATAATAATTTTACAAATTCGAAAACATCCGCAATCGATTTGTAAGTGTCGAAAACCTCTATGTACCAATTTTGAACGATCTGACTTTATTTTTATTTTTTTGCCCCCCCCCTCCCCCCCCTCCAAAAAAAAATAAATAAATAAAAAATCGGAAAAAATCAAAAAATGAGTTTTTGGAAATATTTTCAAAAAGATGGTTGACGTTTTTTTTTTTTTTTTTTTTTTTTTTTTTTTTTTACATCTTTGAGCTATTACTTTTACTCGAAAATCCGTATTTTTCTAAATCATTTATACCCCCTTCTCCCGTTAAAAATCCAAAATTCCAAAATCGCAGGAAATGATTTTTTCGTATTCAAGTCTAGTCACCCCATCTGCAATTTCTTCACTGTGAAGTTATTTGGAGCCGAGTTATACTTATAAATGCGTTTTTGCCTTATGCGCCTCCGAAAATCATTTATAACCCCTTCCCCCCTTAAAAATCAAAAATTCCAAACTCGCAGAAAATATTTTTTTTGTTTTCAAGTCTAGTCTCTCCCTCTGCAATTTCTTCACCGTGAAGCAATTTGGAGCCGAGTTGTGCTTATAAGGGTGGTTTTTGCCTTCTGCACCTTCGAAAATCATTTTCAGCCCCTCTCCCCCCTTAAAAATCCAAAATTCAAAAATCGCAGAAAATGATTTTTTTGTATTTAAGTCTAGTCTCCCCATCTGCAATATTTTCATCGTGAAGTAATTTGGAGCCGAGTTATGCTTATAAAGGTGTTTTTGCCTCCTGCGCCTCTGAAAATCATTTTCACCCCTTTTCCCCCTTAAAAATCCAAAAATCCAGAATCGCAGAAAATGATTTTTTTTTTAATTCAAGTCTAGTCTCCCCATCTGCAATATCTTCCTCGTGAAGCAATTTGGAGCCGAGTTATGCTTATAAAGGTGTTTTTGTCTTCAGCAACTCCGAAAATCATTGTCACCCCTTTCCCCCCTTAAAAATCAAAAATTCCAAAATCGCAGAAAATGATTTTTTCGTATTGAAGTCTAGTCTCCCCATCTGCAATTTCTTCACTGTGAAGTTATTTGGAGCCGAGTTATACTTATAAATGTGTTTTTGCCTTATGCGCCCCCGAAAATCTTATTTTTACCCCCTACCCCCATAAAAATCCAAAATTCCAAAATCGCAGAAAATGATTTTTTTGTATTCAAGTCTAGTCTCCCCATCTGCAATTTCTTCACGGTGAAGCAATTTGGAGCCGAGATATGCTTATAAAGGTGATTTTTGCCTTCTGCCCCCCCCCCCCGAAAAATCTCATTTTTACCCCCTACCCCCTTAAAAATCCAAAATTCCAAAATCGCAGAAAATGATTTTTTTATATTCAAGTCTAGTCTCCCCATCTGCAATTTCTTCACCGTAAAGCAATTTGGAGCCAAGATATGCTTATAAAGGTGGTTTTTGCCTTCTGCCTCTCCCGGGGGGGAACGGGGGGGTATTTCGCAAAATCCCGTCTTAGTGAGCGTCAGGGTCCTAAATCAACCTGCTCACCAAAAATTGTGACTCTATCTCCCATAGGATCGCCACAACCGTGTTGAGTGGCGTGAATCAGTGAATCAGTGAATCAGTGAGTTTACTATTATATATATATATAGATACGAAACAAAATTGCCATTTTTTTTTTTTATATATATATAGTTAAAATTCTAGCAAAGGGTCTTTAAAGAAGACCTAAAACTGACTGTAATCTATCTATCTATATGATATAAGAAATGAAAACATATATCTGATATAAAAATTAAAACATATGTGAAACAACCCAAAGAAATGAAACATAAATAACAATAACAAAAATCAAAATAAGTGGTGCCAGTTAAACAAATTTTACTAGTGCCATTTTTTTTCCAAAACTGTTGCAAGGCCATATGATAAGAACGAAAAAATTATCTATACAAGTTATGTGGTAAAAAAGTCTGAATCATTTGTAATATGATATATATATATATATATATATATATATATATATATATATATATATATATATATATATATTATAATACCAATTAAGAATAATTTCCAGTAAAACTGTCATTATTTGTGAAAAGTCAAAAATTATGCATTAAATAATAATAATAATAATAATAATAATAATAATAATACATAATATAATAATACATAATTTTACTATTTTAAAAAGTATTTAGATAAAAATTAATTTTACGTGTTAAAAAAAAAAATAATAATAATAATAAAAGAACAATTGTTATATATATATATATATATATATATATATATAATTGTTTGTTTTTCAAGCGCTTTCTTAATATTTTTTACTGTATTTCTTATGTACATTCCGTGAATTTTTAGATGCTTGAAAACTGTAGAACCAGAACGAAATGTTCGAATTCCTAGCCCTACCCAACCTCTACTTTATGCTTTGGAATTTTTCTAATTTATTTAAAGATAAATAAATTTATTTACGAAAGTTTTTAATCATACAAAAATCGACTATAAAATTCTAGTGTATATATAAGTTTTGAAATCTCATAAATTAAATTTTTCTATCTTCTACGAGGTTGTTCATATGTTTGAGTAGGTATTGTGAACGTACTGTGCATGCGTGTAAGTATACTTGCAAGTATCCACGGTTACATCTGAACGTTTTATTTCATCAAAGTGTTATTCAATTTAAAACTTAAAGTTGATAGCTATGCTAGAGAATCTCGCCGCATGCTCTGTATAGCTTTTCATATGTATACAACATTTATATTTTTTACTTTTATTGCAGGGGGCAAATAAATAATATTTTGCATTATTTTATATAGGCACAATTTCTTTAATTTTTTACAGAGTAATGCTTACTTTGATTGATGAAAAAATCTGTAGGAGTGTTATATTATTATTCCTCATCGCAATAATTTTATAGATTTTAAGAAAAATAGTGCAAATAGTTTTTACACAGAGATAGCATCGAAAATTAATCACAACTTACGTTTGTGAACTTATATTATAATGATCTAAAACATCTAAATGTCTTCGACTTATCTAAATGACATAAAAGTTTGATAGGTTATATATCCCCGTCTAATAACCTGTACAGATTTTGAAGAATGTAGGACTTATATATGCACACATAATGGTTTTTCACACTTTAAGAATAGCTTTTGTAACTTATTTTCTTTTCTGTACTTTGAGATAAAAATTTGGGAACTTTCGAATAGTCGTCTGCTATTTTAATCTTTTGATTGGAATGTAATTTTTTTTTCTTTGAAAATGGCCCGTTTAATTGGTAGATGGCTCTAAGGTTATGCAACTGCTCTTTCAGATGAGAAATATACAGATAATTGAACTCTAAACAGTTGTAAAATTTACAGTAATTACATTTCTAAGAAAGGTATTTATAATACATTAAATTTGAAATGAACAAAATCGTGTAAGTGAAAGTAAAAATGAAAACTTGTCCGCGACATTCAACCAAAGACTGTTCGAACGCAGATAAATTTAAAGAATTGAAAGTATCTGAAAGAAAAGATAATCCGCTTACTATAAGATCCGTTGGTCCAAAACTAGGAAGGTCTTCTGGCACTATACCTCTGAACGTCTTACCCAAATGATATAAAAGTTCGTTGATATTTTATAGATAACTGTGTATTTTAAAGAGATTAGGATATATACAGACACATATAATAGTGTGTATGCACATATAATAGTATATATACAGACATAATTCACATTTTATGGAAATGGTTTTAAAATATACTTTTCTCTTTTATATTTTGAGATATAAAATTTGGCAACTTTAGAATAATCGCCTGTTATTTTTTTTTCTTTTCATTGGAATATAAAAATAAAGATTTATTTTCAAAATGGCTCCTAAAATGGCTCCTAAAACATATTTTAATTTCATTGAAATTTGTGCACAAAATAGGAATTAAAACTATCAGTCACTGAACACGGTTCTTTTGAATACTATTGGGCATCCCTGTATACAAGCCAGAAGGGTTAATCACTCTATTTTCAATAGGGAACATTCGATGATGACCATACTTACATGCCCATATGGATATATTGTATTATTGCTTCTATTTAGTATAAATGTTTTTCAAAGCAAAAAGATTGTGGATTTCAACCTCCCAAATTTGGCGGGAGATGTAACATAACAACTCCTACTTAGGTCTTTTTATATTAATTTATTATTTAATCAATATGTACTTTAATAATAATTTCAATCTGGTCTTTCAAATCGAATATACCATTACCGGTTTATTAAAAACTAAAACATTAGCAAAATTATTATTACTTTCTTCTATAATATAGAGAAAGTATTGGATTCGTGAAATTTTTCGATCTCCGTTTTTTAATGGATTTACACGTTTTGGGATGTCCTGAAAACGAATTGGTAGTTTTTAGAAAATGTCTGTTTGTCTGTCTCTCTGTATCGCGATTATTGTGGACGCTGTATCTGACGAACGATGAACGAAATTTAACCATGTGAGGTTGAGACGTTAGAACGTCACCACAGTTGTTTTAATTAAGCTGGATCCAGCAAAGTAGGAAGTGGGGACGGTTAAAATCACTCCGTCGCCAGTGGCTCGGTGAAGGTTGAGGTCAAGCTAGTTTTGTGTCGGCAGGGTGCTGCATTAAAAGACTTAGATTTTGAATATTATTTAAATTAGAAGTGATTTTTAAAAGTGCGGATTGAAATGTAGTGAAAGGAGGGTGTAGGAAGAAGTATAAAAATAGAGATGGTTTTAGTAGATGGTGTGGATGTTGGAGGATCGTATAGTGGATGTTATGAATCTTAGTTTGACAGATATTGAAAAGTAGAGTAGTGGAGATTTAGTAGCGTGAAGTTAAGTAGTGTTGAGTGTTGGTGAGTGTCTACTAGTTTTCGGAAAGTTCAAGCTGGGTCAGAAGGGAATCCTCTGTCCCATAGTGAAGCCGTAGTATTGGAGTACGAGTGCGACCGTCTCTACACCGTCGACTATCTGCTGTGGTGAGATATTTAAGATAATTAAATTGTTGATTTATATATTTTTGATTTAGTAATACGCTGGCTGAGCTAAGATCTATTTTCCAGGCCGCCCTCCCATTAATATGTTTCAAATAAACTTTTATTTGTTGTTCAATTAAAGTCTCTGGTTTTCTTAGTAATCTAAGTATTTAAGTTAAGATGGAGTTTGCAGAAACGCAAACGCCACAACCAAACTTGGTATTTAGTTGCACCATGATATAAACTGCTGCTTATTAGATTTGGGGATCAATCGCTCAAAAGGTGGTGCTGTGATCGCATTTTTTGTAAGCATTTAACATGGCAGTTAGGACAAAATTTCGTATAAATGTGCATAATGAGAGTTATTTTAAACTTGTGATTGTAAAATTAATATAAATTATTGATAATAGTAGTAGTTAACTAGTAAAAAAAATGTGCATGTGGGGGCATCCTACCCCTCTGGGGAGAAAGTAACCCCGGGTGTACATTTTCAAGATGGGTATCTTTCGTAAGGTCCCGTCAATACCTTTAAAACGAATTGTTGAACTGATAATCTGTGATAATTTCAAACAAAGCTATCTATTTTTTTTCTTTTAACGAAAAAAAAACTTTTTTTTTTTTTTTTTTTTTTTTTTTATATATATATATCTATATATAACGCAGAAATCTGATATATTCTTCCGATGCTAGCAGTCATTTCCGAAAAAAAGTAAACACAATAATTAAAAGAAATGCAGAATAGATTGTCATAATTATTTTAATCTTGTAAACCAGGGTTTCCACGTACGAGGGGAGCCAGTACAGAACTTTAAATAGTTTAAATTTTAAACGTCTTAATCTCCAATACAATATAGAACAATATTACATAGATTACTTTAGCAAAACCGAGTTGAAAAAATGCCATATTTTAATGATGCAAGCACTTTTATATGAGGGAAGAGAAAGAAGAAACGAAGGATTTTCCCATACAGACGTAATGTCACGTGATCAAAAATACTGTAACTTAGTGTTTTTTAGTTCTTCTATTGGTTTCTTCCTTTTCAGACAGGGCGTTGACCAAGTCTAAATGGATATTTTTGGTCCGGGGTGGGGGAAGACAACTTGGAAGAAATATGTCATAATAATAATAATAATAATAATAATAATAATAATAATAATAATAATAATAATAATAATTTTCCTAACGGTTATTTTTAATAAAGCGGAAATGGAATTTTCGATTTGCAAAGTACAACTTTGAATCATTATTAAAGAAAATATTAATTAATGTAAAAAGACCTAATTAGTGGATTTTTACAGTGTATATACATGCATATAGATATGTATATTGTTATTATTATTATTATTATTATTATAACAATATATTATTCTATTTCACTAAATAAAACCTCTAAAGTCATAAAATTTAAATTAGTTTCTTTCTTTCTTTTTGTTTTAGCAACAATTTTTAAACAATTTAATTTTGCGGAACTATTTTTTTCCATAAATTTCTAAACTTATTTTACTTATGTTTCATTCACATAATTAGTATTTCCATTTTTATGTTACTTAGTTATCCCTGGGCAACAAAATCGCCGTCAAAACTTTTAAATTTTGTGAAATAGTGAATTTATTATCTTTAAATTTAGTATCTGAAAGACATTTTTAAATGATATTATATCCCCAAATATTATCGACGTATTATATTACTACTTTAATTTTGAATTTTCAAAGATTCAGTATAATAATAAAATAATAATAATAATAATAATAATAAATATATCTTCCTTTTATCCCCCCAAAAAATCTACTAATTTAAAATAAATGCTTTTGGAAATTTAAAAGAAATTTGATCTCTAACATTTAGAAATAAATAACATAAAACCTTCCCCTTTATCATTTTTTGAGAGGACGGGACACTAAAATAATGATATAAATTGTTTTAAAATATGGAAATTTGATATGCATTTTTTCAGTTATGAAAATTTAAATATTTTTAATTATATTAAAATATCAATTAACTGTTTCGAAAAATATTTAGCACATGCATATTTAGTTAATTATTTATTGCTCTTTAAAATATTTAAATTTAAACTTATTAAAAAACTGAATTTTTAATGAAAATTAATAAAGTTTTAAAGGTCAAAAATTTGCAATTTTTATATAGTTAATGTAAAAAATATCGTTAAATAAACTAATTAAATTCACACAATTAAATTATTTAGAAATAAATACTTTCACTTACATTACATTATCACATATGTATGTTTATAAAATGAATATTTCTAAAAGATTTAAGCGTTTTCGTAAAATCGTTTAGTTTTTATGAAATCCTATAATTTCTATTGAATATCAAGAGAAATTAATCATCTATAGCCTGGAAATTTAGCAATAAAACTGTTTTTAATAATACTGAAAATATCTTAAAAATAATTTTTGTTCTAAATTAAATTTTCTTTTAAAATTAGTCATGTTTACTTTCTCTTACTTATACATGGTAGAGAAAGAAGTGTTTTGGGGTAAAAACTTCGAAATTTAGTGTTTGTTATGGTTACAAGATTTGAGGCAACCTGGAATAAAAAAAATCAAGTTTTTAGTGGTTGTTCTGTATGTCTGTATGTGTATGTGTCTGGTTTCAACATATCTACAAATTCAAACTCGGATTTCTATATACGTATAATATAGGAATGCCACACTAAACACTTCGTTGAGAACAAGCAAAAGTTCCTGTGCAAGGTCATCCAAGCGAATTAAAATACATTATGCATTTGGGAAATTTTCTGGTAAATTCAGTGTAACATATGCAGGCTGACTTAAACCAAAATGTATGATTTATATATATATATATATATATATATATATATATATATATATATATATATATATATATATATATATATATATATATATATATATATATACTATATACTGTGTGCCTCAAAATATAGAAAAATGCAATAAAATGCAATTCACAGTAAAAATAAGAATGGGATGAATTGTTTTTCATATGCGCATTATTATAAATACTACATGACGCACAAAAAAAGATTAAGTTGTATTCGAAAACACAACAAATGCTAAATTTATTTAGAAAACAGAAAATAGGTTGTCCCTTAATCATAGACAATATTTGTTTTACGAATTATATTTAAGGTTACAAATGTCAGTATTTAATCGAGTTTCTATTTCCTTTAATCATATCAAATACACGGTTTTTCATCAAATACACGGTTTTTCAAGTATTAAATTTTGCTTTACATTCCGGGACAGTTCATACCATGCATGCTCTGTTGCTATTATAAAGCCTTTCATCGAAATATATTGAAGGTAATTTTTATATATTTTTCGTGCTCGATGCCCCTACACGTTCTCCATTGGATTTAGGTCCGGACCAATCGATGGCCAGTCCATGAAATTGATACTATGCGTATTAAACTACTTCCTTATTGAATTAGACACGTGAATAGGTGCCTTGTCTAGCTGAAATACTAGTACTTGGTCCTTCCAGCAAATTCTGTACTGGAATAAAATTGTCCTTTAATATTTGTTGATAGACCTGAGAGTTCATTTTCTTGCTAAAAAATGTCAAAAATGTTTGTACATTAAATATAAAATCACCCCAAGTCATTACTGTTGATTCACATTGCTGTCCTGTCTACTAAAAAAAAAAAAAAAAAAAAAAAAAAAAACTTTCTGGTTCAATTCTTAAGTCATACCAGTGAAATGTATATTCATCTGGTCCAGCTAAGTTCCACTTTTTCTTTCAATAAATATTGTATACAGTCATTTATGAACATAATGCATAATTTTATTTGCCCAATTTAAACGTACAGTTTTGTGGTGTACTTTTAAGTTGGTTTCTTCAACATTTTCTTGAAAGTAATCTGTTTAGATTCCAGTATTCTTCTGAGAATGGTATTTTATAACAATCCAAATTTGAATGCAATTTTTCGCAATGAATTATTTTTTTCTAGATGCCATGTTTAAAATGATTCATCATGAATGATTTATGATTCATTAAAATATTATCGCGCATTAATGTATAATTATTTAATGACCAGTTATTTCTTAAGAGACTACTTATCGTCATTATGCAAAATTATGTAAATGTTTTTTTTTTAAATCTCTTTAGAATTTTTGATATATCTTTCGGATTTTCACCTTTAAGTTTTAAATGCAAAACTTTGATGACCTAAACTTTCGAATTCTCTTTACTTCCAGACATTTTATGGAATTTATAAAAATATCGATTTATCAATCGCAAACAAGTCAAATACATGATTTTAATCCAACAAAAGTCAGAACAGCAAACTATACATACCTTCAAGAAATGTAAATAAATAATCATCTGCTGAAAAACAAACATTTTACTAATAATATTTCTAAGTAAAGTCATATTATGTTATATTTAGGGGACAGTCGATATCACAATAGTAAAAAAAAAAAAAAAAAAAAAAAAAAAAAAAATACATCTTTTTGCGTATTTTCTAATTCTTTTTTCCAATAAATCGGAATAAATCAAATAAAAATTTACCTGAATAATTTCTGAGATTACATCAAAAGCATTTTAGCTTGCGATGTCATTTTTTATCTGTATCTATAATTTTGGGATGAATATATATACACACACACACACACACACACACACACACACACATATATATATATATATATATATATATATATATATATATACATATATATATATATATATATATATATATATAATATATATATATATATATATATATATATATATATATATATATATATATATATATATATATAAGTATGTTCTGCGAAGATTGTGTTATACAAATCATTCATCATTCGTTTACAGGGCTATCCAAAGTATTTCGAATTAATGGGGTTATATTTTGAAATTGCTGGGATTGTAATTCGTTTTGTGTTAGATGTTTTTCGAGTAAGACTAAATTTATATACACAATATTGTTTATAGTGCGCATTGTATATAGACAATATACATGGCTACCTAAATTCAAACTAAACGCTCTTTTCTATTGTATGCAATTGATGAAAAAGCTCTGGTACATTTTATAATGTCAACAAACACTGCTGTGGAAGGAAAATTAATTTTTCATACCCTTACTGTAGACAGTGAAAATTTCAACACTTGTTAATTACATAATATCACGTTCTGAATTGCTCTCATTACGGAAGTCCAACTTTTAGCGATTCATCTGTATCTTTATCTGTTATCAGCATAACTTAAAGACAAATAACTGTAAGAAATTCCAATTTCTATTTTGAAGTTCGTATTACGTTAAAAATAAAACAAATCATTAAGATTGACAGTTTGAAAGCAAATTAATAACAACCATGATTTTTATTAATTAATTAATTAATTTATTCATTTTTTTTTAATAATTGTAAGCGATATAATTAAAGGGTGGAGGTTTTTTTTTTTTTTTTTTGGGGGGGGGAGGGGTTCAAATCAACCCTTCGTACAATTGTAACGCTCCGATAAGATAAATTTATAGTCCAAATACATTGTATATTTTAAATTATAGTGAATTTGACAAAACCAGTTATTGTATTGTAAAAACATTGGACACATACAGATCAATATAATAGATTTATACTCAGTTATGACGAAAAAATATATACTTTAATAAAGACTCTACAGAAGATGATAAATAATCTACGATATAATTTAGAAAGACAAATCATTAATTGTGTTGGATTTTAACTATTTAGAGCATGTTCTCACTTAAACTTTTAAGGATCATAATTTTTAACCCATTCATGGTCACGCCATTTTTAATTTTTTCGCTTCGAAGCCATTTTAGTGGGATGTGTTTTATATATTTTTAAGTCATTAAGTACTAATAATATTACAAATTTATCAGGAATACTGAGAAACTGATTGTTTTCTATTTAGCAAATTCGTAGCAATGAATAAATGATCTAGAAGTAAAAAACTCTGACCGTGTATACACGTTCATGACCATGAAAGGGAAAGAAGAAATTGAATATAATTTATAGGATTATGAATCTGTTTTTTGGAACTTGTATATATAATTTAGTTTGGAACTTTTATATATAAATATCTAGTAAAGGAACTAATAAATTCGATGAAGACTCCACGATATAGAGATTTAAAAGATAAAATGGAACTACATGAAATACTCTAACACGTGTGTATATGAATGATTTAATAATTTCTTTATACTTGATAAAGAGTTGTATACAATAATATTGGTGAGGTGTTTTATGGGGTTAAAAAAATGATAGTTAAGTAAATGAATTATAATTTAAGATCTAGATAATATTGTCTAATCCAAGTAGATTCAATAGTCAAGTTAAGAATAGATTATTCAACAGTGTAGTCAACTCTTATTTCCCTATAAGATTGTTTAATTCAAGTAGAATTAGACAACGTTAACCACGATACGATTGCCTAATTCTACTTGAAACACATTTGCAGAGAAATTATTGTTTTTATATCAGTTTTACGCCTGATTTATACTCGTTTGCATTGTTACTGTTTTTTAATTGCATTTACTAATTTAATATATACATTAATATATCAGTTTTTTTAGTTACCTTTTTATGCTTTCAATTCTTTAGTTAGTTTTCATACTAATGTGTATTCATTTGTCTTTCAGTACTTTGGCTATATATTGGTTTATTTCTCGTTCGTTGATTGTATTGGGGCAATTCAATGAGTAACAGAATGAAATTTAAACGATCATTTAGATCATTCATCATAGAATCGACTAACTAAATACTAAAATACAAAAAGAAGATAGGACAAACTCTGAACACCATAATAGATTTAAAATGAAAAATGCAGTTAATATAAAATTATGCATTATCTATATTTAAAGAAAAAAAAAGTTATTTTGTGGTATTGGAGGACATGTTTTGCGCATGCATGCTCACATGCTGAATAACAATTAAAAATTTCAACAGAATGGTGCACTAAAAATACAAAAGAATAATGTGTCAGCATAAAGTTCTAATTCTTTACTAAATATTTCAATCATTTTTGAACATGAAAATACTAATTAATGTTATAAAATTAATTAGACTTAATGATATCATGTGGTAACGGAATGACAGTAACGGAAAGACAAGGTGTTTTATCAAGAATAGCTTCAATATACAATATAATTTTATTATATTTAGCTTACAAAACATCACATTTTATGAATTACATTTAAAAAAATTGATTATCATACATTACTCAGCACATATGCATTTTTCAAATTTAACCCTGCTTTTAATTCTAGTGTTTGAACCATGAGTTTGAATAGATGGTTCTTTCAACTTTTGCATTTTTTTTTTTTTTTTTTTTTTTTTTTTTTTTTTTGTGATCCAACACATGTCCTCTTTATTGGGAAATGCATGTATTAGTCCTAAAGTGTCCTGCTTACGCATACACAGAACTTCGATATCATCATCTTCAATGACGAGTACATGGGTAACATATTTGGGAACTGGTTTCTGTCCTAACCATTCAATCAAAGTGTAATCTCTTACTTTTAGAGATTGTTCATATTCCACTTTGAAACATTTAATGGCAGTTACTTTTCCTTTCATTTAAACTATAAGTATTATTTTCGCTTCAAAAAGAGTATTTATGGAACAGTATAACATAATAATATAAAGGTTTTAGGTGATGCACACCATGTATATCAGGAAGGGCAGAAATACCTTGCCATCGTTCATTTAGTAAATCAGCATAATCATTTGTTCTTTCTGAAGAAACAAACTTTATAATCAAATTGTTGCTGTGTTCAATTGCAGTCTGAACAAATTCTTGAGCAGAATTTATAGCTTTCTACATAATATTTGGCGCCACACCAAGCGCTTGACTGTGCCACCGATTCCATTTACAATACCTTTACTGTGGCGTGTTGAAAAAAAAAACCTCCAAGTCATTTCAAGGTTATGTTGCTTGAACAGAAAGGTCAAGTTTGTAAACAAATAACGCTGTTGGAACTGACTGGCAGCACCATCACTAAAAAATTATAATTCTTTAATTTCTGGATAATTTTGATTTATTTCTAGAATGAAAGTTTCCAAAAAAACATAAACAAATGTTTTCTCGCGATTCATATCATCACTTATGAAAACATAACCTTGTCCATCATTGTTCGTAAGCCATATATATGTTGTAAAGATTGTTACCTGCTTATTAAACCAATGTATACTTTGAATTTCATTTTGAAATTTTTTTGAAAACTTTTCTGCAAAATCCACTTGTACTACAGCTTTTTTTTTTTTTTTTGAGACACTGTTTTTTTTCTCCTCCTCAAAGAAGTTTTGTTGCTGACGTTTTATAAATGTATGTTTTAAAATGTATGGCAGTTTGTTGTAAAGAATTTTCAAGCAATATTCTACAGTGTCTGTATGTTTGCATTTCAAAGATTTCTGGTTGAATTTCCCCCACTGTTCCCATGTAAGTACTTTATTTGGTACTTTGTCTAATTTATGTAGAAACTGTTCATTAAATTTTTTTTTTACACACTTCACACTGAGAAAACATACATGTTTCGGAATTTTCATTACACACTACAATAGAAATAAAATCGTTTAATGTTTTAGGAAAATCACTTTAACAAGAACTCAAGCTTTCTAATAATAGTCTAATAATTTCGTGATAAACACCTATGGATATATTATGTGGAATATCTTTTTGTAGTAATACAAATGTGAACGGAGTGCACAGAATTTAGAAAAGGATACCTGCAAGTCCAATTATTGCTTAAAAAGCGCATAAACGTCTTTTAAAGTCATAATTAGAAAACGTTTTTGTACTTTGGATTTTGCACCAATTTTGCGTATTATTACAAAATCTTTTTTTTCAGGCGCTTGCCATGAAACATCATCAGTTTGATAAAAATTTACTACACTTTCCACCACTTATTTGCTAAGCATGTGTTTAGATACCGACACACAGGGCTCTGGTAAGACAGCATATTCGTTGACTATTTCCTGAACAACTTTGGTGTGCTTTCGTGAGCTTGAAAACAAAGATTTAGTTACTCTGTAGACTGCTTCTGATAAAATTTGAGGGGATTTGTAAGGGCTTGTAGAATGTTTTAGTTTTAAACTATTCTTCTTAGATCTGCACTTTTGTTGGAGAAATTTCTGTTTTAACCTAAAAGCTTTTAACTGTGTAGATGATAATGACTTCCTCTATTCACATTTTTATTTTCCTATATGTTTAATTTACTTTCTTATACAATCATTTTGCTTTCAATCATTTTGCTATACATTCTCTGTTTTTCAGCAGCAGTTAGAGCCATTTTTAAGTTTAGATTTACTTTAAAATCTATTCTAAATAAATAACATTATATTTTCTGAATAATTATTAGCATAATTTTATATAAAGATGTGGAAAAAGAAAAATTGTACTTAGCAATATATCAAGTTTCACACTTAAGATAGAAATTAACACTAGCACATGGTCTCCAAAAACACTACACAATTAAAAATAAGTTTATCTTTACAGATAAAAACAAATTATTTAAGATCACAGTTACACATAAATTTATAAATACAGTTAATAAAAAAATAAAAAAAAATTTCTAAACAAGATAATTTCAGTTAAGCTAGCTATTTTTTTTTTTTCCTTTCAGTAATAAATTGCTTAATTTCTATTACAAAATCAACAAAAAGCACATTTTATTATTATTAATTTAAAATGCATAATTTTAAATTCGATGCATAATTTTAATTTCATTTTATTATAATGAATTTAAATGGAAAACAACTCCAACTGTGATAACGTCTTTCACTGTCATTCCGTTACCATGCTCCTGCATCATTCTGTTACTTTTTTTTTTCTCATTCCGTTACCTACAAAAACTATTTAAAAAGTTACAGTATTAAGGAATCAAAGTTATTATATTTCAGACCAAAAACATGCTTTAAAGCCAAAACTTAAATTTAAATAAATAAAAGTTTAATAATAACAAAAATAATAAATTAGTTTTTGAGTAACGGAATGACGCTCACATATCACAAAAGTAAAAACCTACCCAAATGTTAAAAATGAAAAATAGTGAATAATTCTATGTTGTACTTATAAGAAAACAGGTATAAAATTATAATTTAATAATTATTACATTTCATAAGCATGAAATAATTACTAAAATAAGTAATACAAAAAAAGTGTTTTTATGTCATTAAATAGACTGTGCAAAAAGAGTACATTATTTTGAATTCTAAGGTATGTTTTGTGTGAGAAAGTGCATTATTTTAACCAAATTACAAGACTTCAGTTATTTCTGAAAAGAATGATATACAGCACATGTTGAATGTTCCATTGACTTTCCTATCTTTCTAATTTTAATACGTTTTTCCTTCTTTTTTCCTTTCGTTTTTTTTTTTTTTTTTTTTTTTTTTTTTTTTTTGGACAATTCCAAGACATGCGCAGGTGCAATGCTAAAATGTGCAGGTTAATGTTAAAATGTGCAGGTATATACTACCTATATAAATGTATACATGACGAAGACATTTGTTGAAAGTTTGGCTTGGATAGTTTTGAAATTAACCTTTTCTTGTTTATTAACACTGTTAAAAGAATTTATTGTTTGGTTTGTGTTTACATTCCACTTTTGTTTTCACTCACTTTTATTTTCACATATCATAATTTAAATTAAATAGTTTGTCTTTTTGTATATAAGCTCAGAGCTATTTTATTCGCTTGTTTTATTCAAATTAAGTTTGTCATTATTTAACATTTTAATATATATTTATACATATACATGTGTGTGTGTGTGTCTGTCTCTCTCTCTCTCTCTCTCTCTCTGTGTGTGTGTGTGTGTGTGTATTTGTGAGTGTAATAGAATAAAAGAACTAAATTTGTAAAATTTCAGTTTTTTCAATGTCCTGTTTAGGTTAGCTTTATTTTTAATGCTAAATAATAATATGGTTTCACATTATATGTGAATATTTTAAGAAAAATATCTGAATATTTTAAGGAGAAAAGAAAAATGATAATAGTAATATTATTAAGAATGTCGTTTATCTACCACAAATATTTGTTTGGAGGTTCGAGTGTACATTGTTAAATAAAGCAAACATATTAAAAAAAAGAGTAAAATTCTGTCAAATTTGAGTATTGCACTTATTCAAAATTGCTCCAAATCAAGCACGCGCAAATTTAAAAATCTCATCTACTTATTTTTGAGTATATTATAATGCTTAAAATTTGGCATCTACCAACGTAAATCCGAATATTCCAAACATAGTACCTTAATAATGTGTAAAGATTATATCAATATTCCGTAGACGAGTTATTAATGCGTTAACAGTTCGACAATATTTAACATTTTTACAACTATCTAATTGACTAATATATAAAACAATTAATTTTCATGAACTATTAAGTTACTTATAAACAGGAAATTCGTCGTTTTATTGAAAAAAATGTACTTATTTTCAACATCACAAACAATATCCCGAGAAGTCCTTATCCAATCAATTTATTCATATTGAAATAAGTTTATTCTGTTAAAGGATTTGTTTTGACATGTATATCTATAATGTACTTTACGAAAAACATACAAATTAATCTAATAAAATTCACAAATGCAATTTTTCGGAAGTATTTTCATAATATTGTATCAGACAAGCATATCGGAATATACACTATTATTATTAAATGTATGGGAAAATTTTGTTTGAAATCTTTAGCATTTATTTTTAAATGGACAAAACCATCAAAATCCCATTTATCTTTTTTCAGGAAAGAACATTTTTACGACACATCATTTGAATGGAGATGATCTATTAATGTCTTTTTCAGGTACTTATTATAAAGTTGTTACATGGAAATTTTTGCATGGTTATCAAATCTTATTTATCACAATTCCTTGATATAAAATTCAACTATTGATTAGATAAGTGCTTACAGAATTATGAATAAGATAAAATTTTGATTTCATTTTTCATTTACTATTTCACTAAATTTTCAAATCTATTTTTTTATTTCTGGTGAGTTTAATGTGATATTTATTTTTAATAACTTTTGTTGATTGAGCCCTTTTCTGTTTATCATTTTACACTTTTTCATGATACAACTTTTTTTCTAAAATAAAGGTGATGAGTATTTATGCATTTTGAAATTAATTATTCATAACAATGGTATTAAACTGGCAGTGAATGTGAAATTATAATAGTAAAACAAAAGTTAAAAATTTATCTATTTTAAGTAATGAATTAAGAACATCGTCATTTAAAAACTTTTGTTAATTATATTGGAAAGTATATATACTTATACACCAGTGCACAAAAAGAAAGCCAAACAAGGACACTTTAATATTTACATTTAAAAACCACTAATTTTAACATTTAAATGTAAGGATGTAGCAGACAGTCATTTTGGCAGATATATAATAACTGGAACTGTAATATTTGCTAAACATGGGTATGCGTAATTCGACAAAATGACTATCCATTTCATCCCTATACTTAAATTATCAAATTGGTAGCTTTTTAAAGAAAAATAAAATTATTTAACTGAGGAATTTTTTTTGTTCCTTAATGCATATGAATTATATTTTGTTATGAAATAAAAACATTTATGCTGTTCCTAACATTGATAGGTCTTAAATTTATTTTAAACCAAAGTTTTATTTTGTATGCTTAAAAAACTTCGTGTTCATATCATATTAAAACCCAGTGTATACTAAGAAATACGGCAATTCTTCTCTAACGTTGCAACAGGTTGGAGAAGAAAATATTATAAAAAATGATTTATTTAAATTTACTTAATTAATTAATTTAATTAATTAATTAATTAATTAATTAATTAACTTATTTATTTATTTATTTGCAAAGATTTCATGTGATTTTAATTTTAAATATTTTAATTATTTTTTCAGAGTTTAATCAGTGTGAATGTATATCAATATTTTGGTGAATTTTGTAAATTGTTTTCCAGTTTTACTTGTTTATGTGCATCTGCTTTATAATTATTTATTTATTTATTTATTTATTTATTTTTCAGATGCTACATATTTCCAATTTAAAAATAATAAAAACATAATGAAATTTATTTTCAGTCGATAGTATTTCACGTACTCTGGTAAAAAACGTTTGACGGTCGATCTAAAGTTCCCCGTACCACAACTGCCAGTTTATCATCCATGACTATTTATTCTGAAAGAATATAAAATCAAAAATATTATAAATACTTTTATTATTATTATTATTATTATTATTATTGCAGCAAAGCATTTTGCAGTTCCCTCTCTGTTAAGAACGATAGATGTGTAAAAACACCAATTTCAATAGTTGTTAGAGGACACATTAAGTGTTTTACTTTCCTGAAAATACAAAAAATGCACCATGACTCTTCAAAATTACATGGAATGTGATTCTGCACAGGCCTATTTTGACCATATACTTAAAAAGATAAAGCAACATACTCTCATTTTACTTTTACTATATTTTATCTGATGAAAGCATTTTGGAGTTGTGAAGTGCATGGGCATTAAAAAAAGAAAAAAAAAAGTAAATGAATAAAAATAAAGACTTAACTTATCTGGCACCAAGTGTGATCCTTTAATATTTTCATTATTTTATTTAAACTGAAACTTATTTTATTTTTTGAAGAGCACATAACGATCAAACGTTTATGTTTGTTTAAACTTATTACTTTTAACGAAAATTAATAATTAGAAAGAGATATTTTGTTTATATAAATATATATATTTTTAAATTTATTACCTGCTAAATGCTTATTCATCTTATATTCAACTGTAGCTCACAATAAATAAATAAATAAATAAAATGAAATAAAATGAAATAATTAAATAAAAAGAGTAAAAAATAAAAATCAACATTTTATTTTTTTTCAAAAGTATAAAATACAGTTTTTTCCCAGATGAACATGAGACAGATAACATGATGATAATATAAGATGAAGACACATGATTTCACAATCTAACACATAAGCGTGCAGCAATTTTAAAAACATTCATCTACCCAACCTTCAACTAATACATATTCTTTTAACGGAAATAACCAGAAATGCGTTAAACAATATTTTTATTATTTTGTTATAAGTTAAAAAAGAAAAGAAAAAATAAGAGAGATGTTATCATCATTATTTGTGTTCTTATATACCGGGTGATCCAAAAATCACAAAATTAAATAAATAGATAGATAAAGATAAATAAAGTATTGACATGTTGCAGTGAAAAAGATATATTTTGTATCGCAAAATGTAATAGCAACTAAAAGTTGTCTCTTAGATTCAACAAGAAAAATATCAAATTTCAGAATTTTTAGAATATATCTTTTGCTCCAAAATTTATTTAATTTATTTTTTATTTACTTACTTTTTAATTTAAATCTCAAAATGTAGTAGTGACCAAATGTTGTCTTTTAAAATGAATAAGAAAAGTGCCGTGTTTTTGAATTTTTTATATGTATTTAGGTGGTCCAGTTTTGCTCTAAAATGTCAAACAATTTCATTCCAAAAATTGATTATTTTATAGATTGTATATAGCTCATATACAAATATCAATGAACATGAGGTACATTACTCATGCACAAATATCCTTATATGTAAAACATATTGATATTAATGTTATTTAAGAACTGCGCAAAATTTGAATGTTAACTAATAGTGTCTGGAGGGTCCACATTTGCTTCAAACATGTCATAAAATGCGTCAACTATGTCATACATTTTAATGCATAACTAAATAGTTCTCTGAATATAAAATAATAAGGAAATAAAAATTCGTATTTATAGTTGTAAATTCATTGTAAAATGTCCGTAATATTTTTTACAACTATTTATAATGGTATAATTTTGTAATATGTATCTGCGGTTAAATAGGACGATTATTATTGTTTGTAAATGACAGTATGAAAAACATTTTACAAATTGTAAGAACGACACCAATAAAGGTTTTGTAAGGATTTTTCAAAATTTTAATACTATCAGAAATTATCTGTAAGCTCTAATACTGTAAATAGAAAAGCAATAAAACAAGAAGAAAAAAAAATCCAAATGCCATTCCCATTTGACTTCAAAAATGTGGACGGTTGGTCCGTATAAATTATAGGGCTGTCAAATGGTAAACTAAACGTAAACAAAAATAAATTATTACTCAGGACAGCAATTCTTGTATCTATATCTAGATATATGTTTACTTATTGATATAATAATATAAAAATATACATTTAAAAAAAAAAAAAAAAAAAGCTTAAGGATGTTTTGAAGAATGCGCATGAAAGATAAGTGTGAAAATAAACTTTCAATGCGTTTTTCTCAAAACAAAAAAAATACATTTTTGTGTCTTCAAAATGCTCCATGCGTCTTAAATTTGGATGTAAATACTTGAAATTTATAATTTTGCTTCATTTTCCATTTATTAATAAAACTTGCTATGCATTTTAGCATCTGATTTAAAGAAATGTATTAAAAACTATCTAAATTAATTTCGAAATTATGACAAAATTTAAGCTATCTTAAAAAAAAAAAAAAAAAAAAAAAAAAAAAATCTAAACGAAACACCATTTAAGGAATTTAATAAATAATAGTAACTTTTGTTTGTTAGGTTTATATGAGTGTTTTAAAGTCGAATTTAAGATAAAATAGAAAAACTTGGAACGCATGGAACATTTATTTATATTTTAATAAAATTATTAATTTTTTAATTTTTAAAATTAAAATTTATATTCATATTAATATTTTAAAGGTTTCTTCATATACTTAAATTAAAATACATAGCTACGCAAAATATCATCCGTTATGAAAAAAAAAACGTCCACTGTCACTTAAGTACGCTAATATAGAACTTCATCAAGTGAATTATTAAACAAACATATTAAAGAAAGCTGTGTTTGTATATGCTTAAAGATAAACATATAAATTTTTTTATTAATTCTGTAGCACATATAATGTCAAATGTCTACATTTGTATTTAACTACATATGGTTATAAATGGATAATTAAAACATTTTTCATATAAACCATTTTTTTGATCGGTTTATAGTTGTTTGTTTGCGATAGTGAATTTCAAAATGTTCTCTGATATGATTAAAATTTTGCACAAAAACTAAATAACGTTTATCAGTAAAATATTTTCATACCGCCATTTATAAGCAATAATTTATAGACTAGATATTTGTCCTTTTTATTTTAAAATAGACATTACAAAAAAAAAAAAAAAAAAAAAAAAAACTATAAGAAAATAGTGGGAAAGGATTATGGACACTTTACAATGAATTTGCACCAACAAAGATGCATTTTTATTAATTTATTTTATATTAAGAGATCGATTTAAATATGTGATAGAAGGAATATTAAGATACTCAATTTTACGAATTTTATGAGATTTTCCATGCAACTGTGGCTCACAGGATAGTATTAGACAATACTGAAACTTAACACAGCTCTTCAATAGCATTTATATCAACGTTTTCTGGTTTTAATGTATATTAAGGGTTTTTTTATATATGAGTTATGAAAAAATATAAAAATTAGTCAAATTCTGGATTATTTATTTATTTATTTATTTATTTGTTTTTATTTTTATTTATTTATTTACTTTTTGAGCAAAAGTAGACCCTCTAGATACATTCCAAAAAATTTTTAATTTGGTATTTTACTTATTTGTCTAAAATACAACTTTGGTCACCATTAAATTGTGAGACTAAAAAAAAACACTGGAATGCACAGAAAGATAGGGGATTTTTAAAAGCATTTCTTTATGTAAAAAATCATTTATTGAAAATTGGTCTAGTAAAAAATGTATCTGATACATTTTTCATATATATATGCATATATATGTATATATACATATGTGTGTGTGTGTGTGTGTGTTTATGCGTGTGTGTGTGTGTGTGTGTGATTCCTTAATTTTCCTTGAATTTCGGTGAAAAAATCATAGTGCTACCGTCAATACACAAATTTTATAATACAAGTTTTGTTTTTTTCTATTATTTCTAGATCTCCCGGTATGTAGCGAACACATTTTATCAAATACATTTTCTATCATCTCATCACTGAAAAAAAAAAAAAAAAAAAAAAAAAAAAGTCCATTTTTCCGGATAATTTTCTGTAATTTTCGAAAAGGAAAAAAAGAAAAAAAAATTATAAAGTAAAAGATGAAAAGAAAAAACGAAAAAGAAATGAAGACTTTAATTCGAATAAAGAATAAATTTTATCTAAATTTTACAATATAAAACATTACGTTTTGTAAAAATATGTATTTTCTATATTATAATTACATTTTTTAAAGCTATATATTAGTTTTCTGTGGAATAAAAATGTAAATCTTTATAGTTTATTCCTATATATATATATATATATATATATATATATATATATTATTTATATATTTGTTTATTTATTTATTTATTTATTTTTAATTTTACCTAACATTTATTGATAAATTTGTAGTACTATTATTTTTTATTCCCATCTCCAAGTCTACACTTTGCTATTTGAAACTGGCATGAATCCAGCAATAAATGAATGTGTATTCCCTAATAATTTTGGATTGTTTGAGAAGATAAATTTTATGTGATATATTCTTTGCTTCATGAGGATAATTAGTTTTTATTACCTTGGAATTTCGCTGTGTTCTAAAAGTATTTATTATCGTAAATAATGAAAAAGAGGATAGATTAAATTATATGCTTCAACTAATCATGTATTATTTATATGTCTATACAAATGAGTTATGTATAAAATTAATAACAATGGTTACTATTATTTTTTTAATGCTTCTGTTTTTGTTCATTAATGTTAGTGTTTTGCATTTATTTATGTGTCAGTATTACAGACATTCACTTGCCAACATCGACAGCTATACTGATTATATTTTAATAAGCACTATAAAATGCAGTAATTCACAACAGTTGTTTCAGGTTGAAAGAAAATGCGTTTCTTTATCACACAAATACTGTAGGCACGTGTGTTGCAAGCAAAGCACGGAAAATGACACTAGGTTTTCACTCATTTTATTGTTTAATGAATAGATTAACCACTTCACCGGCCACTGCAATTTGCGGGGGCTAGGATTTTCCCGCTTTACCTTTTGTTTTCTTCGATACTGATTATTATTAATTTTCTTTTCTTTTCTTTTTCTTTCCAATAAAAAAAAATATAATTAATTAATTAAAAAAAAAAAATGATTTCAATAAAATTCTGGCAGAAGCAGAATTTAGTTTAGAGGGAGTACTATTATATTTTTTTTCCAAATTATAACGTCGTTTTCAAATTATTCAATTACGTTTTCGATAAATTTTAGATTTCGATAAATATCCAACAATCTACACCGCAAAAATACCAGAATGAGAATCAGTTTATATATATATATATATATATATATATATATATATATATATATATATATATAGGTAATTTAACTACTAATATAAAATTAATCACATACCACTTAAGTGTGCAAATAATAAAAAGAAAATTAAAAATGGTTAGTGCTGTATGTAATCTGTAAATGCTGTATGTAATCTGTAATAATTACTAAGAAACACATTTTCAGTCTTAGCAGTCTGTATGTCTAAAAAACTTGTTATGTGATTTGCCTACAACAAAAACGTTGTTGATGGAATTTAGGTGCATTTATTTCTAAAAAATATTACTATTCTTGAATTTTCTCAATTCACGAGAATGCTATATTTCAAATTTTATTGCGTATGTATACACAATATTATGTGTGAAATAATTTTTTATAAAGGAATCATGATGAATGAATTTGAGTGTATATCGATCGATTAGTGGTGCTACTATCCAGAGATATTAAAATTTTATCTAGTTTGTGTTAGGTTACATTTATTTTCCATTACCAATGCCTCTTGTATTTATCCTCCTTCACTGTATATCATTCCAATAACGACTAGCGCGCCACCACTTGGACTGTCTTCGTACGGCGCATCTTTTACCTGTACCTTGTTCAAATTTTGTTTCTCTATATGTAACTATGTGATGTGAGTGTTCGTCTAATTAAAAGTGTTTCGTTTTAATAAGGAATCATCAATATGCATTATAATTTGCGTGCTCTGCCTTCTAAGCCCAATAGGTTATGGGCCCAGAGCAAATTATTTTTTTATTTACGATAAATAGACTTTTATCTGTTAGATAGACGACCACGTTTAAAAATGGCGTCTTATGGAACACTACGTATTGAAACTTTAAACAAAGATAATTACGAGACATGGAAGATACAAATGAAGGCACTCTTAATAAAAAATGAATCCTGGATTTATGTATCTGTCTCTAAACCAAAGCCAGAGTACGTGGCAGGTGATGCGACATCAAAAGAAGCGTTCGATAAATGGACTGATATGGATGAAAAGGCCAAAGCCGACATAATTTTGTGTATATCGCCTTCTGAACTGAAACAAATAAAAAACTGTGAAACATCCCTGGATATATGGAAAAAATTAGAAGAAATATATCAATCTAAAGGCCCCGCTAGAAAAACATCACTGTTAAAATCGCTTATTCAACATAAAATGGCAGATTCCTCTTCTGTGGGCATTCGAGATCATCTTCGAAAGTTTTTTGACATAGTCGATAAACTATCTGAAATGGACATTAGAATAGATGATGACTTGTTAACTGTGATGTTGTTATACAGCCTACCATCCAGTTATGAAAATTTCCGATGCGCAATAGAATCCAGGGATGAGCTACCGAAACCAGAAGTACTACGAATAAAAATAGTAGAAGAAAACGACGCCAGACGCCATGATGACAGACCGAACGATGGAGCGTTCATGACTGGGAATTTCCGAAAGAAACCTGCTCCGTGGAATAAAAATAAAAGGAGTCCTAAGATTACTGAACAGTACACTCAGAACGAAAGAGATAATTCAAAAATTACTTGCTGGAAATATAAACGTATCGGCCACCGAGCAAATCAGTGTGAAAAAGATAAATCATTTAAATATCGACAAAACAGTTTAGGACTACTGGCCAGCACAAATTCAACGAATACGAACATATTATTCAAAGAACAATCCGAGAAGCTTTGGTGTGTCGACAGCGGCTGTACTCGACACATGGGGAAGGATGACTCCAATTTTCACGATTTAAAGGATACGGATATAAAATCTGTAAATTTAGCGAATAATGAAACAACTGATGTGTCCGGTGTTGGTAAAATATTAATTAAAACAAAAGTCAATTCAAAACTTCAAAATGTAGAGATCAACGACGCTCTATTGGTTCCAGAATTGAAAACGAACTTATTGTCCGTGTCACAAATGTGCGACAAAGGTTTCACTGTAACTTTTAAAGACAAATGTGCTATTATAAATAACAGACAAAAAAACGTGACTCTAATTGCGGACAGAAAAAATGAACTTTATTATCTGCGGGATAATAATGCAAATATAAATAATGCAGTTAATTTTTCGAGTGAATCAATCGATAGTTCTAAAAATATTTTTGCCGATGTGGAAAAATGGCATTGTAGAATGGGTCATCTAAATGTAAAAGATTTGATTGATTCAAATTTAAAAGGTCATATTAGGGGGTTAAATATTAAAAAGGTATCCGACTTCAATTGTGAAGTTTGCGCGTTAAATAAAATGACCCGTGCTCCTTTTCCTAAGCACTCAGATCGTGTTACAAAAATGTTAGAAATAGTTCATTCGGATCTTTGTGGGCCTATTAGGGTTCCCTCAATAGGTAAGTCCCTTTATTTTATTACTTTTATTGATGATTATTCTCGTTATTGTGCAGTAAAATTCTTAAAAACTAAAGATGAAGCACTAAATGCTTTTAAAGAAATCAAACTTCTTTGGGAAAATGAAAAATCTATAAAAATAAAAAAAATCATGAGTGATAATGGGGGCGAATTTATTGGAACTGAATTTGAAAATTTCTTGAAAGAAAATGGTATTCAGCATAGATTAACAACCCCTTATTGTACGGAACAATCAGGTGTTTGTGAAAGGAAGAATAGAACTCTCGTTGAAATGGCCCGTTGTCTATTATCACAATCAAAATTACCCTTAAATTTATGGGCAGAAGCTATTAATACTTCTAATTATATAAGAAATAGATGCCCAACAAAAGCTTTAAATGGAAAAACCCCATATGAATTATGGAATAATATAACACCTAACGTTAGCTATTTTAAATCTTTTGGCTGCACTTCTTATTTTTTCAATAACCACCCTAAACACAAATTTTCCCCAAGGTCTAAAAAAGGGATATTTGTGGGTTATTCAGAAAATTCTAAAGCATTTCGTATTTATCTTCCTGAATCAAACACAGTAATTATATCCCGTAGCGTAAATTTTTTTGAAGCGAAATCTAATGATGTTTCAAAAATAGGTCAATTGTATCCATATGTTTTTGAAAGAGAAATACAATTAAGCGAATCGCAAAATGACTCACACATGCAGCAGTCAGAAAAAATTTCTCCTTAGAAAATAAAAAATGAAAAAGATGAGCTGTCACGTGACCTTGTTTCTGCGCCATCGGATTCAGAAGAGAAAAACATATTGTCATTGCGTAATCGCGAAATAATTAGAGAGCCGGAATCATTTGCGAATGCTGTTTATAGTTTTAATTCGGAAATAGAAATAAATAATGCCTTGAAAAGTCCGGAAGCTTCGAACTGGTATAAATCAATGACTGACGAAATAAAAGTAATATTAAAAAATGATACATTCGAAGTAGTAGAAAGGCCCCAGAAAAAATGCATAAAAGGTAGATTTGTCCTTACAAATAAATATGATCAACATGGATCTCTTTTGAAATATAAAGCGAGATTAGTAGCTCGCGGATTTAGACAAAAATTTGGTATAGATTTTCGTGAGACTTTTGCTCCGGTAGCAAAAATGGGTTCGATTACAGTCTTGGCAGGTTATGCTGCTAAATTAGGAATAAAAATACATCAATTTGACATAACGTCAGCATATTTGAATGGAAAATTAGATGAGGAATTTTTTATGGAAGTTCCCGATTACTTGAAAGAAATACTTCAAATAATTATAAATGAAAATTGCGATAGGGACATATCTGATAAAGCAGCTAAGATTCTTAAATATCTAAATGTAGGAAATAAAGTTCTTTTGTTAAAAAAATCGCTCTATGGCCTTAAACGAGCCGGGAGGTGTTGGAATACTAAGTTAAATAAAATTTTAAATGATTTCGGAGCAAAACAAACCAATGCAGATCCATGTTTATATTATATTAAAAGTGATAAAGGGTTGACTCTTATAATGATTTACGTTGATGACATATTGTTTATGTCACAGTACCCTGATATGTTAGAAAACTTCAAAATTCATCTTAATGAAAAACTAGATGTTAAATATTCAGGCATAGTTAAATATTGTCTAGGGATAAATTTTCAGTTAGAAAATGGCCTTAAAACAATGAGTCAACATAGTTATATTAGAGAGCTCTTAGAGCGTTTTGGCATGACAGAAGCCAAGCCCGTAGCTTGTCCTATGCATACAAGCATTCGATTAAAAAAGGCCGAAAAATGTTGTGAAAACGAATATCCCTACCGTGAATTAGTTGGAAGTTTGATGTATCTTGAAACTTCCACCAGGCCGGACATTGCAAATTCCGTCAGTCAATTAAGTCAATTTCTAACTTGTTTTGATAAAACTCATTGGACTGCCGCTAAACGAGTTTTACGATACTTAAAGAAAACAATAAATTTTGGACTTGTATTTAGAAAAAGTAATGAGCCTTTGTTCGGTTACACTGACGCGGATTGGGGGAATTGCCTCGATGACCGTAGGTCATATACAGGTTACTGTTTCATTTTTTTGCGGGAGTGCAATTACATGGGAAAGCCGTAAACAGTGTACCGTAGCTCTCTCATCAACGGAAGCCGAATATATGGCTTTATCCGATGCCACTAAGGAAGGGATATATTTATGTAAATTACTAAATGATTTATCTGAAGGCAAAATTGAAAAAGTGAGTATATTTACAGATAACTTAGGATCTATTATATTAGCTGAAAATCCGATCTTTCATAAGCGCACCAAACATATAGACATTAGGCATCATTTCATAAGGGATGCACTGAAATATGGAATTATTGATTTAAATTTTGTGTCTACTGAAAATATGGGGGCTGATATTCTTACAAAAGCATTAACATCATCAAAACAACTGTTGAAAAATTATGGGATTGGAAGATGTAACATTGTTATTTAGGTAAATACGTCGACATTGTGGGGGGGTGTTAGGTTACATTTATTTTCCATTACCAATGCCTCTTGTATTTACCCTCCTTCACTGTATAATAGATCATTCCAATAACGACTGGCGCGCCACCACTTGGACTGTTTTCGTACGGCGCATCTTTTACCTGTACCTTGTTGAATTTTTGTTTCTCTATATGTAACTATGTGATGTGAGTGTTCGTCTAATTAAAAGTGTTTCGTTTTAATATGGACTCATCAATATGCATTATAATTTGCGTGCTCTGCCTTCTAAGCCCAATAGTTTGATGATAAATTAATATATTGAATGATACAGACGAAAACTTTTGGGATTGCCACAGCTTACTGGTTTTTAGTAGAAGTTGGGCATTTTTTATTTCTTTTTTCCTACATATGTTTAAATAGAAATTCTATATAAAAAATGTTAAATAATACACATTCTTTTATTTAATGTGGTAACCCTTACTTTTAAGTATAAATATAATGAAAATTAATGCAAATTCGCTACTCAAAAATATATTTTGCAAAATCGCTCAATTAAAAAAAAAAAAAAAAAAAAAAAAAAAAAAAAAAAAAAAAAACGCTAGTTGTTACGGTCGATCTACCAATAATATAATTTATTGAACTTTATGTCTCATTAAATCTCCTTTGAAGCAAAAACATTTAGGACTTCTTTCATTTCAACCTGTTTGCAGTAAACACTGATTTATTTCAGATAGCAGGTTTTTAAAAAAGATAATTATAATAAATAATGTTTCTAAACATACTGTAACTTAAAACTTTTTTTTAAAATTATTATTATTATTATTATTTTAAGTAGACTTTTTTTTTTTTTTTTTTTTTTTTTTTAATTTTCAACGATAAGGATTATTTATAAAGTATTTGGAATTTTTTTTCCATTTCTATTAAACTATTAAAACAACAACAACAACAACAAAAAAGAAGTAGAAGAAGATCAAATTTTATGAATATATGTAATATTTAATAATTCAAGCTTTATAGCAATGCGGAATGAAAAAAAAAAAAATGATTATTAAAAGTGTAATTTTTAATAATAATTAGTTTTTTTTTTTTTTTTTTTTTCACTTAATTGCTGAGATTTATATTATTAATATTATTATTCTTATATCATTATGATTAAACAGCTTATATTCATTATAAGTTAATGATTTTTCAAAAGACTTCCCAATTCGACAATTACAAATCATAATCGATTTTAATTATACCTATAATCATAGCTGTCAACCCTAAATAATATTCCATATTACTATTAGTACCCGCCCATTTTAATACATCACGTAATTTTTAGAGTCATTTTCTGAAAATATAATTACAGTCAAATAATAATAATAATAATAAAAGGTGTGACAAAATAGGTAGCTACGGACGGAAAATTAATTAAAATGTTATTACCAATGCCTAATATGTCCTCATCTCTTATTTTGTAGCAATTTATTTAAATGATGACAAGGGATGTTGCTCGTGAAAATAGTCTAAATAATTTTAAATGAACTTTTGAATTTAATAACGGATTTGAATTCTACATAAATGTATGAACAATAATGAAAATAGGGATGCGGTGAGCGGTAGTTCCACCCATATAGAATTATTTGTCAATTAAAGCTGTTTTGAAGCCAATTTTGAATTGTTTTATGATAGGTTTACGTAACAGTACTTGTTATCTTATCTCGTAATTAACAATCTGTATTTATAGTATTAATTTTCAGGGTAAGATAAAGCCGTGTGAGTGACACAACAGATTATTTTTTAAAGGAAATATTTTTAGGTAATATCAAATAAATGTACACCATTTTGAGTAATAAGGATAATATTTTATATGGAAAATACACTTATTTATTTTAACATTTTGAAAAATTAATATAAGCAAATGCATTGCCGCATAAAATCAAATATAATTTTTTACATTAACGTTACAGTAAAATAAAATAAAAAAATTCGTCTGTTAATTGTTAGATGTTAATTTTTGAAAGATTTGAATCAAAACAAACAACTGAGCGTAAAATTATAGTTTCCCTATTGGGAATATCATTCATATCTACAGCTAAATCAACATTCTTATTCAAACATACGTCCACATTTCAACTATAATCTCTTGTATATTAAATGTATAATGCAAAAATTCATTTTAAGTACCTAGTTGAAATATTGAATATACAATTTGAAGATTTTTCTAAAAAATATTAAGCTATAAATTGCATGATTGATTATGGATTCAATCCAATTTTAAGGTTATTATTATATTTTTAATAATTCGCTAAAAATACAATAAAAAAATGTTTAATATATGTAGATAATCAGAAATACTTTTTTATTAGTGAATCGTACAAATGAAACATTATAGTTTCCAAAATCCGACTTCCATAAGGTTCTAATTCGTTTGCGATTTAAGTATTAAAAAATATAAAAAAAAATACGATGCATTAAAAAGTGATATAAACGGAAATTGCCTAATGAAATTATTTAGTATTATTGTGGCTATTTTTGCTATTTTTATTCAAACTTAATAAAAAAGGTTGTAATACAAAGAAATTAAAAAAATCATTACAAAATGCTCGCCTCCGAGCATCCTTCGAAAACATGCTACAGCTCTTAAGCACCAAGTCTCTCTGCTGATTTTTGAGTGTCTCTCACCCCCGAGCACACTTCGATAGGGGGGGGGGGACCCCTCAC
Organism: Salticus scenicus; assembly: GCA_963930645.1. Lineage (NCBI taxonomy): Eukaryota > Metazoa > Arthropoda > Arachnida > Araneae > Salticidae > Salticus > Salticus scenicus. Next base: position 116,077,757 of record OZ005652.1, on the reverse strand, counting down.
GAAACACTGATTCGTTGATCGTGATGTCACTATGCCTGTGATATCATTTTTCTCCAATCTTCGTCTACCTGAAACTCAGAGAAATGTCGGTAGTGAAACAAAACCCATGCGTGAAATTGAAAACTAGTGATGTTACCGCTTCTTTAGAGAATATAAAATTCTTTCACACAGAGCAATTGTCCCTCAGACGGCTTCCCATGGCTCCGTTCTGTCTGGTCACAAGACCCCTGATCTCTGAGAATGTTTGTAACCTTCACTCCAGCACAGCTTCCTCCCTCCTAAAAGAGCATTTTACGGCCTTCAGGATGTAAAATGGGCTCCAGAAGGCACAGGTGCCTCCTCCCATTATCAAACATGCAACATCAGAGAGTTGAGCTAGCCCCCCCCAAAAATTTTTTTTCGAAACAACCCCCTGAACTTTTATAGAACTAAAAATAATCTTAAAATTAAATTTTCTAGTCTTACACCTTGCATAATTCCTAGATCCCAAGGTCTCATTTCACATTATATAAAAAAATTAAACATTCACATGCAATTTCGTGATGACAATCAAAGGTTCTAACCCTAACAAAATTTTAAAAGTCAAACACTGAAATTTCACAATTACACAATAAAATTTCATGAAAAAAGAAAGAAAAATAACTCATAATCAATACATTCAAACATTTTTTGGAATGCAAATGAATGAAAAAAAAAAAAAAAAAATGAATAAATATTTACAAACAGTCCAAAAACACTGCCTAAAACCAAGGCATTTTTTTTCTTTTTTTTCTATTCTTCATGCATGCGACTTAACGCATCTGCATTCAAATGCTTTTTTCCGCTCTTATGCTCGACTGTGAAGTTGTATTGTTGTAAACATAAGGCAATTCTCGTCAAACGTGAATTTGTGCCCATCATTTTTTTAAGATAAACCAAAGGATTATGATCGGTTTGAAGAACGAATTTTTGTCCATCTAAATAATGATTTAGTTTTTTCACCCCAAAAATGACTGCCGCTAATTCGCGTTCAATGGTACTATAATTACGCTCCGCCTTAGAGAATTTTTTGATCAGATAAACAATTGGATGCTCCTCGTTATTCCCGAAATTTTGAGCTAGGACCACACCCGCCCCTACAAGACTTGCATAAGTCTGAACAATGAATTCTTTTGAAAAATCCGCAGCATAGAGTACCGGTCCCTTAGTTAGATCTAATTTTAGTACATTAAATGCCTGATCACATTCCTGACTCCACTCAATTTTTTCCCTCTTATTTTTCCCTTTTAACAAATCCGTCAAATGCGCAGCTTTTGTTGCATAATCCTTTATATATTTATGGTAAAATCCGGTCAGACCTAAAAATGACCTTACATGCGTCTTTGTCTTTGGAATGGGAAATTCTTGGATAGTTTGGATTTTCGCGTCATTTGGCGACCTCTTCCATTACCATTCTGAGAGAGAATGCCTTTGGACGATCTTCGAGACTGCCCTTGACGTCAGCCAATCTAGGAAAATCGGACCCTAGAAAACCAGTCTATTGCAAAGAGCGTTTGAAATCATTTCTACTATAGTACTATTTCCCTGATAAGCTGATATACGTTTCACGTGCTCCTTACAAATATAAGAAGAAACAATTATATTGATTTATGGATATAATGCATTTGGATAACAATTAATAAAGGTAAGAATTTACAATTTTTCTATATATTAATTTAAGGCTGTACTTAATTTTACTTCATTACAGTAAAATTTATATTGTTAAAATACTGTGTACATAGATTGTTGTTAACCCTAGATGTTATAACTTGAAAAAGATATTTGTGTTATAAAAATTGTTTTTATAATGTATGTTTTAATAATATTAATTGGATTTTAAAGTGGAAGAAAACATATTAGTTTATAAATATTTCATTTTCTAATAATATGTTATTACTTTTAAAATTTGAAAAAATATTTTTAAGCAAACAAAATCCCATGACATATTATAAAAATTAGTACTATTGCTATTTAAATATTATTTTTATTACTATTAGGATATTACATTTTTGTTTTCAAGAAATTGAATCATAAATACTTTACATTTTAGAATAATTTTAAATACTTCTTCTGTAATAGCTGGAGTAATATAGCGTATAATATCTAAAATGTGGAAATATTTTCTATTATTTATTATTATATTCGGTTTGTAAACAATATGTTTATTTATGCATTAAACCAATTAGCAATGTTATTTTTATAGATTTTGTTCTTTGAAAAGTTATTTATAAACATGGGATAATGTTAAAAATAAATAAAATTAAAAATCAAAAGGGACATAAAGTACGAAAGAGATTATTTTGAATTTTAAAACAATTATATTAATAATTCATAAATATAATATGAATAAGAAATTAATATATTTTCAGTAATTTATATATATAAATATATACTTGTTTGGCCTGAAAATGTCAAATAGAGTATATATAAATATTCATATTCTACAAATATTGTAATATCACATAAATATATATTGGGCAATGATAGTGATTTTATGTGATTTCATATGACTCAGAAAATCAACTAATTTTTTATTACCCTATTACTATCAATGCCTTATATATATATATATATATATATTGTGTGTGTGGGGGGGGGTAAAAATAATATCTGTATGAAGAAAAACAAGTAGGCAAAGTATATTCATATCTGTTGGATCAATCTAGATTTCACACCTAATCACTGTAACAAAAATAAAGAGATAAATATTTGGCCAAAATAAATAAGCACCTGACGATATTATCCATTACCGTTCTGAGAGAGAAACGGTAATGTATTATCCAAGTATTTAACTAAATATTAAGCTCGAAAGCGGAATAAATACTAAACAATTTTTGATTTTCCGGAAAGCATATATTATTTTTATGATTAATAAATAATAATAATATAAATAAATAAATAAATTTCAAGTTTATTTGCAGTTAAAGGTTTACTTAATGTTTTTTTTTTTTTTTTTTTTTTTTTTTTTTTAGCTAGTAGTCATAACAATTAAAAACTGAAAAAAAGAAGAAAAAATGCAAAGAATTTTTCTGAACAAGTATATTTAAATATTTATGTGTATATGTTCTATTAAACTTGATTATAAATGATTTTCTTAGTAACATAAGAGTATTATTACATATATTTTGAACATATATAAGAATTAATATTTTACATAGCAAGATACGAATTTTTGTTTTTTGCATTAATAAAGATGTTGTAGTAGTATAAGTATTCCTCCAAAATTTTGAAACTTTATATTTTTACATCGTGTATAAAAGCATCATTTTTATAAATAAAAACGAAATTTGAATTTGTCAAATAAACTGTAAGCATAAATATGGGCTTTTGACAATAAAATCACGTAAGTTGGATGTTCGCAATTTTAAAATGAAAAATTATTATACAAATTTAACATTTTAAATCATATTATTTAAATACTCATATAGCTAAACAAGAAGAGAAAGAGTATAAAGAGTATAGGGGAAAAAAAATTATAACTACCAATATAAGATATAATTCTTAATACAGAACAGAGTGCAAAAGGATTTAAGTAGTGAGAATTTTTGAACTTACTTTTTAAGTAATTTATTATAAATTATTATTAGTATTATTATAACTAGTAACAAATAAATTGATACCAATAAAAATTATAACATATAAATTTATGCTAAATATTTCTAAAATTAATTTTCCTTCAAGAATTTAAGAGATTACTTTCCATTAATTTCTGAACAAGGAAATACTTTTAAATAAACAAATGTAAATAAGTTCATTTCAAAAGCAATTTCGGCGTGTATCTAAGAATAAATTTCGTACTTTATGTCCCTTTTGATTTTTAATTTTATTTACTTTTAGCATTATCCCATGTTCATAAATAACTTTTCAAAGAACAAAATCTATAAAAATAACATTGCTAATTGGTTTAATGCATAAATAAACATATTGTTTACAAACCGATTATAATAATAAATAATAGAAAATATTTCCACATTTTAGATATTATACGCTGTATTACTCCAGCTATTACAGAAGAAGTATTTAAAATTATTCTAAAATGTAAAGTATTTATGATTCAATTTCTTGAAAACAAAAATGTAATATCCTAATAGTAATAAAAATAATATTTAAATAGCAATAGTACTAATTTTTATAATATGTCATGGGATTTTGTTTGCTTAAAAATATTTTTTTCAAATTTTAAAAGTAATGACATATTATTAGAAAATGTAATATTTATAAACTAATATGTTTTCTTCCACTTTAAAATTCAATTAATATTATTAAAACATAATTAAAAGTTACATTACAAAACCAATTTATTATAGATAATTATAATAAATAAAATTATATACATTTTTATGTTATATGTAATACATTACTATTAAAAGGGGTTCATTGACCTTTGTTTACTCAGAATCTATTTTTCAAATTTTAAAAGTAATAACATATTACTAGGTAATGTAGTGTTAAGAAGCATGTATATTCTCCTTCAAAAAAAAAAAAAAAAAAAAAAAAAAAGAAAAAGAAAAAGAAAAGAAAACAGTGTAGTTTAAATTACACAACATGAAAATTGAATTAATATTATTAAAACATAATAATTAAAAGTTACATTTCAAAATCAATTTATTATAGTATAGATAATTTTACTAAATACGTCAATTTTTTGAAAGTAAAATAATAGATAAAACTGATTTTAAATTGCTATTATTATTTTTATTTTAATATTAATGCACATTATATACACAATTTTTATAACACAAATAACTTTTTTAAGTTATAACAGCTAGGGTTAACAACAATATATGTACACAGTATTTTAACAATATAAATTTTACTATAATGAAGGAAAAATAAGTACAGCTTTAAATTAATATATAGAAAAATTGTAAATTCTTACCTTTATTAATTGTTATCCAAATGCATTATATCCATAAAACGCTAAAGAAAAAAGGATTAATTAAGCGCAAACTGAAATAGCTTTCAAAAGATTTTTAAGAAAAATAATTCAAGTAATGAAATAATAGTAAAAACAGAATCTAATTAGAACTCAACCTGACTTTATTTGAGTTTATTTGCCCATAAAAAGACATGCAGTAACTAAGTTGTATTCCTCAGTAACGGTTATCATATTCATTTCTTAATTTTTATTTAATACGACTTCTCTCAATTTTATTATTATTGTTAATTTTTTAAAATAATTTGGCAAGGAAAAGAGAAAAAAAAAGGAGGGGGGACCACCCTTTAATTTATTTAAATATACAAAAAACGTAAGAGGGAGAAAGGCGATATCTTACCTTAAATACGATGTTGCGTCCATTAGCAACGGTTCTTAAAATTTTCTGAACGCTTCTTTTCTCGATTTAAATTTAATATTTAATTTAACTTGTTTCCAATTATATATATATATATATATATATATATATTAAAGTTCTATTTTGTCAGAAAGCAGTTGTCCAACTGTCTTAATAAAAGCATTTATGTTTGCCTTTTTTGTCTCCTAGGGATATATTTAGTTGGCCATCTTTATATATTTATTTATTTTTTTATGTAAGTTCTTTTGCCAGTTGTCTGCCAACAATGTATGTGCATTTTTTTTTTTTTTTTTTCTTTTCTTTTTCTTTTTTACAATTTCAAACTTTCTTTACCATTTATCTTTTAGTAACAGAAATAAATATATATATTATTTTATTCATTTTCATATATTCTTTCATCATTTATCTGGTAACGGAATTGAATAAATTTCTTTTTTTTTTTTTTTTTTTTTTTTTTTTCCTCTCTCTCAAATTCTGGCATATTGTTTTGATATTGAGAGCGTTGTCTGCAGTTTAAATGCTTTTTTGTTGTCGCAAATAAATATATAAATTTATATATATATACATTTTTTTGTTTGTTTGTTTTTCCGTAAACTCACATGAATTTGAACCCTTTGAACGATACCACATTTTATCTCCTACTCTTATAATTTTCTGAAAAACGTACGACAAATTTCACATTTGCGTATTAATATATAGATTGGCATATATATATATATATATATATATATATATATATATAAATTCCTTTTTTATTTTTATTTATTATTATTATTATTGTTATTATTATTATGATTTAATTCAGACATTGTATTTGACTATCACATTTCTGTATGTCTAAATAACAATACAAGGGGAAACTAAAGTTTAATAAAAATGACAATTTTTTATTGGAATCAACTTTACCGTTTGCTTGAATCAAAGAATTTTAATTTTCTTTATTAGCTTGATTTTGCGACAAATATTTTTTTTTCTTCCGTTTTATTCAGATGCCGTTTCGATAAACGTACATATTGAGCTTACCAAGAAGAATATATAATTATTTTGTTATAATAATAATAATAAGATCGTTTTATTTTATTTATTTATTTATTTATTTATTTTTTTTTATTCAAACGAAAGGCAATTTTGAAAATAAAATTGCAAAATGACATCTAGTACTAAAACATTGCGAAATAAAATTTTCATATGTTTACTGTATGGACGTATAAAAAAGAATAAAATTATTCTCTTATGATATAATAAGTGTAAAAAGAAGCTGTCAATTCTCCTTCCTTAATCAACAATCACATAGTTAAAGGTACAAAGACTATACTGAGAGAACGGATTATAGGATCTTCTTTCATAGTGCAACAAAAGAAGATCGTTCAAAGCTCCTCCTCACTCTTGAAGCATTTCTTTGCCTAGATACCGTGACGTCACCCAGCCGTCAGAAGGCATTCTCTCTCAGAACGGTAATGCCTCTTCCCTGACCCCACTTCATGCCCTAAAAATTTTACATGATCCTGGGCGAATAAACACTTTGCCGGTTTCACTTTTAGATTTGCCTCCTCCAAACGTTGTAACAGAATGTCCAGATGCCGGATATGGAGCTGCCAACTGGATGAAAACACTGCCAAATCATCCACATATGGTCTCACAAAACTCACTAAATCCCCTAGCACCTCACTAATTAATTTACAAAAATAAAATGGAGCATTCACTAAGCCAAACGTCATCTTTTTTAATAAATTCACAGAAAGGAGTTACAAACGCCGCATACCTTTGCGCACGTTTCGTTAACGGGATTTGGAAATATATATTCTGCTGTGCTCACTTCCTCAACAACCTCCTTAATATTCGGTAACGGGAAAAATTGCACTTGGGTTTTGGCATTGATGGCCCTATAATCTACACACGGCCTAGAGTCTTTCCCCGGACTCTCTACAAGAATCATAGGCGATGCGTAATCGGACTGACCCACCTCTATCACCCCTAACTCTAACAGCCTGGAAATCTCCTTCCGCATAATTTCTAACTGCCGCGGGGACATGCGATAGGGTTTTGCACGAATCGGCTTATCATCTGTCAAAATGATATCCATCTCTACCTTATGGGTTGTACCAGGGTCGTTAGAAAACACCGTTTTATGTTTTACTAGGACATTTTGTAAAGTTGCCAAATTCCCTTCCGAAAGCTTATTTCCCAAATTACTCCCCTTAATTAAGTCTGTCAAGTCGAAATGGTTTGGGTCCGAAATCGGATACGGGATAGATGCATCCTCCTCAATTTCCTCGCCACCCTCTTCCAAAATTAAGTTGACATACTCTGGGCGTTTATGATAAGGTTTCATTAAATTCACGTGGAAAATCGTGTCCTTACATCTCCTTCCCGGAAGATCTACCGTATAGTTCGTATCGGATATTACCCCCGTAACTACACCTGGACCTAGCCACTGTACTGCCATTTTATGTGGTTTTGCGGTAGCCAAAACCAACACCGAGTCTCCCACCTTAAATTTTCGGGACACCGCATTTTGGTCGTACCACCATTTCCTTTTTTGTTGACATTCCGTCATACGCTCCCCTGCCAAATCTTGTCATCTTTTAAGCGCTCATTTAAATCCAAAATATACTCGACTACATTTTGATTCATTTCATCTTCCTGCATCCAATTTTCGTAAACAATGGTATGAGGCATCCTCAAATTTTCCCCCAAAATAAGCTCTGAAGAAGAAAATCCCGTGCTCTCATGCGTCACCGTCCTCAACGCGAAAAGAGCCATAGGCAGATTTTCTTCCCAATCGCTTTTCGATTCGAGACATAACGCTTTGAGAATCCTCTTAAGAGTGGAATGCATTCTTTCCACCTGATTAGATTGCGGATGACAGACAGAAGAATGATTGATTTTGATATCATACTTATCAAAAAACGCTGTCGATAAGTCACTCGTAAAATAAGCACCTTGATCGCAGACTAACTCTCTAGGAAATCCGGTCTTCGCGAAAATTTGCATCAATGCATTGATCACTGACCTCGAAGTTAGGTTATCCACAGGAATAGCATCCGGGAATTTTGAAGCGACGCAAACAGCCGTTATCGCAAAACGATTATTTTTGTTGCTCGTTATAAGCGGACCTATATCGTCAATCGACAGAAGTCTGAACGGTTCAGAAATATTCGGTACTAATCTCAACGGAGCTTTTTTCTTATCCCCTTTTTGTCCTACTTTTTGACAAATTTCACAAGTTTTGACATATTCTTCGATTTCCTGATAGCAATTTGGCCAAAAGAAATTAGTCAGCACCCTCTGCTTAGTTTTACACTACCCTAAATGCACTGACACAGAATCATGACACAGGTTTAGAATCTTTGCCCTAAATTTCTTTGGCACGCGCAACTGCATCCGGTTTTGGTTACGCTTAGAATCCGATATTCGAATTAACCGCTCATTTTCTATCTTAAATTCCTTTCCCGCTTCATTCCTAGCTTTTTCCCAACAATTTTTCAACGTGTCACACGCCATTTGCTCTTTTTGAAACTCTTCAGCTGAAACCCCAATTAATGGACACCTGTCTGTTTCTTTTAACACAGGAAAAACAACATTATTTTCTGCACTAGTCTCCTCTAACGACTCGCTTATCAAACCCGGTTCCTCCTCAAAATTCTGAATTTTTTCCTGAGTTGGTTTTTCAATATTTATTTCGGACTGCGCACTCTTAATCATTTCTTGCTCACGTTTCTGACTTCGCGTTATCGCATTAATTGGATAAACAATTTTTTTATTGGACTCAATTAACTCTGCGGTTTTATTGCCTAGAAGATATATTCCCTGACTCAAATTAGCCGGTTTTACAGCCGCTTTAGTAATGACCTCTCCGAATTCCTCTTTTAAAACGATTTTCGCCAAAGGTAAACACCTACAGGTTTCGTCAAACGGTTGCTTAATCCTTTTCGTTCCGGCAGTAAATCCTCAACAGAAATCATATTCCTTTCGCACACGTCAATGTTTGAGCCTCTATCTCTCAAGAATTCGCGCTCTTGTCCATTTATTTCTAATTTACCTATATAAGGCTCAAAACCAACACCTAAAATTTCGCCCGCACTTAAGTTATTGATCGGATTTGTTCTGCGATTAGGGTTTTGTGGGCAGTTAGGTCGAATATGGCCCCTTTCCGAGCACAAATAGCACACAATTTTACTATTTCTATCAAAATCACGATCTTTAGATTCGATTTTATCCCCTTTTAATTTTCCTGAGTCTTTTTTGTCGCCCTTAGCTGACTCAGCTTTCGGATTACTCCCGCCATCATGCTTACCTGACCCGAATCTCTGACCATCCTTCCCAAATGAATTTCTACCCTTCGTAAAACGCTGAAAAGGCTTATATTCTCTTTTCGCATTCTCCTTTCTAACCGCGTCATACTTATCGCACTTCTCCGCCAAATCCGAAGCTTTGTTGATTTCTTCCCACACATCTACAAAATGTTGTTTGATTTCGCATGGTACCCTTTTCTTTAACTGCTCCGTGAGCATCAATTCCTTTAATGACTCTAAATCTTTAATTTCTAAAGTCTCAAGCCAGTTTTCTAGGTACCCTCGCAAATCGTGAACTAAATCAACCCAGAATTCTTCACTTTTTTTGTTGTGCGATTCAAATTTCGTTCTTAGCGCACGCGCACTCAACCTGAACCTATTCATCAACACTTTTTTACATGTTGAAAGTTATCAGCCTCTGACTCTTCTAATTTCATAATTATTTATACGACGTCGCTCGGCAATAAAGGGATAAGTTGCGACATCCAGTCCTGTTCGCTAACATTTTCTTTACCTGCTAATCTTTCAAATATCGTAAAAAAAAAGAGAAATATCCATTTGTTTTGGGTCAAATTTCGGAGCTATGTCCTTTAAATTAATTTTCTTCAAAACCGTCTCTTGAACTAAACTCCCCGACTCTACGCTACTAGTTTCTGCAGCGCTCTGGATTCTGAGTTTCTCAAGTTCAAAATTTCGTTCGGCCTCTTCTTTTTGCAACGCCCATTCACGCTCTTCTTTTTCTTTTCGTAATTCCCATTCACGCTCTTCTTTTTCTCTTTGTAATTTCGATTCCCTTTCTTTCTATTCCAAAATCCCTTCTATTAGCACCTTCGCAACCCCTTCATCATAATTAGCCGCCTTTTCAATGGCTTCCCTGATTTCCAGTTTTTTGCTTTTATCTGTTAGCCCCGAAACACCAAATTCATCCGCTAACTCTAGCAATACATTTTTAGTATGCTTAATGAGAAATGCCATAATTACAAAATACAATTTCACTAATTACTGAAAAATAATGCACATGTAATAAAAACAATAAACAAATCAAATACCATGAAAATATACACAAAAGTAACACTTTGATTATCACCTACGAAATTCTTTAAACACCTTTTCTCTAAACATTAACTACAATATTTACCCCGATACAATAAACAGTACCTATATTTAGTTAAAACAACTAGAGAAAAAAAGGGAAAAATAATCCTAGATTTTTTACCAGTAGGAAAATCAACTAATTTCCGGTATACTCCTATATAAACATTTACAGTATACCCGCTCCTTACGTTACTTTTAAAAAGAATTTAGAATTATAATCTTATCAAACTTTTAAACAACAATTTAAAGTTTCCAAGCTCACCGTTACAATAAACAGAACTTTAACGTTAAATTTATGTCTCAAGTAAACACCCCGTTAAGTCATGAAACTAATCTTTTCACCCGCCTTAACTATTAACTTGAATCCGAGATATCCGTGCTTAAAATTTTACACATAAAAACTAAATTCTCACTCCTAAAACTTCTTAACTAAATACATTGTTACCAACAGAAAAAATAAAAACTATCAACCCACTAACTCAATCTCTGACACATTACATATCTGACAATGGAAGAAAACATACCTGAAACCACCTTGAATGACATCTCCAGGGAATTCAGCAGCACAGGAAAGAAGCACTTCCCCTCCTTTCTCCTTGCCACGCTATTGTCACAGGCATCAGTAATCTCCAGTAAGGCTTAGGAATTTCAGTTGTCACCCGGCTCACAGCAAAAGTTCTTTTTTACTTTTTCACCACAAACACATAGAAGACAGAGTTCGATGTTTTTTCCATTAAAACAACATTCCGCCGACATGCCACCAATTTATATCTTTAGTTAAAGCTGTGGTGATTTTTGCTATTTTTATTCAAACTTAATAAAAAAGGTTGTAATACAAAGAAATAAAAAAAATCATTACAAAATGCTCGCCTCCGAGCATCCTTCGAAAACATGCTACAGCTCTTAAGCACCAAGTCTATCTGCTCATTTTTAAGTGTCTCTCACGCCCGAGCACACTTCGGAGCGGGGAGGGGGGATACCCCACACGAAACACTGATTCGTTGATCGTGATGTCACTGTGCCTGTGATATCATTTTCCTCTAGTCTTCGTCTACCCGAAACTCAGAGAAATGTTGGTAGTGAAACAAAACCCATGGGTGAAATTGAAAACTAGTGATGTTACCGCTTCTTTAGAAAATATAAAATTCTTTCACACAAAGCAAATGTCGCTCAGACGGCTTCCCATGGCTCCGTTCTGTCTGGTCACACGACCCCTGACCTCTGGGAATGTTTGTAACCTTCACTCCAGCACATTATGAGAATTTTATAAGAATCTTTAATATTATAAAAATAATTTTATGGTGTTTATGCATTTCTTAAAGATTTATAGGGCTAAAATAGCACTTCATTTTTTGATTTTCTTAAAAGGTAAAGCTACAAAGATATTTTTTTATATTTTTGTCCTTTCAAATAATACGAATGAATCTAGAGTGACGCCACTCAATATACTGATCATTAAGAAATTAATGTTTGTACAAATAAAAATAATTAAGAGGAGACGTTAATTAAACAAAAGTGGAAATTATAATAGGAAATTATAATAGGAATGTTACTGCCCTTTAAAAGACTTTGAACCCATAGATCATAATGATAAAGAAAATTTCGATGCGTCCCTGTAAATATCTATAACCCATAAACCACAATGCTAATTTTTTTTTTTTGCATCCCCGTAAAAATAAAGCCAGTGGATCTGCAGATCTGAAGCCTCAACGTCGTAATTGAATCACACATTTTTAAACAAATCATTTTATTTATCCCTTATTATATTATGTATATATATTGTCTCGGTAAATAAACGGATACGATTCTGAGGGAGGGTACACCCCGAAGTATCTCTATTCTTATGTGCACCTGTATATATATATATATATATATATATATATATATATATAAATTCCTAATAACTGATAGTCTCGTATTATTTCTTTGTAACTTGTAAGTACTTGTACCAAATTTAACGCAAAATGGTTGCATAGCATACTGAAATTAGTTTTTGTTACACTATAAACTAATCATCAATTCTTTGTCCACAATTTTCCACACGAAATCACGCTACAAAAATTGACATGTGGTTAGTGTTCGAGTAAAAAAACACATGATCAAAAATTAAGACAAAAAAAAAAAAAAAAAAAAAAAAAAAACATTGTATTTACGGTTAGCAATACAAAGAACGTGAAAATCAGTAGGTGGTAAAGCCACCCCTGGCAGCTATACAAGCTAATGCTAATACTCGTTAAAGCATAGAACCGATTAATTAGTAAAAGTCCCTTTGAGATAGATTTTGCCATAAATGTTTCAACTGCTCAGAAAAAATTAAGAAATTCTATATGAACAGAATCTTCATAAAATTCATTGACTTTGGCTATCATGCGTAATTCGAATTTTATTGCTCAGATAGAAAAAATTACTAAATTACAAAAATTGAAATCCCTTAAAATATGAGAAAATGATATGATTTGTGTGATTTTTTTTTTTTTTTAATCTGTTTTCCTTTCGTAACTAATGTGATGCATTTTATATAAATTTATATTTTTTAAATATAATGTATAAAATTAAATATTTAAGCATGCACAAAAGAAATACTCAGAAGTATGAAAATGGGGGTAATACTCAGGAAAAAAAAAAAATCAATTTGAAAAAAATATGTGCCAACAGCTATTTTTCTTTCCTTAAAAAATAAAAATAAAAATAAAATAATAAAAATTAAATTAAATAAATAAATAAATACATAAATAAATGAAGTGAAACCTTAAGAGTATTTTATTAGTAGTTATTTATCATTGGTATTTCGAAATCACTTGATCTACAAAATTCGCTGATCCCTTCTGAAAGTTTTCTGTGAATTTACTGATATGTTTATCCTGAGTCTCTGTAAATATAATTCATAGTTAAAAGTATGTAACCGAGATTCTCAGTCTTTATGCTGCATTTTTATCTACTTTTATTTTCTCATTTCTCGATAAAAGCATTTCTCAACCAATGTACTGACTTCTCATGTACCCTTACATTTCAAAATTACGGATATGTTTTAAATGAAAAAATATATATATTTGAAAAAAATAGAAAAATAACACTTTCTTAGAGAATATATATCATTTGAAAGACAAATAGAGATAACTTATAGATAGAGGTAGCACGTAATTTATCTAAATTAATTTTACATTTTTGCAAAATTACCATTTTTTTTTAAATTAAAGTAATGTGATGAGCAAATTATATGCGCAGACTACATAATAAACTTAAATTTAGCGCAGACAAAGAGGCAAAACTTGAATTTGCACAATTTTAAAATGTATTTTCTAAGATATCCGAAATCTGGTTCCATAAACGAATAATAAATTATTTTAATATTACATTCTATAATAAAAGTCCTTTTATGAACATAAGAAGTATATGTTAATTTCATTTTCTAATGACATCTAAAAATGTTAATTAAAAACATATTAAAAAATTGAGACAAAACTATTAAAACACGTCATTAGTTTTATTAAAATCATTTTATACATATTAAGACCCGGATAAACTACGTCAGAAACGCCAAAGAAAAATATTTGAGATGCATAGAGCTGTTTCTCAGCGTTAAGCGTTCCGTCTTTAGTGCAAAAAGAATATTGAATCTGGAGAAGTGCTCGTATATATAGGAGAGGGACCAAATTAATTTTACAAATAAGATTACGGGAAAGGTGGGGAGAGTGTCCAATAGGAATTTAGGAATGTTAGCTGTATAAATAGTAGAAAAATTAAGAAAATGTGGACTGAATGTAAAATTTCCAACAATCAGAGAAATACGGAACAGCGAAATCACAATCTACAATGTTTTAAAAATTTTTATAATTATGAAATGCTTCAAAGGAATCGAGCTCATGAATGGATATAGGTCTGCAAATTATTTTAGCTGAATTAAATTTAAAATTATGATTTTCCTCCCAGCAATGTTTAGAAATAGTCGATTTATTGGTTTCTTGTTTACGGAAGTAATCCATATGTTCTTTTAGACGAAATTTAAGACTGCGTTTAGTTTGGCCAATATATGGTAAACCACACTGACAGGAAATACTATAAATGCCCCAAGAATTATGCATATCAATGCAATCTTTCAACTGAGAAAAGGTGAGTTTATTGGAAGGCGAAAATGTAATTTTAAAATCATATTGTTTGAGAATTTTAGCTATGGTTTGACTGGATTTCGAAAAATAGGGTAAAACAATACTGATATTAGATGTGACTGATTTAGTAGACGAAATACGAGGGAGTTGTAATTTTTGGATAGCTTTGTCTATAATGGAAGGGTCATAACCTCTGTCAATTGCAATGACTTTCAGGTATTTAATTTCAGATTTTAATAAAATAGGATTTGAACAAATATTAAGGGCAATGTTTACAAAAGTATAGAAAGCAGTCATTTTTTGGTTAGGTGGGTGACATGAACGCGCATGGGGCAGAAGGGAGACTGCAAAATTTTTACGAGAGACGGTGGTTGAAAATCCATTTACAGTACGAGAGACGAGGGTATCAAGGAATGGAAGGGAGCCATTATTTTCTATTTCATATGTAAACTGGATATTACTGTCAATTGAATTTAAAATTTCTAAGACATTGCCAATATTGTGACGAGATATGTCGATAAGCGTGAAGGTGTCGTCAACGTAACGGGTCCAAAAATGAAAAGATATTTTCTTAAAAAAGCTTGCTTTCGAAATAATGCATGTAAATATCTGCGAGAATTGGGGAGAGAAGGGAATCCATGGCTAAACCTTTAGACTGACGACATAATTTATTTTAGAAAGAAAAAGAGGCTTGGGATAAACAAATGCGGGTAAGAGAAATTAATTATTGCAAAAGATGTGAAATGAAACCCTTTTAATTTATTTTCGAGACAGCAGAGGGCCCCACTTATACGGACATTAGTGAAAAGATATATTACATCAAAAGGAACCATAGTAAGATTAGTGTGAAGGCAGTTTTGAATATATTTTGCAAATTTTATGGTTTTCTTAACAGTATAACCATTAGCAGCAAGAAGGGGAGCACAAATTGTGGTGAGAAATTTAGCTAAATTATAGGAAGCAGTACCGATATTAGAGACTATGGGACGAAAGGGTATATTGGGTTTGTGAGCTTTCAGTAAAGCATAAAATCTGGCACAATTAGCAATAGAAGGGTTAAGATGAGTTTTAGTCGAGTCCAATAACAAGGGGTAAAATTTTATAGCATATTTAATTTTATTTAATTCTTGCGGAGAGGGGTCACGGTGCAGAGAAATATATGGGCCATCATTAATTAGTTCGGTAACACTTTCGATGTATTGTTTTTTATCCAAAATAATAATCTGACCACCTTCATCAGCTTCAGTAATGATGATAGTTTAATTAGATTTCAATTCCTTCAAGGCTTTTTTTTTTCAGCAAGGCTGAGATTTAAATTAAATTTTTTAGAGTTGAAATTAGCATTATTAAAAATTAAATGACGAAGATTTTCTCTCTGTTGGTCAGTCAGTCGAGAATTTTTGAAAGATTTTTCAACCGGTGCAATTAACTGAGTAAAAGAAGGAGGTTTAGAAATAGCGAAATTTTAATTGAGTTTGAGAACAGAATATTGATTATTGAAAATTTTAGCATTGGAAAGATTAACAATTGCATTTTTATTGACCTTCACGCTTATCGACATATCTCGCCACAATGTTGACCATGTCTTAGAAACTTTAAATTCAATTGACAGTAATATCCAGTTTACATATGAAATAGAAAATAATGGCTCCCTTCCATTCCTTGATACAATCGTCTCTCGCACTGTAAAAGATTTTCAACCACCGTCTAACGTAAAAAAAAAAATTGCAGTCTCTCTTCTTCCCCATGTGCGTTCATGTCACTCACCTAACCAAAAAATGACTGCTTTCTATACATTTGTAAAACGTGCCCTTAATATTTGTTCAAATACTATTTTATTAAAATCTGAAATTAAATACCTGAAAGCCATTGCAATTGACAGAAGTTATGACCCTTCCATTATAGACAAAGCTATCCAAAAATTACAACTCCCTAGTATTTCGTCACTAAATCAGTCTCTTCTAATATCAGTATTGTCTTACCCTATTTTCCTAAATCCAGTCAAACCATAGCTAAAATTCTCAAACAATATGATTTTAAAATAATATTTTCGCCTTCCAATAAACTCACTTTTTCTCAGTTAAAATATCCCATTGATATGCATAATTCGTGGGGCATTTATAGTATTTCCTGTCAGTGTGGTTTATCATATATTGGCCAAACTAAACGCAGTCTTAAATTTCGTCTAAAAGAACATATGGATTACGTCCGCAAACAAGAAACCAATAAATCGGCTATTTCCAAACATCACTGAGGGGAAAATCATTATTTTAAATTTAATTCAGCTAAAATAATTTGCAGACCTAAATCCATTCATGAACTCGATTCATTCAGGGGATCTCAGATTGTTTAAATACAGCAAAATATTACAAATTTCAAAAATTGACATAAAAGCAATTATATGTTTACCATAATAAGTATTACTAGAGGAAGTAAAAAATAAAATTTATAGACCGGCGCATATTATGCAGAATGCTTTTTAAATCGTATTCTAGACTATTAAATTTAGGTACAGTCGGTAGCAAAAGTATCCGAACACTAGCAAGAATTCTTATGTAAATAAAGTAGAGTTAATGCTGTTTTGTTAAATAATATATATATATATATATATATATATATATATATATATATATATATATGTACATTAAATATATAAATGTAATATAATACAGTTAAATAATAATAATAATATATATATATTGGATTGTTCGGAAAGTAATTTCGTTTTCTCAGCAGAGGACTTAATTGTATTTTTTTCACACCATCTTCACAACTAAGCTGCATTACCATTATATATTGTGACAGCTGATATAGCAAGGCTTGCTTGTGAAAAAGTTCGTTTTATTCCGCTCAGTAGGTTTTAATTGGTGCCCTATCAAATAAAGAAAATCGGAAGCAGCATTTTCGGCATATTTTGTTTTTGCGATCAAAAAGGCGAAAACAAGGAAAAAAAGTATA
Source organism: Salticus scenicus (assembly GCA_963930645.1). NCBI lineage: Eukaryota > Metazoa > Arthropoda > Arachnida > Araneae > Salticidae > Salticus > Salticus scenicus. The sequence goes on along the minus strand of OZ005652.1, from coordinate 116,059,991 downwards.
TAATGAGTATACAGAAAATTTATTTAAAGAACGCCAGTGTCAAAACTGGTTTACAAAATTTTTTTCCCGGCAATTTTGACGTTGAAGATGCCATTACGTTTTGGAAAACCAGTTTATGCTAATGAAGACAAAATAAAGTATTGATTTATGAAAACTGCCAAATAACAACTCGTGAGATCGCTAAGAAACCGATTAGAGCGGAGAATATATAATTCAATAAAATATTTATACAATATAAGAAAATCGTCTTTCATTTTCAATGGAAAAAACGAAATTATTTTCTGAACAACCCAATATATGTATATATATTGTAATATGTATTTTTTATATGTAATATATATATTTCCTTATTTTAATAATAATAAAAAAAAGAGTTATTTAATAAAATAAAATAGTTTCAAATAAATTTCTTGAAATATACTGCTAATAAATCATTTTATTTCTTTAGTGCAAATATATTTTAGAAAAATCGATGTCCTTTCATAGATATTATTATACGATTACAAAGACGTACTGCCTGGAAATATTTGAAGTTTTAATGCAATTATAAAGCAAATCTAAAGTCAAGCAAATTTCTGAAAGTTAAATTACGGATCGTCAAACTTCGGTAGTTTTAAGGACATGAGTATTTAGAAATCAGTCCCGTTAGATTTGTTTATGAGCAGTTATTACCAGAGAGACAACAAAATACTGTAAATTTATGAAAGGCTGGTTAAATTTCAATGCATTTTTATAATTTATTGTCATTTAAAACTTATTTTATACGCATTTTTTGCTATGTTAATTTTGAAGTAATAATTGAAAATATTCAATGGATTCAATTCTAATTTATTCAAATTTTTATTTCTTTAATAAAGGAAATAATTTGACATCTCTTACAGCGTAGAATATATTATTTTAAAATGTTGATTTTATAACCAAAACGTTCAATTTATATAATAAAATTTACATATATACATATATATATTTTTTCCCGTCATTTATTAGTAAATATAATCTTGAAAATATATTCTTTAGTAAATAACAACATTTTTCTTGAATCATACTAATAACTCACAGACAGAAAGGATAATCATTATAAAGCATTTTTTCAAGGTCCTTAAAAACTGTGAATATAACAAACTTCATTTAGGGAAATAATAATAATAATAATAATAATAATAATAAACTTTCTAGATTTTTTTTTTATTATTATTATTCCTATTGATATTGAGCAATAACAATGACAGATATATTACGAAAGCACGTTAGTCGTAAAAATTCATATACTATAATAATAATAATAATTGAAGGAAAATCAAATTGATGTACTTTCATTATATTAAATAAAAGAAAATGTTAAGCGAAATACTTTAACATTCAACTAACTTTTAAAATAATGCAATATATACATTTACGTCTAAAACTTCAGCTTTAAAATCATAAAATGCATTAGTATGACTCCAAAATTAAATGCAGGTATAGATGCATTCCACTATTAAGAATTTTATAGCGCAACATTTGGAATTTTTTATGCCTCCTTATCACTATAAAAATACATATTTTATCAGCATTTGTAAGCGTATATTATGCATAGAAAATGCCTAATCTATGCATTATAAATATTCCTTGATCCTTTTGTAGCATTAAATTTTCGAAAACTATCGGTGCATAAGAATAAAAATAACTACTAAAGCTACCTATAAAAGTTCAAGAAAATCGATAGCGACTTTTAAAGCTTGTAAAGAGATTTGCATTTTACAATGCTATTTATTCTAAAAATAAATAAATGTTTCTTAATAAAATAAAAAAAATTCAAGGGCTCTCGGTCTACTTTTCGAAGATTAAGAAATTAACGATTGTTTAAATTAGTTAAACTACGAGAAGTAGTTAAATAATGAAAATAGATAATTATAATAGGTATTTTAACTATTTTTCTCCGTATAGAATGCTGTTTACTATAACGCTATTGCACTTAAAGCAATCTGGGCCTAGAAATTATAATAATAAAGAATTCTTTTTCATGCCCTCTTGAAAATCTATAACTGCTACATTGACAAAAATGTATACAGTTCGTAAAATGATAGCCTATAATAGCATATAAATTTTCAGATCAAATGGATAAGATTGATTTGTTGGATATAACGTCGCACTAGTGCAGCCCTATGAACAATTAAACACAGAGAAAGAAAATAGTGTGTGACCTATATCATCATGGTCAATATCATTTGAAAATCGCGGAAAATAAACACGAAAGGAAAAAGGCGAGTTTTAGAAAACATAATTTTATGACCAAATTCTAGAAAATCAAGTAAGAATTTTTGGCAATACAAAAGATTTTTTATATTCATCACGTTCATAATAATGTTTCACATTTCTAGAAAAGTGTAGACTACAAATTATCGATCACTTCGTCCAACCAGGTTAATTGTTTACCATATACGCTTAATTCGAAAATCTATACTTCTAGTTTAGGGATACAGAAAATGACTACTTAAACGTTCTCGATGAAGGCAGTTTATGTTTTTTCTCCGTAAACGGAAAACGAATTATTTGAGGTGTTACCATACTAAAATAAAAGTTGTGAAACATACCGTGTGTAGAAAATAAGGGTAAAAAAAAATATTTTGTGTGTCCCTAAAATAGAACTACATTTATCAAATGCACCAATAAAAAGAATATATATATATATATATTTAACTATAACTTATTAATATTTCAACTTAATTTCACATCATCTAGGTCATTACAGAAATTTATCGAAATTCTTTGTATGGTATTGTAAATAAATTTATTCTACACTAAATAACACACACACACACACACACACACACACACACACAAAAAAAAAAAAAAAAAAAAGAATGCACATGGATATTTTATTTATTTCTTTATTTTTTCTGTAACCGCCAATTTTGTCGTTTAAAAAGCAAATTTTCGAACAGATTTTATTACGTCGTCCTCGACGTACAATTTATGATTGATCACAGTGTTAAAAAGAAAATGCATATGTGAAGAAAATTGTAATCTTAGAAAGTATTTCAAAAATGGAAAGGATGAGGTAATTAGCGATGCCATAAAAAACATTCATTTCTGAATGAAAATAAAAAAATGAATAAATGGAAAAATAAATAAAAAAATAAATATTTTAATACGTGATATGGCAAAATAATTAAATGTTAACGAATGTAATATGACTTTTAGCAATATATATATATATATATATACATTTTTTTTTCTGCTTTAACTCGACATTTGGCTTTAGGCAGCCACATTTCTCATCCAAGAGTAATTATCGCAAGATAAGAAGCAAGTGTTTAAAGAATCGGTGGTATTATGTTCAAAACATAAAAAAAAATAAAAAAAAAACCTATTTAAAATAAGCGCGGGAAAAATTAAACAAAGCCGGTTAAAAACAGAAGATCCCCCGAAAAAGCCATTATTAAAGAGAAGAATTAAAAGAATCAGGTCTTCAAATGATCAAAAAATTAAAATGATATTATCAGTTAACTATTAATAAGCTGTTTTCTCTGATGAGTCAAGTTTAATTTATTTCCAGCAGATGAGAAAAAAATCTAGAAGGATGACGAAAATGTTATCGACTTAATGAAATTTGCTCTCTTAAATTTTGATTCTCAAGGGATCAATTAACTCGAAATAAAACACGCTCAGTACAAAAGTGGCACCTGATCGCCTATTTTTTTAAAGGTGTCTCAGACTTTTCCGCAAACAGCATTTCAAGATGATAATGCTCCTTGCTAAATGTCGTCTGTGATAGGTTTATTTGATTTTAATTGTTAAAATTACTTATCCATTGCCATGTTCACCTATAATTCTGTAAGTAATCACACTAACACACACACACACACACACACACACACACACACAGACATATATATATATATATATATATATATTACTTTAAGTTAAATCCCATAAAGAATATCCTGAAATTTATTCTTTACCAGACACAGATAGTGTCTAATCTCAATCTGCAAGAAAATTTTTAGTCCATAAAAACTGATCACTCGACTAAGAATTAAACCTTTTTTTTAAATCCTGAAGATGTATATATATATATATATATATATATCTTCAAGGAAGACGATATATATGTATATATTTTTTATAATTAATCTAACTTGCAAGAGAAATTTCTTTTTCTTCTTACATCTTGTATCTTATACAATATATCTTCTTATTTTTTATATATTCTTCTAATCTAGAAACATTTTCCGTAAAATAATGAATAATTAACCCTTCATTTTGGTCCTCCTTTACAATTTATTTAAAAAATAGTAGAAACACAGCTAATTTGCAAAGATATATTTAGACCATGTTTTAAAAAGTACCTTGTAAATATTTAACTGCAGTGATGTGAATTATCTGCAATATTACTTGAAGTTTGACTGTTTGGCAACACCGACATATTATGTTTCTTTTAATGCCAACTGGATTCAGCATTCCTCTAACATAAAACATAATAAAAACTGTCCTTGTATTTTACATGAAAGGATACAGGGCTATATTTCTAATATAGTTAGTACGATTATTATATTTTGTGTTATACTTAGAGTATAATTTTAATTTATTTGATTTATTGTACGGTTTGTTAACCATAAAATAAAAATGTAGTTAAATAATCGTTATCTAAAAATAATGTAAAACGTATGGACGGAAAACTGCCATTCAAATGTTAGTTTTCTTACTACGAAATGTTTTACAGTATATATATGTATTTCTTTCTAATTAATATAATATGTAAGAAAAATATTTCTTTCTTACTTTTCAATGCTAGCTGTAAAACCAAAACAAAAAATCAAGCAACACACAAAAGTATCGCATATTATTCGGTTTTCCATATTATATCTTGAAAAGCAGCTACTTAATACACGCAGATTGGAAGAAATGACAGCTTATTTCAAATTTAAAATGCATATGCGTTTTAGAAAGATTTTAGAAAACGACATTAAGATCTTGAATGTAAAATCACATACTACACAGTGAGTTTATTTGCATATAAAACACTCTAAAAGCAGCTACCTCCCATTATATAGTTAAATTTAAACTAAAGAAATAAAGCTTTAAATAGACTATTCATATTCCTTGAAAGCTTTAAAGAAAAGCTGATATATGAGAAAGCATACAGAACATTACTTGATTTACATAAAGATTTTTAAATGTTTTGAGACAAGGAGAAGTAAAATAAGTTTTAAGCTATTGCATGAAAATAATAAAATAATAATAATTTCTTGAAATAAATTTTATCAAACTCAATCAAAAGATCGAAGTAAAATTTCCAAACCAAATTTTTGACTATCAAATACAGCAAGGCATTTACCTATTACTTTAAAGTAACCTAAATAACATTTGCATAGGAGTGTAATTCTAAATTTATTTATTTCAAAAAGGATTTATTATCGTTCTTAAACATAATACCTTTATTCCATTTTTGTCATAAGTTAAAAATTTGCATGTTATTATTATTATATATATATATTTTTTTTTTCATTTCTAATCTAATACATTATAATAATATCTCTATAAAGATTTATGTCGGTGTTATTATTTTACTATTTATTTAATAAACTTTAAAACTAAATAAACTTAATAATTTAATAAATTGTAATTTAATAATTTTATAAATGTAATTTTATAATTTAATAAATTCATTTAATAAATTTAATGATTTTTATTATTTATTTATAATTTTTTGTCCTAAAAAAATATATATATATATATATATATACAGATTTCTATTATTCCTGGTGAGTGAAATGCTACACTAGTAAAGCATATACTTTAATTTTATTATTTAAGCAAATAGTTCAAGGATTATGGCTCACATATTAGTTTTCATTTGCAAAATTATATCATTTTGCCTTGCAAGAAAATTTAGAGCTACCTATATGCGATAATTCACAAATTGAAATAAAAAGAAAAAACTATTTTTAAGACGATTTGTGTACAATTTTATTAAATCATTAAAAATTAATGTTAAGATTAAACGTGGAAGTATATATATATATACCTTCAGTAATGAAATATTTGAACCTCGCTCTTCGGGAACACACTGCCTTCCGCATTACTTCTTCCGTCCTCACTGCATCGGGTCCAGGTTTCCACTGCCTGCAGAAATGTCTTTCAAGGCACATTAATTTTTGTTTTGATTATAAGTGGATCAGCTAATATTTAAGAACTATGAATTTAAAGATCTCAGTATCTATTAAATATTTTATTTTTTGAACAATGTAGTTTATAGCTCTCAAACTTTATACTATATTGCCATACTAGCAGGCTTTGCCCACTTCGCTGGACATTAAACTTAAATGAGTTGTCAAAATGCCATATCTTTATTAATAACCTAAGTTCTCGCTGTGATTGTTAGAGGTTTTCTCGCTCCCAGTGTGAGGAGTCTGGGTCCCCACTGTCTTCGGCACAACTTACCCACTTCTTACTTCCCAACCCTCAGCGGGTGAGTTCGAAGTTTTGCAAAATCCCACTAATGTACATAACTCTTTCTGTCCCAAGAGTATGAAATTTTTCTCTACCTCAGAATCCCGGGCAAACGCCCGAGATTTTGTCCCCCACGGAAAGAGATAGCGGCTTCTCTTTCTATTCATGTGACTGTCATTTCACCACGCCTTAGGATTAACGAAAGAATGGAACATTGTCTGGTCAAGTTTCACGGCAGAGTGTAAGAGAGAGTGCAATATATTTTCCGCGAAATGTCTGCTGCATCACCAAAAAGAATTCTTCTGCTTTCGAAACAATAAATATTTAAATTTACTTAGTATTTATGCAATGCCATAAAGCAGTTATTATATTATCTATATTACTGATAATTAAAACTCGACGCATTTTATTTTGTTTATTTTAAAATAGAAAAAATACAGTGTTTCTAAAAACTTTATTTTATAAATTTCTTTATCGGGCAAAATATTTTTTTTATTTTTATAAAAAATAACAATTAACAAAAGCGTAAAGAATTATTAAATCGCAGTGTTAAAAAGAATGCAAGCTCAATTTATTATATATATACATATTTTTTTTTTTTTTTTTAACAATTATTTTCTTTCTTTGATTTCTTTTTCACATGTAGTGCTTTGAATATACATATATATATAGCAGCTAATACAAACGGAATATGTAATTTAAAATAGGTAAATATTCATTCGATATTCAATCTTAAGAAGAAAATGGTTAACGGTAAATTTCTGAAAAACGAATAAAAAACAGTAAATCTTTTATATATATATATATATATATATATATATATATATATAGGATTTAATTATGTAGCTGACTCTTATTTTCGATTCAGACTGCTGCTCCTTGCGTATTTGTTAAAAAAAAAAAAAAAAAAAAAAAAAAAAAAAAAACGCACATATATGTATATAATTTAGTAAATTTAGTGTAACAGTAAAATTTAGTATAACATGCCAATTTCATCCATATATATATTTCTTAATTCATCACCAATCTTCTGTTAAATTTATCATCTTTTTTTTTTTTTTTTTTTTTTTTTTACTGTGAAATTTGCAAAACAACGTGTTAAAAATTAAGTATATTTTAAACTTTTTTTTAAAAAAATTCCTATTCATTTTTATTTTATTTATTTATGAATTATAAACTATTATTATTATTATTATTATTATTCTACAAAGAAATTCATTTAATTATAAAATTAATATTTTAGATGTTTAAATAAATTGTTCAAATTCTGAATACTTGAAATTCAACACTAATTTTAATTTTTAAATTAAAATTTAATTAAAACATCTGCATGCGTAAATCATGCATGTATCACTTTATGAATAAATCTATTTTCTTATTATTGATAATTTTGTGTGTATGTGTGTGAAAATCATCGTATAAGAATCACTTTTTCTTATTCAATATAATTATTTTTAACTATTTAATTTTTCAGAGCTAAGAAAGTGCAATGAAGATAAGTGCAATGAAAAACATGATTTTATAATACTTTTTAATTATAATTTCAAACAATATGCTCTAAAAGACAGATGTTCAAAAATTATAAATAAATAGTAATAAAGTAGCAAACACAATTAAAAATTAAATAAACTAAAAACTCTCAAAAGTTCTTTTGATACGAAATAATAGAAGAAGGCATCGCTACACGAATATCACAGCAGCTGCAATTGTATCTACATTTACACATGATGAAAGGGTGTTCTATTATTTCAGCCCAAAGCAATTGTCGTATTTTTTTTTTTCTTAATAATTTTATTTTTTGCAAAGACTTATTTTAAGTTTATACAGTTCAATAAAAGTCATCTACAATGAAGTTTTGTAAAATTTTGGTAAGTCATTGTGTAAGAATCATTCTTTCTTAAATTATCATTCTAACTATTTTTAACTACCCATTTCTTGAGAATTAAGTAAGTTTGATAACTGCAATTGAAAACCTCATTTTACAAGAATTTTGACTGTACATATTTATTAATTAATATGCTCCAAAGTGCTATGCTCTAAAGTAATAAGTAATAAATAAGTAAATAAATAAATAAAAATGTAAGCAAATATCATAAATAATAATAATACAAAAAAAATAGCAACAGTTGTTTCAATTCAAAATAATAGCACAACCCATCATCAGACGAAAATGCTAGGTACAAGCGCAGCATCAAAGCAACACTTATATCTAGTTTCTACCTAATGAAGCAATTTACTGTTTTTCGGCTCAAAACAAATGGTGTTAGGAAGTTTTTTTTTTTTTTTTTTTTTTTTTCCATCTTATGGTATGTATTTCCTTGCAAACACTTTTATTTATTTATTTATTTATTTTTTAAGCATAAAAACTTCAAGATATAGTGAACTGCAGTGAAGAAAATAATTTTGAAAAAAATAAATAAATAAATAAAATAAAGTATCGCGTGAGAAGCCATTTTCCTTAAGTTATTATCTAATTATTTTTAACAATCCTTTTTTTTTTATTTTTTATTTTATTTTTCAGAACTATGCAAGTTTGTTAAGTGCAATTGAAATCATAATTTTATAATAATTTTGATTACATGTATTTATTAATTAATATGAGCTGTATGAAAATTGTTCAAAATATCAAATAAGTATGATTGAAAAAAAAATGTAAGCAAACACCATAAATAAAAATAAATAAATAAAATAAATTGCAACAGTTGTTTCGGGTTGAAATAAAAGCACAAACCTTCACCAGATGAAAAAGCTAGACACTAGCACAGAATGAAAGCAGTGCCTGTATAAACATTTATACCTGATGAAGGGTCGTGTGCTTTTTTTGGCCCAGAACAATTATTTTTCTAATGTTTTATTTATTTATTTATTTATTTATTTTTTAAAAGACTTATTTATTATTGTAAGTGTAAAGAATTCATGAAATAATATTCAACAATGAATAAAAAGTGTTTATTTATTTATTTTATTTATTTTTTAAGTGTAAGAACCACTCTGTCATTATCAGTCTAATTATTTTTAACTATCCTCTTTTTTCAAAATTAAGTGAGTTTGACAAATGAAATCAAAAATATAACTTATAATAATTTTGACTGTTTTTATTTTTAATTAACACGCGCCGAAAGACCAATAATTAATAATAATAATAATAATTTCAAATTAAAATTAATTAATTAATTAATCAATTAAAAAAAAATAAATAACAAACATTATAAATAAAAAATAAAATCTCAGTACAGTTGTTTTGAGTCGAAGAAATAATAGCACAACTCTTCAGCAGAGAAAAATAAAAGCTAAGTACTACCTCAGCATCAAACGCATTTTTATTACTTTTACACCTGATGAAGAAATATGCTATTATTTCGGCCCAAAATGATTCTTGTCATATTTTTTTTTTCTCCTACTTTTAATATTTTCTTGCAAATACACCTAAAAAGGAAAGAAATATATTGTGATTTATGCATGTTATATGTTAGTATATGAAGTTCTTATTCATAAAAGAATTCGAAATTTTAAATTATTTTTAGATAGTAGATAAGAATTTGCAAAAAAAAAAAAAAAAAAAAAAAAAAAAAAAAAAAATACTGAAACATTTATTTTTAATTGTTTTTATTCTTCATTCCCAAAGTCGTATCTAAGAGAAATGTTAAAAATTAAAGTTTTATAAAAATTTACAAAAATCATGATTCATGGCCTGAAAGGCACAAAGAAATATGTATATATATATATATAACAGTTAAGTATTTACGAAATTATGATTCAAAACAGGAAGTTTACAGACAAAAATTAAAATAATAATAATAATTCACAACATTATGATTCAAAACTTGCACAGAAAAATATTAAAAAAAAAATAAGTAAATGAAATAAATATTTACAAAATTATGATATAAAACATGAAATGAAAAGACAAATATTTAATAATAATAATAACAATAATAATATAAATACTCATGGAATTATCTTTAAGTACTTGAAATGTACAGAAAAAAAAAAAAAAAAAAATGGAATAAGTATTTACAAAATATGAAATGAAAAGACAAGTATTTAGTAATAGTAGTAATAATAGTATAAATATTCATGGAATTATCCTTAAAAATTTGAAAGACACAGTGAAATATTAAGCGCAAAAATCCTATAAGTATTTACGAAATTATAATTTAAAACAAACAAATGAACAGACAAATAATAAATAATAATGAAAATAATAAAATGTGGTCACGAAATTATGATTGAAAACATGATACACACAAACTTACAGAACATTCTTCGCATTCCCATGTACTTTCTATTGAGCGTCCACTAATAGTTTTGCGGTTTTTTTTTTTTTTTTTGCATGAAATGCAAACCCTTTTTCTGCCGTTAATTTTCCTCCTCTTATGCTCATGCGAAATAAATGTCTCAACTATTGTAGCTGACCGTTTTCTATATGTCACATTTTTTGTCAATTGTTCAATCAATTGCAATTTGAATTCTTTTAAAGTTGTAGGATATTTAGGCAGAGGAAAATTTGTAGCAGTCATTATTATAAATGCATTTGTAACTGTCGTGTCTAACAAAAACCAAAATAGATAATACCACCACTTTAGAGATTTTCTAGCGATTGAGTAGTATTTTCTCTTTTGATCCGCTAAATCCACACCTCCCATATATTTATTATAATTCACAAAAGAGAGAGGGCAATTTATTTCTCCTATTTGCTTTATGTACTTCCGGCTGATTGTTCGTAGATAACATACAAATTTGCTTTTTATCGCACCATACTGTGCAAAGTAAATTTTGAAGTTCGTTGCATTGAAACACTGTTGATGACCCTTGTTCTGTCAATTTGATTGTTTTTAATGTAGGTGGGAGATTTCTCCTTGTTGGCATCAGAGTACCACATCCATATATTTTTTTTTCATCAGGTTTCGTAATAAAGTTGCACTTGTGAAAAATCTATCAAAATAAATTTCATGATAAGAATTTTTCAAAGGTTTTACAATATGCATAACAACATCATGTCCTAATCCGTTGGTTGATCTTGCAATTTTATCGTTTTTACAGCAATATACTTCGAAGTTATAGACATATCCTAAGAATGACGTGCACAACATCCACAGTTTAATTCCTCTTTTAGCTGGCTTCAGAGGCATATATTGAATAATCCCTAAGCGACCTTTATATTTTAATAACGCTTCATCTACAGAAAGTTCTTTGTAATGATTAAAATATTTCTGGAAATTCTCCCTGAGTGAAGAAAATAAGGGTTCGAGTTTTTGCATATAACTGAAATCTGGAGAATTTTTACTCAATTCTTCTGATCTGTCAGATATATGAAAATACTGGAGCAGTTTAAAAAATTGATTTCTAGGCATGAGTTTTTTTATAATTTCATGCCCAAGTATCGGATTTGTGCTCCAATAATCTCTCAATCGGGACATCTTTACAATGCTCATAATCATAATTACGCAGAAAAATGCTCTGATTTCCGTAATGTCGTTAATTGGACTCCAATTTTTATCTTTTTGGGATTTGTTTTCACAAAATTCAGCATATTTATTGGTATTAATTATGAGTTCGTTACATATATCATCCGAAAATAATAAATTAAAATAATCTAGAGCTTCTGCTCCTGGATTCAAATTATGGACTGGGCCTGGAGATCCGGAAAATTGCTCCTGATTGTTAAAGTTCTTTATGTCAGAAGTCCACGTAAATGGAATATCAAAATCACCATTACTATCATCTAGATCAGAATCAGAATCAGAAACAATTTCGGCGTTTGGAAATAATATAGACGATTCCATTTCTTCTGAGTTTTCATCATTATCACTGCTATCATCATTCGATTAATTAATTTCATCTTCAGATGAAGATGCAAATAAAATCGCATTAATTTCGTCCTGTGTTAATATTTTGCTACGTCGAAAAGCCATAATAATTAAAAAGGAATAAAACCATGCAGGATCATTTCAGCTAACGAAATGGGTTTAGAAAATTTTATCTCTCACTCCAAAATCTTTAGGACAAGAAACCCCCTCTCCCTTATCTCCTCTTGTCACGTTAATCCGCCCACTTGTCATCTGCACTGACAACTATCCGAGGAAAAATGACCTTCGCGAAGATAAAAGAGAGAAAAGGGGAAAGAACCGTCTCAGGCGTTTTCGGGCCGGAATGGGATTGAGAGCTTTCGGGCGGCTTCGGGCGTAATAGGAACGAAAGAGTGCGTACACTTAATCAATATCCACACACCAAAATTCGCCATTCTAAGATAATTCAAAGCGAATTCAAACGGAAAAACATGTTTTTACACATGTTTATTCCCCTTCGACTCCGAGAAGGGGGGGGGGGGTTCGAATTTCGTGAAATGTAGTTACAATAAGTGCCGGATGCATACAAACAATTTACACACCAAATTTCGTGACCACAGAAGTCTTTAATAGACAGTATTATAAATAAATAAATACAAAAAGCACAGCTTAAGTATCGGAACCCTTTGGTGATTTTAAATATTTTAAGCCATTTTTGCGATAAACTAAATTAACTATCTCAATTGTGCAATTAAAGATCTTGGCGAGAAACGTCCGAGATACTTCGGTGCCGAATTTCAAATTTTGCCAAAGGGATCCAATACTAAAGCTGTTCCATATCGAATCTGGGTTGAAAACGGAAAAAGGGTACAATAAATTAGAAATATCAGACCTATATTTATAAATTTGATACCGAATGAAAGGGGCGATTTTGCTGAATCCAGGGGTTCAAACAGTTTTTCGATGCGACAATTAGATTTTTGAAAAATAACTAAAGTATGAAATGTAAGTGGCAAAGGAAAAACGGATAAAGGGAAAAATAAATTAGAAATATCAGACCTATCATTACAAATTCAGTACCAAATGAAAGAGGTGATTTTTCTGAATCCTGGGGTGTAAACAGTTTTTCGATACGACAATTGGATTTTTTAAAATTAACTAAAGTATGAAACTTAGATGGCAACACTTCATTTCAATCTTTTCATAATTTGTAGTGCGAATCACGCGAATACAAAAGTCTTTAACTTAAAAAATTATTTTTATATTTTATTTTTCCATTCAAAGCCTTTTAGTGAAAAAATATTTATGGCGCATGCGCAGGCGTTTTTTACACACAATTTAAACACTAATCGTAATTTTGAAAATTTCTATAGATATAATTTCAAGTTGGGTGAAGACCTAAGTTTCTGCCAAGCGCCGTTGAATTCCGTCCAGACGTTCTCGAGTGATGCCCGGACTAACGTGTTTTAGTCTTTTACCCCCCAGGGGGGAACGGGGGGGAATTTCTGAAAAGTTGACAGATATAATTTTAAGTAGGGTGAAGACCTAAATTCCTACCAAGCGCCGTTGAATTCCGTCCAGCCGTTCTCAAGTGATGCCCGGACAAAAAAAGCGACATTCGGACACGATGACACACACACAGGCAAAATTTTCTGAAGTCATTTTCGGCTTTCATGGGGTGCAAAACGTGAAGATATTTCAAAATTTTTTGATTCCGACAAATTTACAGACAAAAGTCTGATTTTATTAATATAGATAATTCCGATCAGTATAATAAATAAAAGAAAAAGGAAATTTTCTTTAAAAAGGAAATAAATAGTTTAAAAAATATGTATAATAAAACATAAATTTTAATCAGTTTAATCTTTTCTAATAAATACTACAAATTTTCTCGATATGTACTATTAATTAATAATAATTATTAATATATATATATATTTCTTTAAATGGAGTTAATTTAAAAAAGGAAAACTAAAAAAGTCTTCTGAATTTTTTTTTTTTTTCTTTTTGCCTGAATTGATATTTAACTTTCAATAAATACTCGTGTAATTAATAATAATAATAAAAAAAAAAAAAAAAAAAAAAAAAAAAAAACTTTAATTTTTAATCTTCTTAATTTATAAGTATCAATATACACTGCTCGACATTGAAACTGCAACACCAAGAAGGAATGACAATAACGGAATGAAATTTGTTGGACACATACATTATAGTAGGAAGAACAATTGATTAAAATTTCAGGAAATTTCGAGTAATATGTACAAAGAAAACTACATAAAGCAGCGACCTCTGTGAGCAACAACAGCACATGTCTGCCTAGGTATTGAATCGAACAGCGATTGGATAACATGTACGGGTAGAGCACTTCATGAAGTTTTAACACGATGTCACAATTTATCGATCGAAGTTACTGGTGAATGGTGGGGGGGGCAGTCGCTTTTCAACGATTAAACAGTCATTTTCATCGGTGCGAGATCAGGACAACGCGCTGTCCAGAGCAACAGTCAAACACATTCGGCATTATTGAAGGTCCAGACAATATGGACAACATGCGGTCGTGCATTGTCCTCCATAAATGTTGCGCTTCGGAGGACTTGAACGTAGGGCAGAGCTATGAGCCTTAACTCGTCAGAAATGTAATGGCTGGTATTCAGAGTGGCGGGAATGAAACAAGAGGTGACCGGGACGAGTATCCGATGGTACAGCATAATATCAATCCAGGTGGCTACTCAATATGCGGCTACCAAAATTCTGATTACCCTCAAAACTGCATCACTGATATGGGCGCTATTAATGTGTGATCAACGATGAACCTGGACGCAGGAATGCCGTGAAGTCACTTTTCAGTCAAATCGCAATCTTGTTTACAGCATCAAGATTGCCTTATCCGTATTTAACGGCATTATGAATAATGCACATTGCCAGCTGGGATTCGACATCATCATACTGTCCATCATTTGCAATGATGTTATGGGTTCCCACTGGATACACGTCTCGATTACTTCATGTTCGTGTTCCTGACAGTCTGAACAGCGGCCATTAAATTTCTGATGAGTTAAGGCCCGCCCCTCTGCCCTGTATTCGAGGCCTTCGTAGCGCAAAATTTAATCAAGCTTATGCACGATCGCAAGTTGTTTGTATTGTCCGGACCTTCTTTGATACAGAATGTGTTCGACTGTTGCTCTGGCCAGCGCGTTTTCCTGATCTCGCACCAATGAAAATGGCTGTTTAATCATTAAAAAGCGACTGGCCCCTCACTACTCACCAGTAACTTCGATCGATAAATTGTGGCATCGTGTTGAAGCTTCATGAAGTTTTCTACCCGTACTTGTCATCCAATCGCTGTTCGATTCAATGCCTAGGCAAATATGTGCTGTTATTGCTCACAGAGGTCGCTGCTTTAGGTACTGTTTTCTCAGTACAGATTAATCCAAATTTTCTGAAATTTTTATCAATTGTTTTTCCTACTATAATGTATGCGTCCAACAAATTTCATTCCGTTATTATCATTCTTTCTTGGTTTTGCATTTTCATTGTCGAGCAGTGTATATACGGTGATTATATATATATATATATATATATATATATCCTGATATATCAGACCAGAGCTGTTTACAGAAACTGAATAAAAATTTGGTGCAAGGTATTTTGACATATGCGCTCAACAATCATATGAAAATCAGCAGTTAAACACAATAAGTTACGGTTACAGTACAAAATTTCAAAAATTTCAAATGGCAACACCTGCATTTTTTTTTTTTTTGAATGGGACCTCCATAGTTAGAAAGCATAAATAGCATTGTAACGGTACCTGTAGAAGCAGACTAAGAAGAAATGTAAAAACAAATGTGATGTGCCTAACAGAGTTCGACTTTCAATTTTTAATGTCTTCACATTTCACACTGAGTTTTCAGATCTGACTAAAGTCTTCTGATTCTGCTTCGAAACGAGAAGAGATTATGGTATAATTAATTTCGTGTAAGGCTGCTGAATAAAAGCTCTTATTTCGTAATTATTCATAAGACACCGTCATGACTGATGTCATAGCAGTAGGTAAAAATAAGGTGAAATGCGTGACGTGTATCTTGCTTTCTCGCTCGAGCGAGACCCCTAAAAATGAAACAATGTAGGAAAATAGTAAAGATTTTTTACCTGAACGGACAAAATCTCGCCGAGGTATTCCGTCCTTGTATGTTTATCGTAAACATGGGCAACGCTGAAGTCCATGTACTTTAAAATCTGTACAGGACTGCATACGTAAATTACAAGAAATTGGTTGCACATGCGATTGATCTCGACCTGAAAGACCTTCCGTTCCCGTGGAGACTGTTGGAGAAGTCCATCAGATGATAAGCAAAGTGTGTGTTATTTCACATTTTTGCAGCTGCCAAATCCGCGGTAGCCCAGTCGGTAAAGCATCGGGCTCGTAAGTGGAAAATTGCGGGTTCGGTACTCGAGCAGGACAAAGACCGTCATGTACACTAGGTGGCTTCTTCACGTAAAATGTGTCATGTCCTCCCTGTTCCCATCAAAGCTATACATCTGGGAGTCAACAAAGCAGGAGAGACATCCCTTTCGTGGCGGATCAAAATTGCGATGTCATGTCTCCGGACTACCTCTAGACGTGAGTCCTAGACCGTCGCCAAGTGACCGTTGCGCAACACTAGAGCAACATAAAACCCAACCAACCAACCATCTAAGATGCGCAAGATAATGTGCTCTTTTCTCCAAATGTTTACGTACAGATTCCAACAATTGACTACATATCAGAGTACACCCCAGACCTTTTGTTCCCGAACATTAGATTCCCATGAATCCACCAATTCATTCGCCAAACCGGCATTCAACTTCTACCAAAGCAAGTTTCCTCCATCTTTGTCATCGCTGTTTTATATTTCGATTGGATGTAAATTAAACTCAAACCACAACCTACAGTAGCAGAAATCAAAAGCAAGTAATACAATATTTGTGACAGATCGAAAGCTATTCCGCTGTATTTTTCTTTGCAGTTTTGGTTTTAAGAGGAACAAACCATTTCAAACATACAAAATCCCAAGAACCAGTTGCCAAGAAAGCAATTATCACCAAAGGAGGCGCAAATACCACAGTGTTGTTCGCAGAATTTTTCTCCAATACCAGCATAGGGAATACGTACTTTATTTCTATCAGTACTCAATGGTTTCAACGTGTCCAAAAGTTGCCAGCGGGTGAAAACCAATTATAGATAAATTTTGTGAACGAATTTCTTATCCGGTTTGACGAGAATAAAGTTGGCCTTCACACTTATTGTTAACAGGCGAGGTTCACTTTTCGTTAACTGGAAATGTGAATTCAAAAAGCCTACCTTGGTTCTTCTTCACGTTTCGAAGCAGAATCAGCAGGCTTTTAGTCAAAGCCAAAGACTCAGTGTGAAATCTGACGTCATTAAAAGAGAAAGTCCTTCTCTGGTAGGTACATGACAGTTGTTTTTTTCTCTTCTGGAAATTTTCGCGCTGGAAATTTCTCGATGGAAATTTTCGCGCTATAGTTACCAATGCTATTTATGGTTTTTTGCTATGGAGATCCCATTCGAAAAAGAAAGAAAAAACGTACGTGTTGTCATTTTAAATTTTTGTCGCTGTAACCGTAATTGGAAGAGTTGAACTATTGTTTTTTATATGATTATTGAGCGCATATCTCAAAATACCTTGCACCAAACTTTTTTTCAGTTTCTTTGAACGGTATGATAGCTACGGTATCATATATCGGGATATATATATATATATATATATATATATATATTTATATTTATTTATTTATAATCACCCTGCATATGTATTCGTAAATATATATATATATATAGTTCTATTTAGGTTTTTCTTTCTTTTGTGTAACATTTAGTGCTGTCTTTCGCGCCTATTTAATACAGATATATTCTGAGTATTAGTAAGAGAATATATATATCTTTACGTTTGTTTATATTTGTCATATTTACTATAATTATTTGGTTATATTTAGTTATATTTCTGAATATATATATATATATTCATCAACTTCTGCAAAATAAATTTCCATTCAATTCTGGATGGAGTAAGTCCGTACATCTTACAAATTCAATTCAAAAACGAGTTCTTTAAAAGCGTTTTCGAAACTTTATAAAATCATACAGGAAAAGTAGAATACACAAAATTATATAAAAAAGTAAAATTGTATTTAAAAAAAATCAAATTCAAATTCAAATTAAAGCAAAATCACAAATGAAAATCCTTATTATCCATCGAAACCAATTTCATCTCCATCTTTATGAGATAAGTTCTTACAATTTAGAAATGGTTTAGAAATTTTTGGTATAATTACTGCCATCATTTTCTGTTTTGTTTTCTTCCTTTCATTTTGTTTCGTAGATATAACGTACATTATTTTAGACACTTTTCTTTCGTCTTTATCTTCTGCTGATTATTATTATTATTATTATTATTTTTTACTATTTCTAATTTAAACTGAATTAGGAATGTTAATACATATCTTATAACGATTATACTACTAATATTTTTTTTTTATTAATTATAATTATTCAATTAGTTATTTTCTTTCAACACGAAGTTGATATACAAATTTTCAAACAAAAATAATATATTTATTTTACCAAACATATTATACATTCCAAATTATTATTAATAATATTATTATTATATATATATAGCCTTTTCAGACATTGCATTATATGAAACCAAGTATCACATGAAGAACTATAAAAAAGGAATAAAGTTGGCGACAAGAAGAAAAAAAAAAAAAAAAAAAAAAAAAAAAAAAACTTGATATTGAAACATACAGAATCATTGCCTTTTCAAAGGCATTGAATGAATGTTGTATGCAAATCAGGTGATCTTTCTGTCATTTAGTACGCAAACTGCTGAACATTTACAGTATGCAATGCCCGTGGTGACCTTAAAGACTCTAAAATAATTTCAAATAATATGAGAAAAAAAAAAAAAAAAAAAAAAAAAAAGCGAGACAAAATCATATGATGTGGAAAAAATCAAGAAAGAAATAAACATATTAAACTTCAAACACCAAATTTTTCATAACAAATTTATGAAGTGGAAAACACTATGATAGAAATGAACATATTAAACTTCAAACACCAATTATTTCATAATAATTATATTCATAATAATAATAATATTCATACCCTAATGAAGTTTAATAAAACTAAATTTTAACTCTCTTTACATTTGAAAAGCAATCCGAAAAATGTAAAAACCTCCACAACACCCATGAGGCCGAAAACAGTTAAATTCACAGTTAATAAGGGAAACGAATTCATCTACTGAACGATTAAGTGAAAATAAATTTTAGTTTAAATTTTAGATTAATATTTAACAAATAAATCTTAAAAATAAAATTTAAAATTAAAATACATTTATTTAATTAAATTTTAATTTATTACAGAGATTAATTTGAGTTACGTAAATTCGCAATTCATCAGTATCATGTAGAGACAGAAGTGTTTCATGGATTCAAAAGAACACGTTATATTTGATTGAGCGCCATCTGTAACAGTGAATAAAAATCAAAGAATAATATAATTTCACAATCCCACACAACCATCCATCCAAATAACACCATCCATCCTCCCTCTCTCTCTCTCTACAATATTATCATTTGAAATTTAAAATGATTTAATTTCAGTATTCAAAGAATTATTCGGATCATAAGCAAAGACTACCCAAATCAAACCAAAAAAGAAATAAACTAAAATCGAAATGAATTATTGGAAATTAGAATGAGAAAAAGGGATTATTTGCATTCTAACGTTTTCAAGGACCTGGTAGAATGCAAATATGCTAAAAAATGAATGTTTTTCTGTCACAAAGAAAGCGAAAGCTAAGAATTTCTTTGTTCACAGGCCCGAAACACCCATAGTAAAACCAGAAAAAACGGAGATCAAAATAAAACAATTCACTAAAAATGATAATCCAAAACCATTTAACCCCTTAACGCGCGCTGTCCTCGCTGCGAGGACGATAAAATTTAAGATCCAGCTGCAAAAATTCATCCCGCAAATTTTTTAGCAAAAATTCACGTTTATAACATATCAGAAAAGGCCGGTTTTTTAAACCTTAAAATTTAAAATTTCTTTTATTTTAATTTAGTTCAAGAATTCCGGTGGCAGTATAATTTAAATGTTTCAAATTGTCTTGCGCCGCAAAGGGTTAAAATCGTAGATCAAAATAAACTCGCCACTTCAAATAATAATTCAAAATGACTTAAAATTTTTTTATTGAAACAGATGCAACTCAAAGTTATAATAAACGAGACACATGTAAAAATTTAACAATCAGATATCAGTTAAAAACACAGTTAGTCAGTTCAAAGTATCAGTGAACATGGAGTAAAATAAAGGATTCACAGAGCTATTCATTTTGAATCCTAACTTAACTTAAATAAGGATACAGCTTATTATTCATAATTATTAAAACATGAACAGTGGTGCCATCTACAGTAATGTTATGAAAATAATGGAAAAATTAAATAAATAAAATAAAATAAAATGAATAAATAATAAAATAAAAAGAAATAAAATACTATATATATATATATATATATATATATATACATAATATTAATATATATATAATCTGTAAGTATATAAAGTAACAAAACATAAAATATAATTAATTTTATAATTGTTCAGATTTTCATTTTCATCATTAATGAAACATTAAATCATAGTAAGTATATGAAAACGTAATAAATTTTTATTATTTATGTCTCATGATTTACAGCAGTTAAAAATATCAACAGCTCCCATGATAATTTTCAAATCATAAATCGAATGTAATGTTCAATAAGAACAGAATGTTTCATCGGTTATAAGTTTATATATATAAAAGTAACTCATAAATCATTAAATGTGTATTTCTTTCCGATATTTCACACACGTAAAGATTCTTAACAAATATAGTTTTGATTATATAATTTGTGGTTTTGTTTTTTATCTGATGTTGGTTATTTTTTTCTATTTATGATATCAAAAGATAAATAATTTTATAATTTATTTTTATGCTACATATGTGACATTGTTTTATTAGCAAAAGCTTTTGAAGTTTTACATTGCATCGTTTATATCGAAATCTATATTTCTAATGTTTTTATGCTAGTTGCCAATTTGTATTACATGAAAATTGTAAATCGAAAAAAGAATGCGTGGAAAAAATGTAATTATTATATATACATTTTTTTTTTTTTCTAAGACATTCGACCAACACATTATTGTACAGAAATATATGTATTTATAAGCGCATTTAAATTAATATCTAAGTATAAAACACATTATTTTTATTTATTTATTTGTTTATTAAGACTGCCAAGAATGTCTCTTAGCAGCCCTGATAATTTTATTGAAGGTAGTGAAAGCAGATAGGCCTGCCACAGACCTACTTAGCTCTATTAAAGAGCATACTACATTTCTTACGTTAAGAAGTAAGCTCAGTAGACCACCAGGGAATGCGCTTTGGGAAGCTTGTGACCTTAAGCATACAGATACTGTGATACGAATTGAGAATGATCTGTTCAACTCGCCAACAGTCATCTTGACATCATAAGTAGAGCTGAATTTTCCAGAAAATGTGGAAAATCTTCTGAGAAGCTTTTTAAAAGAACTCCAGTCTGTAGATCTTAGGTTCCTCTTTACTACCTTTAGATGGTTGGTTTGTTCGGTTTTACGTCGCACTAGTGCAGCGGAGATGGGCAATTGGCGACGATCTGGGACTCACTCCAATAGGTGGTCCGGAGACATGCCATCGCAGTTTTGATCCTCCACGGAAACCTTTATATGGTAAAGTCCTTTAACTGATAAATTGATCAGTTAGTAATTAGAAGCTTTAACTACATCAGAAACTTTCCGATCAGAAGTGTACCCATAGCATTAAGAGTTGCACAGAGTCAGAATAATAACATTTCTTCTACCAACGGTAAAAAAAGTAGGTTCATTACAGAAAAACATACATATACATGTTAAATGTGGTGTGATTTATGTTTTTAAGAAATCGAGATGAAAAGCAGATGCAATCAACTGTTTATGCATTTGCCGCTACTGTTATCAGCTTCTTTTCCAAGTTTTATTTATTTATTTATTTATTTTTCATTTTTTTTTTTATTGACAAATAATATAATTCAACAGTTTTAGAAGTCTGTTAGGTCTCGCGGTCTGAATTCTTTTGGTCATATAAGAGTCATGATCAGCGGATATCTTGAATGTCTTCACTCTACTTGTAATTCATAGGTATATAAAATACAACTGAGGTTTATTAAAAATTGCATTAACATTAGATGTCGGAAATTATAAATATTTTTTTTTTTTCTAAATGATAAAGTATTGTAATATATATATATTCTATTAATTTTTTTTTATCAGGAATATAATAAGTTTTCTAAAGGAGACTATTATAATGATAGGAAATTTAATAACTGTTTAAAATATGGGTTTTAGAAATTTACAAATTATGTTATCATAAACTGAAATTTGGATGTATTGATATAAACATGGTAAAGATACAATATTCATTAAAAAATGTTTCTTATATATATATATATATATATATATATATATATATATATATATATATTAAATTATTTAATTCCTTTACAATACTCAGCAAATGAGAGAAAGATGAAAATACCAACAATGAATTTAATAATTAGATGTATTACGTATAAATTTATTGTCACAATTACCATTTAAGTAAATTTCACTGAATAGTAAAAACATGTTAAAGTACTTACGCAGAAGAGAAATGACGTATATCACTTAAACCTAAACTATGAGTTAGTTGTCTGAATCCATTAGTCCAGTAAATTCATGCAACACAAGATAAGAATTGAAAGAAATTAACCAAAATGACTATTGAAATAAAAAGGAATGCATGAAGGAAAAATGGAGTTAAAAATGCTGAAATCCAGTACCGATCTCATCAGGAAACTAGCAGTACTGTCAACAATAAATGCAAGATTTCGAATATTGTATAGCTTTTCAGCAATATACAACACTAGTTTCAATCTTGCATAAAAAAAAAAAAAAAGAAAGAAAGAAAGAAAGATATATAAAAGGAAATTGGCGGATAAAATAACTTAACCATAATGAAAATTGGAATTCGTGAAAGGTGGCCACATGTAAATCAAATCCAAATCGAATAAAAGTCCGGGCGGTTGCCAAAACGAACAAACTGTAAAGAAATAATTAAAAGTAGAGAATCGATTAATCGAAAGTTTCTGAAGTGAAATAAATGTAAGCATGAAGTGATAAATATTGTTCTTAAAATTTAAAAGCTGAATTCACAATTAAATAATATTCTAGAGGTAAATTTAAGTATAAATAAGATTAAAACGATTTTCACAGTAGGGCATACGTTCGACTCAACGTATGAGCGCGCCATCTAACGTGGAAAAAATAAGTTACTATTAAGTGATTTAAGAAAAAGTGTACGATAGATGTTCTATTTATATGAGTGTAATTTATAGTCTTAAGCTAACATAAGAAAAGGCCAACAAGTGATAATTAAGTTATTATGATTAGGAAATTGGTGAATAATTTTAATTTTAAAAATTATTATTGTTATTAATATTATTATTATTATTATGAAATAGGAAATTGGTGAATAATTTTAAGTTTAAAATTTTAATAATTATTATTAGTAATAATAGTCTTAAACTAACAAAAGAATAGGTCAACAAGTGATGATTATATATATATATATATATATATATATATAATATTTTAAAAATTATATCGTATTTAGCGTAAAGTATATTCAAAATTGCTCTCTATGATTAAAATAATTTAAATACTTAAACCATCTGATGCTTAGTGAAATAAAAATTTGTTGTTTAATTTACGAACTCTTAAGGGAAAAAATGAAATATGTTTTTTTGTCAAAAAATATTTTATAGTTGAAATTCAAATATCGAAATAAATTAGGTTTATCATAAATTTGCAAAACAACTTATAAATTTAAACACCCTAATTTTGTTTTTTACATAATTGTCATGATATGTTATATGACTTTTATAAAAATTATATTAATTATTAATTCCATATAAATTAACATAAATTAACTTTTATTAATAATTATTATAATTTGGAAACAAAATACATAAATATTTCAACTGCCTCCTTTTATTATGTAAAAAAATAATTATTAAAAATATTATGTTTCCGATGTTATATAAAAACCTGTATACTCTAATTGATTCTCTTAGCCTTAAGATATTCTCTTCAATAAATATATCGTATAAAATAATAGCTAAATAATAAGCTACAGAAGCTTCTTGATATTTACTTTAAGCTTTACGTAGATGGTCTCGTAAAATTGCTTTTCTCTTTGATATTATTGATATCGAAGGAAGTTAAGAAGATTATGATCGATTTGTTCAAAATAATGATGGAGTACACTTCTATATTATGTTAGACTTAAAAATGCAGAATTTTGTGATGCGAGAAATAATTCGGTTACTACAACGAATTAATGTACTTAGAGATAGATTTTTTTTTTTTTTTTTTTTTTTTTTTTAACAATAATATTTCACGAATAATAATTATTCATGTATGGATGAACATAGTATCAATTTTTTTATAAGGTGTGTTAATATAAATGTACATATATTATATTTTTCTTAGATGTAAATTAAATTTCTAAATTCAAATTGTTAAAAATTAAATAAATAAAGTTGTTTTATGTAGATAGGAATTCATAAGACGTTTACTTGATGTGCCTAATTTTATTTTTGTTTAGTTTTTAAGGCTCTGTGATTTATCATTAAATAGTAAATTAATGAAACTTATGATAATATAGTAACGTTAAAAATACAACTACATTGACTGCAAAACCTACAATGTGTTTATAATATTGGGAGTACAAATTAATTCGGTCCGTTTTTTTTCGTTAAAAAAACATTTTATTTATTATCAAAATGAAAAAACATGTTATTCAAAGTATTGTCCATCGGTAGCCACAACTTTTGTCCACCTTTCTGGCAATTTTCGGATACCATCTCTGAAAAATGAGTCCTCTCTGGACGCAAACCATAAATCGAGCCATTCTTGAATTTCTTCGAAAGAAGTGAAGCGGTGTCCAGCCAAATCGTGATGCATCCGTCGGAACAACCAATAATCAGAAGGAGCAAGGTCTGGCGAATACGGCGGGTGGGGTAGGACCTCCCATTTCAACGTTTCCAAATAATTTTTAACGACAATTGCCACATGGGGCCGAGCACTGTCATGTAGCAAAATTACCTTGTCGTGCCTTTCGATGGTTTCTGGCCGTTTTTCACGCAATGCTCGGCTCAAACGCATTAATTGCAGTCGGTAGCGTTCGCCAGTAATTGTTTCGCCAGGTTTTAGCGGATCTTGATCGAGCAATTCCTCCAATTCGGCGTCTTCGAACTTTTTCGGCTGGCCCGGGCGCTCATTGTCTTCGACACTAAAATCACCATTTTTGAAGCGTCGAAACCACTCTCTACATGATTTATCAGATGGCGCAGATTCACCATAAACTTCCACAAGCGATCGATGCGCTTCAGCGGCACTTTTCTTCCAATTAAAAAAGAAAATCAAAACTTCCCGCAAATGTTGTTTCTTTAGCACAAAACTTGACATATTGAATGCTCAAAAAACCAATGTTGTTGTATAAAACTCGAAGCTTCGTTGACTGAATATGGTTGACAAAGGTCAAACCTTTCTAACAATGCCAAAAACATCTATCATTATTCAGTAAACAAATCAGCCAGAGCCATCTATTGCAAACGGACCGAATTAATTTGTACTCCCAATACATGTTTAATAATATGTGTTTAATACTAATACAAAATGCACAACATGTTTAAGAAAACGAAAGTGACTTGAAATAATTTAGCTTATTGAAAGTGTGATGTTTTTGTTGAAATATGATTGGTTATGCATTTTTTTTCCCGTAAGTGTAGTGAAAGTTAAAAAAAATTCAGTAAAAAGATTTCATATTTGATAAGGTATTTAACATATTTGTGTTCTTATTTTGATATGCTATGTCTTAAGTACCCCAACAATGACTTTGTAGTGAGTCTAAAACACTTCGTTTTATTATTAAAAAAGTGGCCCTTTTTTTTTTTTTTTTTTTTTTTTTTTTTGCATTATTTAAAGAAACTGATATAACTTCATGGATATACACGGTAGTCCCAGAAAAAAACATTTACAGATAATTAGAAGAATCCTCACAATATCATGCTACTGCCAAAACGCATTTTAAGTATTATTTTTTTACAGGGTGACCGAAAACATTTTGACTTTTTCTTTAGTTTTTTACTTGTCCCTTTTCCGTCCTCTGAGAGGTATTTTTGTAAACCATATTTTAATACAATTATTTTACTCAAATCTTAATGAAATTGATATGTCATTCATGTTCAGTATCAGAGGTTTTCAAATGGAAATGGAACAACAACAGGAAGGGTTTGCGTATAGGGACAATCGAAAGTATTCCAAAGCCCAGCGTTTAATGGCAGTTATTTTCATAAACCATATATTTATGCATTTATTTCGTACAAGTTTTTATAAAATTGAAATATATTATTTATATGCACAAAAGAAAAAAAATCTATAGAATATAGTATATTTTGCATCAGAATTTATATGGCCACACAAAATTATTCAGTTATATTAAAAGGTAATATAGTAAATTCCCTGGAATTACATTTTCGCTTACATTAAGCATTTTTAACACTTTAAAACGATGTCTAACATTAGATTGATTATGAATTTCCCTAGTCTATCTCTCTGCCTATTATGTGATAAAATAGGCAAATAGCATTAATTGTTAAACGAAGCAATAAGTACGTACTGTTGTGAAGTCTTGGTAACCAATGCGTACCGCATAAAATTTTGTTGTTGTTTTTCTTTTATTTATCGAAAAACAAAGGCTTAAAAAAATATATTAAAAATGACTTACGACAAACTTGCATAGCTGTGTCTAAACAGGAGATTTGATAATGAATTCAAAAATTCTTACACCCTCCCCCCCCCCCCCAAATATATATATATATATATATATGTGTGTGTGTGTGTGTGTGTGTGTGTGTGTGTGTGTGTGTGTGTGTGTGTGTGTGTGTGTGTGTGTCTATATATATACAAATTCTTCTAAAAATTTTAATAAGAATAAGGTATAATGTCTTTCCATACCATTTGGGGATTAAAAAATAAATAAAAATTAAAAAATAAAAAATAAATCTGATTCAAAAAGTATATTAAACTTTACTGAAATTTTTTATTAAATATATATATATATATATATTTTTATAATGTTAAAACAACATAATTTAAGTCTTTTTCAACAATTTATTCGATATTTGTCCTGTGAACAAAAAAAGATAGTAAATTTTATTTTATCTGTTATGTTTTACATTTCCTGAAAACTTATATCAATATATTTTTATCATTGTTATCATCATAATCAATTGCCTCAGATACACAACGGTATTGCAAACTGGCACGAATCCAAAGATAAATGAATGTGTAGTCTTTAAAAATTCTGGATTCTTTGAGAAGATAAATTATATGTGATGTATTCTTTTTTTTTTTTTTTTCATGACGATAATAAGTTTTTTTATTACCTTGTAATTTCGTTCCAAATTAAATGTAATCAGTATCGTAAATAATGAAAAAGCAGGATAGATTATTTTATATGTTTTATATAATTTCATGTATAATGTAGATATCTTTGCAAATTAATTATGCAACGAATAAACATGCTCCTTATTGTTTAGGCTTCTTTTAAGGTTTATTAATATTAGTGTTTTCCATTTACATAAGTGGCAGTTGTTACAATTATTTGTAAGTCAATATAAAAATTATTTATCTGTCAATATTGATACGTATAGTGATTATAATTTTTACTCAGACAAAATTAAATATAATCCCTTGCGTTTACAATTTTATTGGTTTATGTCTATATATTCACCGGTTTAAAACGCTCAGCAGGTTTAAAATGAGCAGAAAGGTCAAATCTCTAACGAATAGATAGCTTCTCATCTTAAAAATAAATAAATAAATAAATAAATAAATAAAATCTATAAATTGGATGAATACGTTTAATATTCCTTATGAAGTTCGCAAGGGAAGGCTTCTCACATGTTCAATTTCCTCTCGTTCAAAAAAGAAATAGGCCTTAAAACATCATAGCACAAGTATTTGTACCAAATTAAAGTAAAATTTCTAGTTGTTTAAAGTTAGAAGTTAATCTCAATTTTAAGAATATTAATAAAAATATAATTTATTTTATTGAATGCTAAATTATGTTTTTTAATATATAGTTAAGATGTTTTTACAGCATTTTATTTTTTGTGTGTAAAATACTGATACACTGCTTTAATTGCTACACGTTATATGTAGATATCATATTTTTATGACATGAACATTTAAATTTAATTATACTTTTATAATTGCACGAATACATTTTCTTATACTGGCTTATGCAGGCTTTTGCGGTAGAAATTTTAAATATAAGAATTGTGTTCAGATGTAACGATGTTGAAGTCAAAGGTAGTGAGAAAAAAAAATGTGCTCTTGAAAATAAAGTATTATAATACAAAGATTGAATTTGCAATTTAATGAAATTTTAAAGCTGTTAATAGAATGTTATATACATAAACAATTTTAGGAAACAAAACCTGTAACTCATTAAAATGTAAAAATTCATTCCTGCCACTAATATTTCTGTAAGTCTAACTGAAACTTTTTCGTAATTTTTATATTATTATTTAAATTTCTTGAGTACAATTTGTGTACTCATAAATAATAAAATATATGTAACTTATATTATGTTTTTCATGATGAAAATGTGGAAGAAAATATCTGTAAATCTCGAACACATTGTTAGAAGGCGTACCAGAAATAGCTCCAGCAACAGTGAGTAAGGATATATTATCTTAGTACGTTTACTAAGGCACTCTATGTATAGATTGCTAATTTTTAAGTCGTAAGGTTTCTTTAGTTATAGTTCAGACGGTTACTAAAAATATTCTAGTTTAGTAGAGATTTCTTAGCAGTAATACACATTTTTTATCAGTGAATTTTATATGACAAATTTTGTTGATTCAATTTATATGCATATAGGTAAAAAACAGGTGCTATCATTTTCCAAACTCCTGTAATCACTAGAAAGCTGTGCTTTTGCTTCAACTTCGTATACGTGCAACACATTTATATGAAATTTATTATGTTGGAAAAATCTGAGTACATATCGCATGATAAATGGCGCTGTTATGCATACTTTCAAATTTTACTTAGTTTACTGATCATATACTATATTAGAATGATTCACGCGGAAATGTTGTGTTTTTCACGATATATTAGTTATTGTCAATATTAGATGATTTTTAAAATTAATTATTCATATTATTTATCTGAGTGTACACACACACACACACACACTTCTATATATATATTTAATAAATATATATATATATATATATAATAAATGCATAATATTTTATGTGATGCAGAAACATTTACTTTAATTTTAAATATAATAATTAATATAATGTTACTACATAAAAACCCATTACACAAGCGATCTTATTAAAAGAAAATCGTGAAAATTTACGCTTGATCTAATATTAACTAAATTTATGAAGCTTAATGCTCCATTAAGTACGTTTTCATGCAAAAACACTTAAAACTTCTTTCATGTCGACCGGTTTCTTTTTACTGTATATTTTTAAATTTATTTTCACTAGTTATACAACTAAAGAAATGCGCTATTTGGATGAAGTTATGTGACTGATTGAAATCTATAATAATAAAATATTTAATAAAAGTCAGTTTTCAAAATAATAGAAAATCTATAAACAACGTCTATCTAAACAATAATAAAAAAGAATATTTTCAAGTTTTAAATATTGCTTCATATATATATACACTGCTCGACATTGAAAATGAAACACCAAGTAGGAATGATAATAACGGAATGAAATTTGTTGGACACATACATTATAGTAGGAATAACAATTGATTAAAATTTCAGCAAATTTGGAGCAATATGTATTGAGAAATCCGCACATAAAACAGCGACCTCTGTGAGCAATAACAGAACATATCTACCTAGGCATTGAATCGAACAGCGATTGGATGACATGTACGGGTAGAGCACTTCATGAAGTTTTAACACGATGCCGCAATTCATCGATCGAAGTTACTGGTGAGTGGTGGGGGGCCAGTCGCTTTTCAATGATTAAACGGTAATTTTCATTGGTGCGAGATCAGGAGAACGCGCTGGCCAGAGCAACAGTCGAACACATTCCGTGTCAAAGAAGGCCCGGAATATACAAACAACTTGCGGTCGTGCATTAACTTGCTTAAATTTTGCGCTACAGAGGCCTCGAATACAAGGCAGAAGGACGGCCTTAACTCATTAGAAATTTAATTGCCACTCTTCAGTGTGCCAGGAATACGAAAATGAAGTAATCGAGACATTTATCCAATGGAAACCCATAATAGTCCAAGCGTCGGCTGCAAAATATGGACTTTATAAGGTGTGAGGCTGATTTTTTTTTCTATAGATAGAATTCATTGTTACAGTGAAAATCTGATAGGATTACCTGATCAAAGCCGTCAAGTTTAAAAGAAACAACCTCACTTCCGGTCACAATTTAAACGATATTTGTACCCCACAAGTGTGAAGATGAAACCGGTGCGAAAATGTAGACATTAATATGCTCTTTAAAATGGCATAGGGTTGCCTGGTCAAAACCGTCAAGTTTCAGAGGTTGCCTCGATAATAGGGGTCAAATTTAAACGATTTTCGAACCTCACAAGTGTGAAGGTGAAACCGGTGCTAAAATGTAGAGATTAATATGCTCTTTAAAATTGCATAGGGTTGCCTGGTCAAAGCCGTCAATAAACAGAGGTTGCCACGAAAATAGTGGACGTATTTTACGATTTATTTACCCAAGTAAAAAGTGATTTACCCAAGTTTAAAGATGAAACCGGTACTAATATATAGAGATTAATATGCTCTTTAAAATGGCATTGGGTTGCCAGGTCAAATCTGTCAAGTAAAGTAGTCAACCACAAAAAAATAGGCGAGTTTTGAAGATTTCTTAACGAAGTGTAAAAAAATATGAATAGTATTAACAAAGAAAATGAATAAGGATGAAATTATATGAATATTTGAAATGTGGCTGGTTCCAGAATGTACAGCATAGAAGTTATTTTAAAATGGCATATGTTTGTCTGGTAAAATTCGTAAAGAAATAGTGGTAAGTCTCCAAAAAGCTAACTAATATTAAAGGTGTTTAACACAAACTGAAACACACATGAAGACTATTTAAAAGGTTAAACACGAAATGATTAATATTTAAAAGATGAAACTGCCAGTTAAATGTAAAACATACAACACTTTTCAATTTGCTTGCGATTGGTGTTTTAAATCTCTCAAGGTATAGCTTTCAGCTTAGAAAAGGAAGCAAATTTCAATATTCGATTTTTCTATTTGTTTAATGATGTAAGAGATTATAAAGCATAAAGAAAATTAAATTATTATGCGTGACCATTCTTTTTCTAATCTGTATAAAACTACTTTCAGCTCACGAGCTCGCTTTTTTCCCCATTTTTCAATACTTAAAATATTCAAATTGTGTCAAAGTATTGAGAAGATAAATTCCCTGAAGAAATGTATGCGGCTGCTTTGTAGAATTTTATACGAAAATTTTGGGTTGTGCCGATTTTGTTATATTAAAAATTTGTCAATTTTAGAAAATTTTCTCAATTAATTTTTTACATCTAATTAAAAATAATCAATAATAACTTTTGAAAATTAATTATGGGTACAAATAAAGCGAAAAACATTACAACGTATCTTCTTCTCTGTATCCGCATGCTACATTTTTAATATTTACTAATAATTCGTTATTTTTATGGGAAATTGTAGAACAGTTTCATTACAGTTTATTTATTTATTTTTTATTTTTTTAATACTTTTTATATTTTTTTTTAACATTGTGTAAAATACCCTTCAAAATTAGCTTTTTTTTTTTTTTTTTTTTTCCTGAGGCAACCACTATTTCTCGAGAATTTTCACCTGGCAACCCTATGATCCTCTAAAGAGAATATTATTCTATACATTTTATAAACGGTTTCATTTTTAAATATGCTAGGGTAATAAAACCACTATAGTCCCCCCCCCCGTCACACACACACACTTTTCGTGGCAACCTCTTTTCTTGACGGTTTTGACTACGCAACCCTATGCCATTTTAAAGACCATATTATTCGCTACATTTTAGCACCGGTTTCATTTTTACACTTGGGTAAATCACTTTTTACTTGCGTAAATAAATCGTAAAATACGTCCCGCTTCTTCGTGGCAACTGCTGTTTCTTGACGGGTTTTAACCAGATAATCCTATGCCATTTTAAAAACTATATTATTCTCAACATTTTAGCACCGGTTTCATCTTCACACTTGTGAGGTTCGAAAATCGTTTAAATTTGACCCCTATTATCTAGGCAACCTCTGAAACTTGACAGTTTTGACCAGGCAACCCTATGCCATTTTAAAGAGCATATTAATCTCTACATTTTATCACCGGTTTCATCTTCACACTTGCGGGGTTCGAAAATCGTTTAAATTGTGACGGGAAGTGAGGTTGTTTCTCTTAAACTTGACGGATTTGACCAGACAACCCTATAAGATTTTCATTGTAACAATGTATTCTATCTATAGAAAAAAAAATCAGCTTCACACCGTAAAATGTCAACTTTTTGCAGCCGCCGCTTGGACTATAGCATCATTGCAAATGACGGACAGTATGATGATGTCGAATCCCAGCTGGCAATGTGCATTATTCATAATGCTCTTAAATACGGATAAGTCAAACTTGATGCTGTAAACAGGATTGTGATTTGTCTGAAAAGTGACTTCACGCCATTCCTGCGTCCAGGTTCATTGTTCATCACACATTAATTGCGCCCATATGCAGTTTTGAGGGTAATCAGAATTTTGGTAGTCGCATACTGAGTCACCACCTGGATTGATGATAAGTTGTACCATTGGATACTCGTCCCGGTCACCTCTTGTTTTTTATCCCGCCACTCTGAATACCAGCCATTACATTTCTGACGAGTTAAGGCCCATAGCTCTGCCCTATGTTTAAGGCTTTCGAAGCGCAACATTTAAGCAGGACAATACACGACCGTAAGTTGTCACTATTGTCTGGACCTTCATTGATGCCGAATGTGTTCGACAGTTGCTCTGGCCAGCGCGTTCTACTGATATCGCACCAATGAAAATGACTGTTTAATCGTTGAAAGCGACTGCCGCCCCCCCACCACTCACTAGTAACTTCGATCGATGAATTGTGGCACCGTGTTAAAACTTCATGCAATGCTCTACCCGTACATGTCATCCAATCGCTGTTCGATTCAATGCCTAAGCAGATATGTGCTGTTATTGCTCACAGAGGTCGCTGCTTTATGTACTGTTTTCTCAGTACATATTGCTCCAAATTTGCTGAAATTTTAGTCATTTGTTATTCCTACTATAATGTGTCCAACAAATTTCATTCCGTTATTATCATTACTTCTTGGTGTTCCATTTTCAATGTCGAGCAGTGTATATATATATATATATATATAAACTCATGTTTGTGAAAATTGCAACACCATGAAGGAATGCGAATATCATAATGATATTTATTGGGCTCATACATTATAGTAAGAAGAACAATTGATTAAAATTTCAGGAAATTTGGAGTAATATGTACTGAGAAAACAGTACATAAAGCAGCGCCCTCTGTGAACAATAACTCCCTTTATCTGCCTAGGCATTGAATCAAAAAGCGATTGGATGACATGTACGGGTAAAGCATTTCATGAAGTTTCAACACGATGCCCCAATTCATCGATCGAAATTACTGGTGAGTGGTGGGGGGTCAGTCGCTTTTCAATGATTAAACAGTCATTTTCATTGGTGCGAGATCTGGAGAACGCGCTGGCCAGAGCAACAGTCGAAAACATTCTGTATTAAGGAAGTTCCGGACTATACTGACAACTTGCGGTCGTGCATTATTCTGCTTAAATGTGGCACTGCGGGGGCCTAGAATATAGAGAGGAGGTACGGGCGTTAACTCGTCAGAAATGTAATGGCTGGTATTCAGAGTGGCGGGAATCAAAACAAGAGGTGATCGAGACGTGTATCCAATGGTACCACATACCATCCCTCCAGGTGGTGACCCAGTATGCAGCTACCAAAATTTTGATTACCGTCAAAACTGCATCACTGATACGAGCGCCTTTAATGTGTGATTAATGACGAACCTGGACGCAGGGATGGCGTGAAGTCGCCTTTCAGACAAATCACAATCCTGTTTACAGCATCAAGATTGCCTTATCCGTACTTAACGGCATTGACAATAATGCACAATGCCAGCTGAGATTCGACATCGTCACACTGTCCACCACATGCAGTGATGGTATGGAGTCCCATTGGATACACGTCTCGATTACTTCTTGTTCGCATTCCCGGCACTCTGAAATGCGGTCATTAAATTTCTGGTGAGTTAATGCCCGTACCTCCTCTCTATATTCAAGGCCCCCGCAGTGCCACATTTAAGCAGGATAATGCACGACCGCAAGTTGTCAGTATAGTCCGGACCTTCCTTAATACAGAATGTGTTCGACTGTTGCTCTGGCCAGCACGTTCTCCAGATCTCGCACCAATGAAAATGACTGTTTAATCATTGAAAAGCGACTGACCCCCCACCACTCACCAGTAACTTCGATCGATGAATTGTGGCATCGTGTTGAAGCTTCATGAAGTGCTTTACCCGTACATGTCATCCAATCGCTGCTTGATTCAATGCCTAGGCAGATAAAGGGAGTTATTTCTCACAGAGGGCGCTGCTTTATGTACTGTTTTCTCAGTACATGTTACTCCAAATTTTCTGAAATTTTAATCAATTGTTCTTCTTACTATAGTGTATGAGCCCAATTAATATCATTATGATATTCGCATTCCTTCATGGTGTTGCAATTTTCACAAACATGAGTTTATATATATATATATATATATATATCAGTGTTTTTTTGGGTTTAATTTCATTCATATGTTTATATATTTCTACATTTAAGTTTTGCATTTCCTTTCTCTGCAATTTTCCGCATTGGTTCGTAATTCTCTTTTTGGTTTTTCTAATCTATAAACTTACACACACACATATATATACATATATATATATATATATAAATTCATTTCAACAGTTTTCCACATATATATATATATATATCAGTCCTTTATTAATATGACAATTATTATTATTAGGACATTTAAATTGATTATTAGTTATATCTTTCCAACACATACCTATATACAATATACAATTTCCAATCGTATATACAATATCCTTGTTGTTATTTTGTAAGAATTTATTTAAATGTTGCATTTAATTTTATACTTATATTCCACTTAATAAAAAATTCTTTGTAGTATTTTTAATTTTTAATGTGTTTCCTATGAAGAAAGTGTAAGCAGTTTGAAAGTTCCTCTGATAGAGAGGATTGTTTTTAGAATTGTCATGAGGAATTCG
Organism: Salticus scenicus; assembly: GCA_963930645.1. Taxonomy (NCBI): domain Eukaryota; kingdom Metazoa; phylum Arthropoda; class Arachnida; order Araneae; family Salticidae; genus Salticus; species Salticus scenicus. The sequence goes on along the minus strand of OZ005652.1, from coordinate 116,024,179 downwards.
TTTTCCTTGCTTAATTTTATTATTTTGTTAGCATATTTTTCTTCAAATTATAATAATAATTATTATTTTTTTAAATAAATAAATGAATTAAAAAAGAAGAAGATAGAAAAGAGAAGAAAAGAAAAACCATGCAATAGGCATTGATTTTTAACACTTTCTAAAGTACATACTTCAATCTTTGAACTTTCAACGGTCTTTGCCTACGTTACCATACAACAGAGAGACAGAAGGTGACAAAGCCGTACGGATAGATTAGTTGAATTCATAATTATTCTCAAACATTGTTCGAAAAGGTTATAAGTGCTTAAAACAAAAGAAAATGCAGCCGATAGATTCTAATTGTTATCCTTAATGTATCTAAATATTTAAGTGTAGCCCAGTAGATCAGATAGTTAACCATGAAATAATCTATAAAAAACACTATTTTAGCATATGAACGATAAATTTCAATTTCTTTATGATTTTTACAGTAGAAAGTTATTTAAATGTGATTTACAAAAAATGTCTATTCCTAAAACGCAGTACATTGACATTTCTTTCGGTGTCGCCGTACACAAACCAGTTGTACAAGACCTATTATTATCCTTTTAAATAGGTAACATTCCATGGTGAATTCAGTAACATATTTATCTATTTGTCTGTCTATCTATCTATCTATCTATCTATCTATCTATCTATCTATATATATATATATATAAAAAAACCCTTAATAGGTCTATAAAAACTATTAATTAGTTATTATTATATTAAGTAATAATTTAATTAATATATTGTCTAATAATCATGCTACATTCTATAAAAAACCGTCATTGTAAATATGAATAACATATTTCAATTTCATTAAGATATGTGCAAAGTAAAGTTCATAAAAAATTGGTGTATAGAAATATCTCTCGTGGAAGACAATGCTTTCGAATAGTTGAAGGTGGCTCTCTGCACAAACCAGTTGTGTTCATTACTCCATTTTCTATAGAAATCATCCGATAGTGAACTTGAACAATATATTTTAATTTCCTTAACATTTGTGAAATGTAAAGTTATTAAAATGTAGTTTAAAGAAATACCTCTCATAGAACACAGCGCTTTGTAATAATTTAGGGTTTCCCTGTACGCAAACCAGTAGAAGTATTTACTCCATTTTCTATAGGGGACATTCGATAGTAAACTTTAATATCATATATAAATTTTCTAAAATTCCATGAATATTTGCGGCAGTTTGTTTACGGACAGACAGATAGACTGACAGGCAGATAAATCGAAGTTATTCGCACTTTGAAACCTCGTTTTAAAATTTAATTCATTTCTTTGCGCATATCACAGTTTTAAGAGAAATTGTACGATTTAAATGCATAAAATGTAAAATAACTTAAATTGAATTTAAATAGTTTTTGATTTGTTTTTATGATGGAAGTTCCGATAACTTTTATATCATAATTTATAGAATTTATCGAATAGTATATTAATACAGTATATTATATTAATAATATAAATGCAAACTTTTTTTCTCCTTTGATTTGAAACTCATCTAGACCCCAGTAGCACAACACTATTATTGACCAATGTTGGGCCGTTGTTGGCCAATGCTAGGCCAATACTGTTTTTTTTTTTCTTCTAAAAAGGTAATTATTGAAATTTTCATCTTAAATTCTAAAGAGCAAATATCCATTCCATATTTGAACAACACAATAATTGATTAAACATGCATTTCCGTAAAGTAACTAAAGCAAGTTTAGCTTTCCGATGAAGCACTTTTGCTTCAGAAGAATATTTTATGTATTTTATAATAAATTTGACAGATTCATAATTATCAAAAGACGAATTAATTTAAATTAATTTTTACAGCAAATAGAAAATATTCCTTCTACATAAATAATAATAATAATAATAATAATAAAGTCTCAAAAATTTTAAGAAAATTTATATAGTATTCTTCAGAATTTAAATTTGTAGGTTTGAGTACTTCCTCAAATGTTAAAAGTTTATAATAGTGAATCAAAAGTTGTAGTAGATGAGAAAAACAAAAAATTTTATTTCAATCAAAAACACAAATAAAGAAATAAAGAAAATAGAATAATAAATAGAATTATATACAGGAATTATTAAATGTTATAATCATTTTTTACAAAAATATATATAATTAATTCACTTAAATGAAAAATTAAAATTTTCTGAAATTTCAATTTTAAAACTACACTGGTTCTGATAATTATGACACCCGTTTTTCTATAAACACTGAACACTATCATTAAAACAAATATATATATATATATATATATTAATTTTGAATTTTATTAATAGACTATATTTAAAACATGTATCGTTTTTCTATCTTAAAAAACTTTAAATACGGTCAAAAAGATTATTTTTCAGGTGTTCACAATTATAAGGACAGCTCGAATCTTAGTAGCTTTTTTTTTTTTTCAGTCATTCTTTATTTAATATTTTACGGGGTCTCTTTTCAGGGTGAAACAGTCAGGCATTCTCTCTGGTATATATATATATACACATATATATATATGTATACATTTTTCTTTTTTTTATATTCAGTTTCAATACAATTTCATACAGCATAGATTATATTCTGAATATATTTAAACTATTTAAAATTGCTTTCCTCATCCATGAACTTTTCTAATATGATAAGTTAAGATTTTGTAAACTTTTAGACCATGGTAAAGGCAATAATACAGAAGTTTCTTTCTCCAAACTATTCCGTATTGCTCTAGAAGTAGAGCAAAAAAGTAAGTTTTGTTGAAAAAAAATATTATTACCCTCCAAACTCTAACAAAAATCTGAGAATTTCACGTTTAAAATTTGCGGATATTCTCTTGATCTTCATAACAATAGAAAACATTACGGAATTCATTCTGTCTTCAGTCGAAACAGCTCCCCAGAGCACCATAGATCCACCTATAAATGCACGATTCATATCTGCCTTTAAAAAATATGCTCTCTCTTCCGTTATCTGCAGATCGTGCCAGCAACTAATAAAACCATTTGGTTAATCAAGAATAAATTTTTTTTCATCCGAAAATGCAAAATTTTATACTATTTAATATTGTTTTTATTCAACTTTAACTCAGACGTTCTTTCCCATATTAAATGCTCATTGATTATTACAGGTTTTGTATTCATTTTAACATATTATTAATTATTTTAAACATGCATAAATGCGGAACCCAACCTTTCGTTAAAAATTACGAGCAAATTCAGCAGCAGTCATTATGAGTAGAACAGTAAGAGGAATTATGAGTCTAAGATATATGTAAAACAACTCAGATTTTGCATCAGATCTCTCTCCTATCGAACCAGCAGTTCAACGTTTGATCACATTTCCTTCAGTGATGTTAAATCTTTGAATTGCATTAGAAATTCGGCGCATTAAAATTATCATTTCACTTAAACGCATTTATCATGCTTCACTATTTGAACGTTCTTTTTTTTTCGAGAAATTATCAGTAATGACCGTCAAAGAAAAAATAAAGGCTTATACAAGAATTAATCTACCCCAGTAGTTAAAATATTCGCATGTCAACTGTAATTTATCCACTAGTAAGTTAAATAAAACGAAAAAATCTTGATTCTCCCTATAATTATCAACATCTAAAAACGCGGAGAAAAAATATTTTGCATTATTTTTTATTAATTTTGTTTTATGTTATAAAAATTATAGTTGTTTTTGTTTTTATAATAAAAGATATATTAAACGCACTTAGTATAATCTTGTTCACAATTATTTTTACGTTAGGTATTACAAAACATAAAGTTTCCTTATGAATATGATAACGGGTGTATTTATAAATTGAAATTAAATATTATAAAATTTTCAAAGAATTTAAATACAAATATATATATCGATACATGAGCCAGCACACATATATATTTATGTGCATGTAGGTAGAATTCAAAACCATGAATATTAACTTTGACGAATAATTCATTGAATATTTGCTTTGGTTGGTTTTGAGATAGAAGTATAATACATCCATATCGAATTTAATATTCGAATCAAGTTAATAGTATTTATATAAATAAAATAAGTATTCCAATAATGTACTTTAGTCAACTTCGCATTTAATTATGATTAATCTTGTCAACGTATAAAACCATTTAATCCCAAAAATGTACTATAAACTTTGAACATTTTAATCAAATGCACATATTATTTTATGTGAGAAGAATTTGTTTGTAAAAATATTTTTGGGCGTAAGTAAATAATCGTAGACAATTTTTTGTATGAAATATAATGTATTATATAGAAAATAAATTTAAATGAAAAACATATATATATGTGTGTGTGTTTGTGTGTGTGTATGTATGTATATGCATATGTAAAACAAATAAAAGAAAAAGCAATGATTTATATAAAACACAAATATAAATTTTAACAATTACGCGGCGAAAAATTTAAATGAAAGCTTCGTTCAATTGTTTTATTTTATCTTTTGCTGGATTTTTGATTACAAGAAAACAACTCAGCGTGAAATTATAGTTTCATTCTTCGAACTATTATTGCATATCTTTTATTAAATCAAAACTTTAATTCAAAGAAATGTTTAGATATCTTGGATTTAAATCTAAATTCTCATATATCAGAAGTATAATTCAACACGCTATCTTGAGAGCCTATTTTAAACATTGTATTAAAAAATACAAGAAGCTATAAACTAAAAAAAAAAAAAAAAAAAGGATTCATTATGGATTTAACTGAAATAAAAAAAATTCCCTTAATTTCTTATATACTTTAGAAACTATATTTATTTTACAGGTACTTTTATAATTTTACAAATACTTTTATACGCATAATATTAATTGTAAACAGTTTTCATTTGTTAATGAATTGTTTAATTTTTTTTTTAATGTAGAGAAAAAACAAACAGTTTTGCTTTGTGTGAAGTAAGTATGGAACATTTATTTTTCTGAAATCAACGACCACTAGCACTCAGCATCTGCTAATTCACCAACAATTTAATTAAAAATTTAAGAGTGTAGACATAAGAAACTTTATTATTTTTTTAGTAGAAATTCTACTTAAAAAGTGCTGATTTGTGTTTAAAAAACTAATTTATAATGGGCCCGTGCCACATAATTCAAATTTCTGAAACTTACAGACATATATAATGGATAATGGCATTTCAAAAGTAATTCAGAGGGAAAAAAAAATATTACTTGAAACAAAATGATTGCAGACATCATTATGTAATTTGAATACATGAAGATGAAGGCTGCAATTGTTATATATATATATATATATATATATATATATATATATATGCATGCTATTAGGTCTTTTGCCATAAATATCCGTAAGACCTAGATTTTAGGCAATTTGTCATTTATCTAAAAAAAAAAAAATCAATAATTTATTTTATGTAAAAATAAGTTACACTTCATCTACCTCCATGTGATTTTCATACCGAAGACAGTAATTGGGGCCAGTAATTGTAAAGAGATCACCGAACTGTTTTAAACCACACTTTAAACATAGGGTAGGCTGGTCTAAGAGTACTCACTTAAGGTTCAAACTGTTCTAAAATAACAACATATAATTCTAGATAATCAGTTTAACTTCTATTTTGTTCTTAATTAACACATTTTTGAAAAAAATGACATATAACGTAACAATAATATAAAACATCTTTGGAAAAATTAAAAAATAATGAAAACAAGAATTGCATACTCTTACAAGTGCTGTTGGATAAGAGTACGCATATGAGTTGTTAAGAGCACGCAGGAAAAATAATCCAAAAATTCGTGCCTACGTCACTTGCAGTGATAACAAATAAAATTTAATTCACCTTCATGCCACCACTCCTCGTATTTGGAGCATCCTATCCAGTCTTCGTCTGGGGGAGGGGGGTTTCTAACTATACATCACCACATGGTTGACATTTCCATATTTTCTTTTTGGGTGTCTTCTTTAGAACTTTAAACCGTTTTTTGGCCCCTTAAGTAGTTGGTTTTGGAATTATTTTTAGTTAGTTCTTTGGTACCGGATTAGAGGATTTGATTTGGTTAGAGACCGAATTCTCTTCGACAGCCAACTTGTTTGATGTACTCACTTGTACTCAAAATGTCTGATTTTGTTGTTTCGCGTTTAGATCTTGAGAATACTCGTGGTAGTGGGGCTATATCTGTAAGCGGTACATGAGGCTATTTATTTCCTTTATTTATAATGCAGGCAGGTGGTGTATGCGCTCTTTCTCTCAAAATATTTTGACACCATCTGCCTGACGTGTTCCTACCCTACTATTTGCTCGATACTTTATTTGTTGTGCATGAGGACAGTGATAACTTGACCGGTAAATTTTTGTTGCTAGCTAGAAGAGTAAATTTCTTGGATGTTTCATTGGTAGTTTTGCTCTGCTCCTTGTTGCACTTATCAATCCCCCTCCCAAGTTGCCAGCCTAAAGTTGCTCTATCACCTCATTAGTCCGATTTCCATTATCGTCACAACGACGACAGTCACTGCAGATGTAGCGTTTTTCTCCCAAATGTTTTGTACTGGATCATGAACTGAAGGAAAATTTTGTTCCTCTCGAGTTTCCGGCAAAGGCCTTTCTGTCACTGCACTAGGTAAGAAATCGTCTTCTCTAAAAATACCTGGATTTAATGGTTGTATTTCTGATACCTGGAAACTTTATAGGACATTTGAGGAAGTAGCTGCTTTAAGATAAGCCGGAGTCCGAATTTCAGCAATTTGGTAAACTCTTATCACACGACCAGGATGCTTACGCGTCTACTTTTACATTCCAATGCGTAAAAAATTTTAAGACTCTTATGGATGCAGTGATCAAGTGACTGAGTTTTGTGGGTGCTGTGAGGTGGTATTGTAAGAGCGTGAATGTAGTTAGCCCGGAAGAAATTAAATGCATGTAAGGTGCAGTGTGACATGTAATTATATAATATCAATAGTGCATGGATTGGGTTTGCTAAGCACTTGCGTGATTTTTAAAATGAGATAACTAGTCCACAAGTAAAGCGCTATTGATGTAGCTCGTGTTTGACACAATTTGTATAGTAGCAGGCGAAGCCCCATCCAAAAGATCGACCTTCATGCGCTTGCGAGGAAATATGAATGTTGTTGGAAAAAAATTCCCAGAAGCATGGCAGTATTTACAAGTGTTACGTTGATACCACGGTCGTCCATATTGTAAATTACGTGAGGAGCGAACTTGTAGGTATACAACGCCTTCGCAAGATTTTCAAAGTAGAGATCGCTTCGATGCATTTTAAAGTCTGTCGCTCTAGCATCACCTCTTGAGGAGGCGTACGCAATGACATTTATGGACGCCTTTGCATAAATAGCCAAACCACTCCATACCACCGTTTTCTTTTCTTTTTTTTAAGCAATGTTGTAATCCATTAATCTTTGCAAAAGTAAAAGTAACTTTTTTTTTTCTTTTTTTACTGGTTAGTCCGCACAACTTGCTATATACTTTTTTTTTTATGTGCTAACATAGTCCTCTTTCCTTTTCTGGAGAAAATTTTGAGATTATCTGCCCGAACTTCTGGCTGGAGATGACATTTTTAATCTCTTTCGCAAAGTTGCTTCATGCATTCCTAATGATTTAGATACAGTTTTCTTAATTCCATCTGCCTCGATGCGTGTTTCTGCATCCAGTCATTGTTCTGGCGTACAAAAACTTCTTTGAATACTTCTTTTTCGTCTAGACATCCTGTTAAAAAAAAAAAAAAAAAAAAAAAAAAAAAGAGTCATGTAAAAACTATCATAAAAATGTGCGTGTATGAGTGCGCACATACTCTTGTAACATACACGAGTGCGTATTCTTGCACACACTGACGATTATCTAATCTAGCGAAGTGCAACGCAGTTTATTGACATGGACCAAAATCACTCTCGCTGTGAGACTTAAGTTTGTTTCTTGTAGATCGAACCGCATTTTTTTTTTTTTCTTTTTTAATTTTATCGCAATAATACTTCTAAAATGCTATAAATATATAAGGATTTTTTTTTTTCACACAGCACCTCCCACTAGCTTGCACTTTAAAATACATTTGAAGCTAGACGCATGTCACAAAAAACGCCATGACTGTTGGTTTTCGTACACTTATTGGATGCGTACTCTTAGACCAGCCTACCCTAATTCTTGAAATATTTAGTAGCAGTAGCATGAACGTATAAAATTCTTTGATTTATGTATTTGTTTTTAACGAAGAAGCAAGTATATGTGTTATACGTACACAGGTCGTGTAGCATTTCTAATATTTTACTCGCATTTTATTATATTGCTACCATTATGTCAAAATTGCTTCTTTTTTAAAAAATATTTTAGTAATATAACCCATTAAGATATTCAAGGAAAATTTCTTTTGAAATATAGTGTAGAGATTATAATAAAACTCGCAGGATATTTTAGAAACACTGCAAGTCTTGTATACACGTTTCTTTGAAATATTAAAAAAAAAAAAAAAAAAAAAAAAAAAAATCAAAATATTTATTTAAAAAATAATAATTGTTCATGTACCAGAGTTAATTAAGTTTTTTTTTTTTTTTTTTTTTTTTTTTTTTTTTTTACACAGTTTATCATCCAAATGTATTGAGCTATATATAATAGAACTCTAAGCAACTATTTCAAAAATTAAAAAAAAAAAATCGTCAATAAAATACTGGATTTCAGTTCAGAAAAAAAAAAATAAAAAATAAAAAAACTTTAGCGAATTTTGTAAATGTTTATTTAAAATAGGTATGCAATGTACTAAAAAATATTGAATAAAATAAAATTAGGGTGCATTCATTTTTTTTTTTTTTTTTTAAGAAAACAAAAATTTAGTACAAATAATTAATGGTAACAAAGATAACAATATTTAATAAATATAAATTCATTTACTTTATATCATGCATTGATTTTTAAATATTTCATATTAAATTTTTAATATTCTAATTGTATTTTTTCTTTTTTTTTCTAATTAAGTTAACTAGTTTTTAATACTTTTTTGTCTTAAAATAAATAAATAAATAAAGTTATTAAATTATTGAATTCTTTAGCACTAATAAATGTCCTAGACCAATGCCTGGACCAAACCCTGTCCTGGAAATCTACTCAGAAAAGGAAATTAATTCCTCATACCCATATGGTAAATAATGTATTTTTCTAAGCTTAATATTCGTTGCTGGGTTTTTTGTATAATTACACGTTTTGAGGTTTCCTGAATAATTAAGTCAAGATTTAACGTTTGATCTTTGTATGTTTCTCTTAGAATAAGTTAAAACAAATAATTTCAGGCGATCTAAATATTGTATATTTAAGTTAATACATTTGTTACTAGAAACGTTTAATGAAGATAGATAAGTTTCAAGGAATGTTTCGTGTGAAAGTTGTCTGATCAATTCCAAATGAACTTCTGAATTTAATAACAGATTTGAATTCTATATAAATGAGGGTACATTAATGAAACGGGGTGTTGAGTGGTGTGGTAGTCCCACTCATGTAGAATTATTTGTCAAATAAAGATGTTCCTAAGCGTAATTTGAATTGTTTTAACATAGGTTTAAGTAACAGTTTTTGTTGTCTTAATCTCCAATCTGTATTTATAGTATTTAATTTCAGGGTAAGAGAAAGTTATATGAGTGACACACCAGGCTATTTTTTAAAGTTTGTAGGTCAAGATAAAACTTGTAAATGTAGCAGTAAACTCATGTTCGTAATAGTAACCGAAAACCAATACATTATCTACCTGTTTATAGAATATTCACTCGGCAAAATAATTGTATTACTATTATTATTCATTCAAATCATCTTCCCTTAAAGAATGCGAATGATTTTCTTTCTGGAGAAATATAATAGCAGTAAATATCCAAAGAAAGTTAATTTTATTCTCTATATGACAGCGTATTTATTATTATTATTATTATTATTATTATTATTTTTTTACCGGTTATTATTTATTTATTTATTTTTTCTTTAGTTAAAAATGAAAAGTGCCAATAAATTTAATGTAAATTATCTTAGATCAAGGGTTTAACTATTCGTGTTAAAGTTATTGGCGATCTCTTTTGAAAGATACGCTTAATTCAACTCTGCATTCTTTGGTGGGGGGGGGGAGGGACCTTCCCCTATGATAATAAGTGATGATCCTACATACACCGAAAAGTTTTGCTAGTTTACAATCACTAATAAATAATTCTTTTTAATTTCATAACGAATCTTAAAAATTAATTCTCTTTATGCATATTTTTACGAAATTTAGACCAATATAGTCATGTTAAAAATTTATAAAAACTGATGGCGATACCAATTGTTGAATGATTTTTACCAAACGCTATTAGGAACTAATTTATGTAAAGGTGCAACTACATACTAATTTCTATAAAGTTGTATGCAGTAGTTCCTCAGATACAATTGCCACAAAATTTTGTCATACGCACAGACACACAGTAAGATTGATTCTAAAAAAGGTCAAATCTTGTTCTAGCCCTCACAAAACGTGTAAATCTATCAATACGCGAGTTTGAAAAAAATTACGAAAACAATAACTTCTTCTAATGAATACCGAAGAAAATGAAAATATGAAATATGTGACAATAATTAAATAAATAAATTTAAAGAAAGTGATTTTATTAAACAAATCAAACATAAATATTAATAAATAAACTGTATATCTCAATATTCAACCCGAATTTAAAACATGTAAAATACATTTTCGTCTAATTTGTTTCTATGCAAAATCATAAAACGCGTTATTATGTCGTAAAAATTGAATGCTTAAGTAGAAGCATTTCTCTATTATGAATTAAAAGCCCAATATTACACCATTTGATACTTCTTTATCATTATAAAAATGCAGTTTTTTCACCGTTATAAACCTTGTATTATGCATAAATATCACTTAAATTATGAATTATAAATAATTCTAGATTCTTTTTTAACATTAAATTTCCGAAAACTATCGAGGTAAAAGAATAAAAAACTACAAACGCTGCCTGTAAAAGTTTTAAAGTATGGACATTAACTTTTAAAGTAATTTGCATGTAGAAATGATATTTTATTTTTAAAAATATGCAGTGTTACATTTTTTTCAAAGTCACTTTTTTTTTAATAAATTCTACTGCTAAGTAATGATATTGTTTACGAAACGTGATAAATCAAAGTTCAAATTGAAAGAAAAAACATGCTTTTCCCTTTGAGATTACATGTAAATCTATGTCAGAAAACATTTTAATCATTTACAACAAAAATGCATTAAGGTAACATAAATGCATTTGACAAAAAAAAAAAAAAAAAAAAAAAAAAAAAAAGTATTTTGTGTGAATATACACGTTTTATCCGGTTACATTTCGATGTTGTTATCAAATATTTAATGGCAATGATTAAATACTGTGATAGGTCTTCTCTGATAGGAATTAATCTAAACAAATTAGCTTAAAATGTAGGTATAGAAATAGTATTAATAATAAATTTTCTAACTGATGTAAACGGTTAGTAGTTAATAAAGTTATTTTTAATAGTTTTGCTGTTATAAAAACGTTTCTTAAACGTTTATAATTGTACATAAGTTATTGGATCATGCCTAATATATATTTATTTTCACAATGTAATTGATAAAATTGCATTTTGATAAGTTTTTTATATTTTCTTACGCGGTGATTCATTAACACTTCTATACATATTTCCGGATTTTTGTGCATTTCTGTGAAAATTTGCTTTCTAAAAAAATAATAGTTTTTAACGACGCATTTAGTGAAAAGTACAACCGGATCATTCTGTTTCTAGCATGTTCTCAGATACCTTTTTAATTAACTTAATGTATGATTTTTCTTTTTGTTTTATTGTAAATATTAAATATTATATTTCATAATCCGTTTTTTCATAGAGATTTCTCATTACCTTCATTACCGTCACAGTAATCGAGCTTCGTGAATTTAGTACAGGCATAAGGAAAGTCGATATATCTAAGCGCAACCCCGTACAACTTTACATAAGCTTTCTATGCAGTGCATGAAAATAATCAATAGTAGAAGTTTTAAGGATTCCACTCATGGGAAAATCCATAGCATTGATATGATCTAGAGCGATAAGCAAGAAATTTTACATTATTATAATACTGTTTCATTAAATGTTTGATTTACATCACTGTATACAACTTTTTGCAATAACTACAATAAAATCTCGAGAACTTAACAAAGACTTCTTATGTTAGACCGGTTATTAATTTCTTGGCGTAGATACCTATATACAAACTAAGAGTTCGGGAAAATCACAAATTAACATATAAAAAAAGTATCAATTTCTTTAACTAGAACTTGATTAATAACGAAATTGAAATTAAAAGACTTATTATTAAAGGATAAATATTTAGAAATGTTTGTATTAGTTTTTGTCGCATCTTCATTTTATTGAGAATTTTCATTGAAACAGTAAATTTCGTAATAAAGAAAAAAAAAAAATACTACAATGGTACTGTTTAATTTATATCCACACTGCATTGGAACAGCTTAACAGAATTTACTGATAGTTATATGATCGATATTATGTTCAAACATAAAGTAAGATATTGAAATGTAATAGTAAAGAAGTAAATTTTTTCTTTGCACAAATTGCCTGTTGTGGCGACTACAAATATTTCGTTTGTACTGTTCTCTATAAGACAATACATACTAGTTAAAAAGCATACTTATATAATCATACGTTCTCCAAATAAGAATTTTTTCTATGCATGTATTAACCATAAGGAACAACATAATATCCGTCATATACCTACACAAAGTTATATATTTTTTTCTTAATTCCCAAGATGTATATCACAATTTGTACGATCTTACACTCTAGTAGTCTATATATAGTTTTTTAATACAATACAATAAATAAATAAATAAATAAAAATTGAGATATTTTTTTCAATCTGGAAATTAATATAACATTTATTAGGAAATTCTGTGCATTAACTGTTTTTCAATTAGAGATTAGACAATTTTCCTTTCAACTATATGCCGGCACACAAACAGAAGATTTAGTATTAGCATGGCTTACTTATTAATATTAAATACATTTGTCAGGCAAAATTTTATATACATCTTTTTAAACTTCTGAATTTTTACGCATGTCATATATGTCACGCAAGTAAATGATTATATATATATATATATATATATATATATATATATATATATATATATATTATTTAAAATTTAGAACATGCTTTAAATTTCATATAAAATGAAAGTCCTGCGTGTTTAAAGCAAAGCTAAAACCTTTGGATCCCTCTCAATTTAGAGCAAACGGGTGAGAAATATGAATCAGTAGAAATAAAATATATCTGTATTTAGTCATGGCTGGCATGGAAATGTTTCCCTTTGATATGCAGCTTTTTTTTTTTTTCCTTAGATGAAAAACCTTACACTATATAAAAGCAAGACCTATATACTGTAACGCCAAAATTAATTTTGTGATCTATTTACAACGCACTAAAATGAGTAAATACATAGAGTCATTTCCGGTAGAAGAGCTAAGTTATACAGCAGTGTGATTCACATGAACATTTTTTCTACGAATAGGTGGTTGAGGTTGATTTATTCTCCTTGATGGATACCAACTATTCCGCAGGTTTTGCAATTTTTGTTAATATTGTAATCTGCTAATCTTGTCAACACTCTATTTTTAATAATAAATTAAAAATAAAGTGTGTATATATAAATTATCCATGATTTTCTGTACAAATACTTTCCTATTTCATGTTATCCTTTAAGGGAATGGGTATTTCATATTTCCTTTCATAACTGTTCCATATTAACCATTTGGAAAATACCACCCGAAAAAAAAATTCCATCTCTGTCTTTTGTAAAATAAAAATTTTCTTGAAAATATAAAATTTTAATATTTATTAAAATCACAATACAAATATCTATACATAATTTTTTTAAACTATCTAATGACATTCTCTGTAGATAAAATGGGGTTTAAAAAAAAGTTTCGCTTCTCAATAGTTTTTACTTAGTTATCTATTTACTTAATTGTATAAAGTGATATGGTCATAAAAGTATCCGATATTGAAAATTACAGATATTTCTATATAATGTTCCATACTAGGTTAAAATGTTTCTACCTTTTGATATATATATATATATATATATATATATATATATATATATATATATATATATATATATATCATACAATGACGTTTATTTGAAAAAAAAAATCAGAATATTTTCTGTTGCGAAAAAATACTTAATATCAAATGACCAATCAACGAACCGAGTAAAAGAAGCGGATACTCAGCAACACCATTTTTGATTACTTTGCGAAACCTGATCCTTCATTTCTAGAATTTTCTTTACCTTGTAAGGAATTCCATTCTTATGTTAGATTTCAATCTTAACGCAACGGTTTAGTCAGTATTTATAGTTCTGCAGATACATATATATATATACACAAAGAGGGGAAGAGAGAGAGAGAGAGATTTGTTTTTGTAAATTTTTAGCATACGAAATAGATGCACAAAGAAATTTATATGCATACGCATTAATTGTGAATAGAATGAAAAAGTAATTCATATGATACACCTTAAATAAAAATAACAATAAACAATAACCTTAAACAATATATATATATATATATATATATAACATTACATTTATATTGAAATATTCAGTATTTTACGAAATATAATATTTTATTTTTAGATATTTTTAGTTAATCTTATTTTTATATTATGTTGTAACATTATATTCAAAGCATATTTGTCTTTATAACTGCTTGATAGTTCTGAAAAATCTTCTTTTCTGAAAATATAAATTAAATAAGTCAAATTGAAAATAAAATACTAAACTCTAAAAATTACGTACGTACACACAAAGAAAGTCTGAAAACATCTGTAATAATATTTTTCAACAAGTATATTTTTTCTTTTATTCAGAGTTATTTATCTTTCGTTTCAAAAATTTTATATATTATAACTTATTATTATTATTGTATGTTAATAGCTTTTACTATTAATTTTAAATAATTATTTTCACCACTTATCAGGAATATACAAACACACACACACACACATATATATATATATATATATATATATATATATTATATATCTGCTATATGTATATATATATATATATATATATATATATATTATATCTGCTATATGTATATATATATATATCTGCTTCTAAATATGCAGCAGAAAAAAATGGCAATAATTAAATAAATATATTAATAAAACGAAAAAAAAAATAATTAATAGAAGTATATTGCGTGTTGAAAAAAAAAAGCAACTGTGTTTATAAAAGTCTTCATCTATTATTTAATTTTATCTGTATAACAACTACAATTAACCATAAAATATTTAAAACTGAAATTGTATATATCTACGAAAAATTACTGATTCATCTTTACCACCACTTTCTGTCACTTTCACTCTTTTCTTTTATTTCATCTTCACTTCTTTTCAATGTTCAGTCCACTGTAAAAGTTAGTCTATTGATAAATATTAATATGTTATTTTGTAACCACAGGTACGTGTGCTGTGATGGTCGACAGTCAATATTATCCATTAAATGCTGTCTAGTGAACCAATAAATCAGAGAGTGAACTATAAAACTTAATAATATACTTTAATTGAAACTCAGTTTAAGGGAGAATGGGACTATTTTTACTAATGATTTCAGAAACAAAAATATTCTACCTTCCTCGTGTAATTTTAAATGCTAGATACTTTCAATAACTTAATAAAAATAGGTGGTCTAGTAAACTAACAGTAAAACAATACTTTAAACTACGAGGGTTGTAAATTAAATAGTGGCAACTTAACCTTGAAACTCGCAGAAGGGCGGGCATGCGCAAATAGGATATGGGAGCGGTGAGGTGGCTCTGTTGTCGATGTGTAGAGTGCAAAAAACAGTCGATCTGCTAAGAAGGGTAGTTGTTGTGTGGCGTTAAAGTGACGAGTTTCGTTTCCATCGCTCTAAAGTATGTTTTCCAAAGGTGATCAGCGGTCGTGGCTTAAAATCGAAGTTGCCCGTGGAAAAAATGCAACAGAATTCTATCGAGGATTAGTGGAAGGCTGTGGCACAAATGCTTTACCGTATAGGGCAGTAGCACTATGGGGAAGCACGAATATTTCGATTTTAAGCCACGACCGCTGATCACCTTTTGAAAACATGCTTTAGAGCGATAAAAACGAAACTCCTCACTTTAACGCCACACAACAACTACCCTTCTTAGCAGATCGACTGTTTTTTGCACTCTACACATCGACAACAGCGCCACCTCACCGCACCCATATCCTATTTGCGCATGCTCGCCCTTCTGCGAGTTTCAAGGTTAAGTTGCCACTATTTAATTTACAACCCTCGTATATTACTCATATAACGAAACTGATGACGAACTTCCTGATCTTTCAAACGTAAGTAGATTCCTTTAACACCAGAAACATTCGTGGTTGAAATATTCACTAAGGCAGTAGCTTCTTAGCCACATACACCACCAAATGTATCTACACGACACCGAGATCGATACCAACATTTCTTTTATACCTTAACTAATTTACATTTTTCATTCAACCCTGTTTTCAACAAAGTTACACTGACACTAATTTCTTTGATAATTCTTGCAAAAAAAGAAGCTTCCTTTTTATATTCACAACTTCTATCTATCTTTCGTAGAGTTCTCTGTTAAGCATTGTAAAAAAACAACTGATCAACTCGACAACCTCACAGCTGTCATTTTATAAAAGTTCTACGAAAAAGCTCTTCAAACCTCTCAATTTTACATTAGTTTTCACATTCTTAAAAAAAAAAAAAAAAAGTCGTACACTTGCTATCAATAAAGTTTTTTGTAAGTAAACTAATACAAATTTATTACAATGAACTATTCTCTTTTAATGTCTTGGGTACAGTTTTTATACAATACACTTGCTGACATTTAAAATTTTTGTCCCATTTTGGTGATGAATTAAAACGGCGATCGCAGCTACTTTGGAAAAGACCTTGATGAGCAGCGACACAGCTAAGCCGGCTCAAAATGTCTTATTTCGCCTTGTGGGGTTACTAAAGATGTTGGAAAATATAACTATTTTATCTATTTTATGACACATCTATATTGAATTCCTGTATTCGATACCGGATTCAAATACCTACATATATTCATCATTTTATGAAAGTTCTGTCTAGAAAAAACTATTATATTCTCGATGCAGTTGAATATTGAATGTATATATACACTCCTTCTCATAATTATAAGGACACCCCTTTTTCTATATTAACAAAACACTGAACACTATTATTTAAACAAATATATTTTTATTAATTTGAATTTCATTAATAGACTACATTTAAAAAGTTTTATCGTTTTTCTATCTTAAAAAAACTTTAAATATGGTAAAAAGATGATTTTTCAGATGTTCAAAATTATAAGGACAGCTCGAATTTTAGTAATTCTTTTCAGTTATTCTTTAAATTAATGATTTATGGGGTCTCTATTTAGGGTTAAACAGTCAGGCATTCTCTCTGGTATATATATATATATATATTTAATATTCAGTTTCAATACCATTTCATATAGCATATATGATATTTTTAATACATTTAAACTATTTAAAATTGCCTTCCACTTGCATGCACTTTTCTAATATCATAAGTTAAGGTTTTTTCAACTTTTAGGCCATGGGAAAGGCAATAATACAAAAGTTTATTTATTCAAACTATTTTCTATTGCTCTAAAAGTAGAGCAAGAATGTATGTCTTGTTGAAAAAAATATTATTACCCTCTATAATCTAACAAAAATCTGATAATATATGAATTAGTCTAGACCCGTAGTTAACAAATTCGCATGTCAACCGTAATTTATCCGCTAGTAAGTTAAATAAAACGAAAAAATCTGGATTGTCCCTATAATTATGAACACCTAAAAACGTGGAGAAAAACACATTTTGCTTTATTTTTTATTCATTTTGTTTTATATTAAGAATATATATATATATATATATATATATATATATATATAGCAGTTTTGGGTTTTAGAATACTAGATATATTAAGTGAATTTAGTTTAATCTTGTTTACAATTATTTTTACATTAGTTATTTCAAAATATAAAGTGTCCTTATAAATATGAGAAGGAGTGTATATGAGTTGTTCACATGACAAGTTAATTAAATCCATGTAGCATTAATTGAACGAATATAGTGAAAATCCCATTACATCCGATAACTTTTTGTTCAATGGAGGTAATCAATTTGTCCTGTGAAAGGTAAATATATGAGTGAAAATTTACCTATTGTATTTATGAACTATAACAAACCATTCTCTCGTTTTATCTTCAAAGTAAACTTAAAGTAATATATATATATATATATATATATATATATACGTTAAAGTATAATTAAATTCCCGACCGTGATCTGACACTAGCTAGTTATACATATGTTTGTTTCAATAATTTTCAAATCTGTAGAGCACATAAATTATTATGTGCAATACTAAATTACGGTAATATGAATTCAATGATCAATCATATGTTTACTGAGTTTATATATATATATTTTATTATTTATTTAAACAACTTTCTAGGAAACTTCCGTTATTTAAACTATTAATACTCTTTTAAAATAAAAATATATCAATGAAATATAATGAAGGTATCCTAATTTTTTTCTCTCGTCTACTTTGAATTTATAAAATATTTACTTAATTTATGTACAGAAGATAAAATAACCGTTTATTTAAAGTTTTAATTACAAGTCTTATTTAAAAATGCATATGCATTTTTCAAAGATTTCAGAAAGCAACTAAATTTCTTAAAAGTAAAACTACATATAAAGTTTAAAGGATATTTGCATATAAAATATTCCAAAAGCAACTACTCCTCATTTGATAGATAAAACTTAAGAAATACAGCTTTAAGTAGGTTACTCATTTTCTTTGAGAGTTTTAAAGAGTATAAGATGTATGATTTAAAGAGGCAGAACATAACTTGATTTGAATAAAAATTTTGAAATGTTTTAAGTGTAAGAGAAAAAAAAAGTTTACTGCTATTCTATATAAAAAAATAGAATGTTTCATCGATTTCTCAAAATAAAGTTTATTAAATTCAATCAAAATATTTAAGTTAAATTCCCATATTAAATTTTAGACGATTCAATAAAGCAAGGTATTGTTCATTACCTTTAATATAATTAAAAATATATGAATAGGAATGCCATTATAAAAGTTATTTATTTCAAAAACGGCTTATTATTTTTTTTTATCTCAAATACATTATCGTGCTTGAAATTTCACTGACTTTTTGAATTCTAATGAATTTTCTTGTGCCCGCCCAAACATTTAAGCAATTGCTATTATTATTATTACTATTTGTTTTTTACGTATTTTGAAATGCAATGAGTATTATCAAAAATTCTAATTATTGAATAAAAAAAAAAAAAAAAAATACGTAAATAAAAAAAAAAAAAAAAAAAAAAAAACTTTTAAATATTTTTTTTATAGTTTAAATGAGTATATATATATATATATATATCTGTAATTTATTTGGATAATAATGATTGAAAATACCTGTAAAATGAAAAAAAAAAAGTTTCTTTTTTATAACAATTTAAGCAAGTTTATAATTTAATTTGTACTTAATATTTAAATTACCCATGTAAAAGTAATTTATTATATGTATAATTATAACAAAATATCTCTTTTATGTTAAAATACATTAGTTTTTATGTTAAAATGTATTAGATTTGAAAATCAGTTTTTCTGTTAATTTTAATCTATTAATGTTCTAAAAAATCTATTTATCGGTTCTTTTATTTCCTATATGATGAACTGGGACAAAATCCACTGTTAAGCAACTTAAATGAACGAGTAATGAGTATTTACTTTTTCTGTTGCTTCTTTTTCCTTTTTTTTTTTTTTTTTTTTTTTTTTTTTTCATGTGAAAAACTTAAAAAAAATATATATATATATATTTATATATATATATATATATATATACATGCAAACATGAAAATCGGATAAGGCATTCAATATAAAATTATATATCGACATTTTAACTATCATGGTGAAATTCATTTTTTATAAATTAGTAAATATATATATATAATTAAAAAAATCTGTTATAAATGTAAAAAAATAAAAAAAAATTGAATGAAATTAAAATAAAATACAATAAAATGAAAAAATAAAATAAATAATTTGAATACTGGAAAGAAATTGAGATTTAGTTTGACACTTGAAGGCATGTGAGTCTTCACCTATCTGTAATGCATCCTTACAACCATTTTTCATTAAGTCTAATTTCCTAAAATTGTTGAATTTTTATAATTTTTTTCCGTAGTTTCCTTTTGATTAAATAATTATTACTTATGCTAAAGTTATATAAGAATCGATTAAAGATATGATAAAAAACATATCAATCAAATTTTATATTCATATCTTTATTTGTTTAAAAGTTTTCCGCAAAAGAATAAAAGGCGAAAGGCGGCTATTCCATTAATTTTGATATTCAGTGTATATTCCTATCAAATGGACATATCCTAGATTTCTGAAACACATTTAAAGCACTTTGCATTGCAGTGGATCTATTAAATTCGATTATATGATATTTGAATATAAAATAACGAAAATATATGCAATTTTTAATGTTAAAACTATATAAATCGTTTTCTTTAGTTAAAAAGTAAAAGTAATTACCAAAAAACTGAATAGAATGTTATTTTGACCAATGTAGTAGAGTGCGTTTTTTTCTCCACAGTATATTAGGAAACAATTCCGGCGATTTTCAGTTATACATTAAAAAGTCTCGTTTCATTTTTATGAAAAATATGCAACAAAATACAGTGGGTATTTACATTTGTATAGTTTCAATAAATTTTAAGCTTGCCAAATGTAAACTGATATTATTGTTATTGAAAATTTTTCAGTTAAAATTATACAAATCATTTTATTTAGAGTTTAAAAGTAATTACCGTAAAACCGAACAGAATCTTATTTTGCCCAATGTAGTAGACTGTGTTTCTCCGCAGTATATTAGTGAACAAGTACGGTGATTTTCAGTTATACAATATCTGTCACGAAAGTAATGCGCCCCATTTTTTTTTCTGCCGCGACCATCTGTCGTACAGGGTTGCCGCTTGCACGGAAGGGTGGATAGAGTCTTGGGAACACAGCTTCAGTCGGCTCCGAGCTCCTGCAGAGTCCCACTGCCTGTTTTAGTGAACCCTTGTGTGAGCGCTTGGTCGAAATCAAGATGGAATCCGACTCTTTTGTACAATGTGAAAAGCGGTGACGAATCTTCGATTTTCTTGTACGACCTAGAAACAAAAAGAAAGAGCGCAGAGTGGCACACGACGTCGTCCTCACTCCCCAAAAAGGCAAGAATGAGCAAATCGCAGGTCAAAGCCTGACCAAGGCAGGCATCTCAACACTTCCCCATCCGCCTTACAATCCTGATTTGTCCCCATCAGACTTCCTTTCGTTTCCGAAGATTAAAAAATCATTCAAAGGACAGCATTTGGGGATCCTGGAGAACATCAAGACGGCTACGACGAGGTTACTAAAGGACATCCCTGTGACGGACTTCCAGGATTCATATAAAGCATGAAAATCGCGTTGGAACGTGTGTTGAAGCAGGAGGGATGTATTTCGAGGAATATTGAGTAATTGTACGAATCGGTTCAATAAATGTCTTAAATGTGCGCATTACTTTCTGGGCAGATCTTGTACATTAAATAATCGTGCTTCATTCTTATGTTGAAATATGCAACAATATACAGTGGATTTATCCATTTGTATAGTTTCAATAAATTATTGAGCTTGCTAAATCTAAAATTATATTTTTATCATCCTAAAAAAAAAAAAAAAAAAAAAAAAAAAAAATGTATAGTGAATCTAGAAAAGCGATTCACAGTTGACTGACAATATCGAAACACAGCTCCAAATGCTTGTAATTATTACCTATATTTTATTTCAATCATGTAAAATTTCACTGCACATGACACAAAATTGAGAGGAGTCGCTTTGACTACAAATACGGTTTTGACTTTAAGTCCAGCGTTGCCAGATCTGGACTTTTTTTTTTAAATTCAATAGTCACATACCATTTTGAGAAGTGACATTTGATATACATAATGGACTTTCAATCTTCTATGTGATTAGCCAAACGTTACAAACAAAAATTATTAGTGACTATTGAATAAAAAAAAGGCCAAATATTGCAACCCTGCTTATGTCCTCTATATTAAAATACATGCAAAAAAAAATTTGGTCCACTTAAAGAACGACTTCTTAAAAATGATCAAAACTGTGTCACTTTCGAAAATGTCACATTTACGAAATAACTCCGAATCAAATAAACATAAATTTTTGAGTTTCATGAACTCACTATTGTGTGTAATGCTTGCTCAAAAATGTCATCCGTTATTGTGAATCGCAGTATCCTGAACATAAATTCTTATTAATATATTATTCTCTACACTAGTATACAGACAAAACTAAATATAGTTTTGAACATTTAAAGGAATAAATTTGTTTTTAAACATTTTTTGCTCGAATGTGTAGAAATTCTATTTAAGGACTTATATTAGTTCAGCATATTTAAAATAAATTGTGAATTGAACATTTATCGGTTTCATAACATGCATATTTCATGAATGAGACAGGCAGGGTCCCACCATCGACCGAGTGGTCCTGAGCTCAAAGTTGGTAGACGTGAGATGCCATGTTCGATTTCAGGTCGCGCTTCTCGGCCTAGAGTAGCGGTAGTTTTCTTAGGTAATGCTTTTACGAAATAATGACGCATGCGCTTTATATTGAGTTTGACGTCATGTATAATATGCTAATTTTTTCAGGTGGTCTTATAATTTCTTAACAGTCTCAGTCTTTAATTTTTAGAAAAATAAATAAGTTTTAATGAAATTTAATTTAATTTTAAAAGTTGAAATTAGTATAGGATGCGTTTTCCTATCAATTTCAAATACGCAACTAAAAATTTGCATATTATGCTGTCTTCTTTAGAGATGCACCAATACGCTTGTGGTCTTATAATTACTTAACGCAGTGTATAACTATTTACATTATTTTAAACATTGAATAATATTGACGAACTTTAAGCTTGAAAAATAAGGTAAAATTCCATAATATATGATTCTGAATTATAAATATATCGTGTTAAAACTAATAGTTCGGTGACACACATCCGTCATATGTGTCCGTCGACGACAGTCAGGTGGTTAAATAACAATGAAAAACGGTAGAAACACTTTTAGTTTTACATTTTCATTTTCAGGTACTCTCATGTTTTATAAATAATTAATTTATCCGTAAAGGCGCACAAATTATGTAACAAGTTGTAAAAATGTCACGCAACAATATCAAAAATGATAAAACGGACCGAAAAACGCATACATGGAACATTTTTAAATTTTTGTATTACTGGAAAAGGAACAGTAACTGATTAAATGTAATATTTTCTATGCGTTAATATATATATATATATATATATATATATATATATATATATATATATACACATAAACAAAAAATATATCTAAGGAAACATAAATATCAAATAAAGGTTAAAGTTTTCTGCTTTTAACTTTTTTCCATATTGTAAAGGAATGTTTTTATTTATTTATTTTTTTTTTAGTAGGTTTAATAAAAATGAAACTTCGTCTTAAAAGCCTAAAAGGAAATAAAATATTATGTGTATTACAGTGAAAGTTTCGTTCACAGGGTTATTTTTACAGTTACCGTCTAGTTTATTTTGAGAAATGTTAATAACGTATTTTCATAGAAAAAACGAAAAAAAAAAAAAAAAAAAAAAAAAAAAAAATGTTTTAAAAATTTTCATGTATATGTCCATTAATACTCAATATTTAACGAGACATATTCTTTTTTTTTTTTTCATTTCAAATAAACCTAAATTTAGCTAATTCAGGTTAGTTTAATTAAAATAGACACAAAATGCTTAGAATGTTAACTGAATGAAATAAAGGTACTTTTAATGTAATTAAAAAAAATATATAAATAAAAATTTTTTTTCATACTCACTTTTATACTTTTTTTTCTTATATTTCTATCCCTATTCGATATATTAATTTAGTAAACGGTTTCCTCTTTGAAGTTTTCATTTTCAAAATATTTTTCACATTACATCAGAAGTACTTTATTTGTTTATTTTCTTATTGTAAGATTTCCCATTTAAAGCAAATTAAGTTACTTTTACTTGTTTTATTACGATATTTCTTTTCTTTTTTTTCACTTTACATAATAAATTATTTTTGTTCTTTACGGACGATACCGATATAAAACATTTAAGTGGAAACTACATAAACATACACAGTAAAAATACATGTTTTATTTTTTATTCTTTCCTACAATTATCATAATAAGTTTCAACACATAAAATGTAAATTTATTCCCGTAACTTTTCAGGATTTGTTTTTTTATCATTAATGGTACATTAAATGATAATAAATATTTAAAATAAAAATTAATGTTTATTACATATAAATTTTATATCTGACTTTTTATATCGCATGATTTACCTCATTTAAAATCATCAACAGCTGCCCAGGTAATTTTCAAATCATAAAATAAATGAAATGCTTAATAAAAACAGGTTCCATGAGTTAAATGTTTATGTATATTTAAATATGTGTATATATATATATATTGAAGGAAAGCTTACCATTAATGACTCTTTTATTATGGTTTTTATATTGACAGAATTTATGACATTGATATAATCAGTCTATAAAAAAGAAATTTATTGCAGAATTAATATTTATTTAGCACCGAATAAGTTTGATTTTTAAATTTCTTTACCACGCTTTCAGTTAAATTTTCTTTAAAATGTTTCTACATTGAAAGGAAACGACGATAGAAATTTCAGTAAGCTCTAAAACATCAACATTTTCATTTTTATGTAACCGCACTATAAAAATAATGTAATAATGATGAACCAAACTATAGGATTTTTTTGTTAGAACCTTTTCCTGCGAATTTATTTTCATCGATCTCCTTTATTCTCTAATGAGCACATAAAAATATTTCTACTTGCACAATACTCTCAGTCAGTCTTTTCTTTGAAAGTATATCGTATAGAATTTATTTACTCATTCTTATGAGCTCATTTTTTTAAATATTTATTTATATTTAATTTTTTTAGTTATTATTCCATTTTATTTTATTTATTTTAATTTAATTTATTTTAATTTATTTTATTTTATTTTTGTTTTATTATCTATTTGCATTGTTGTTTAACTTCATTATTTTTTATATTTGTCTTCTGTCAAGGAATTCAATTCCTGATTTCTTCACTCCAATATTTACTCATGTTACTAGGCAGAGGAAGATGCATGCATTGGAGACACGTATTTTTAATCTTTAAATTACTCAAAGTCGAGACATTTTCCCGAATTAGGTGCTACCTTTAGCTTTAATTATGAGGCTTTTACATATTTCTTACACATACCTGATGTATTTTTACTTTTTACACAAAAAAGGAAAAAAATAATAATCCATTATATATTTCAAATATATATATTACAATACACAAATATTTTGTATATTATAATAGATTTTTTCATAAAATTAGTTTATTTTTGGAAATACTAATTGTTTTCTTCTGTCTTATTTTATATCATTATCATTTATATATATGTGTGTGTGTGTTCAGGTATTCATTTACACAATGCCGTAGCTGTCAATTCTTACACCACTCCTAACAAATATGTAAAACCACTGCTTTATGAGATTAAAAATGCTTTATTTATAGAATAAAGATATACTATTTATTTTGACCGTTTTAAAATAGTTGTATTACAACTGTAGAAGAGTTCACGTAAGTAAATCTGTACAATCGAAGTTCAATATACAACTTTTTTGCGCATATGTGATTTTTAGCTATCGAAAACAAAATAGCCCGTTATTTTAAATCACTACACACACAGATACAAAAAAAAAATGTATTGCGTAAAATTTTATTAAAGTTTGAATAATAACGCACATGTAGCAATGAATGGCATACCGTATCAAAAGTATTTCATTTACCATATTGACTGCACATGTAGCAATAAATGACATACCGTATCAAAAGTATTTCATTTAACATATTGACTGCACATGTAGCAATAAATGACATACCGTATCAAAATTATTTCATTTAAAATATTGACTAATTTTGTATTTAACAGCTTCAAAAGCACAAATGCACAAAATAAAGTTGCATAATCTACCTCAGTTGGAGAAATTCAATAAGGTGTATGTGAAAACAGGGCTGAGATCTCCTCTGTCGACGATCATGGTACTACTTTTTTCTTAGTTAAAACTATTGCAACATGTCTCGTGCACTCTGCAGATTAAACTTTACTTAATTCGGTTTTTTAGTTTGTGCTGCAGATTCCAAAAAGGGAAAGTACATTTATAACCGTCCTGTACATGTAGAGTATGCGATTATTTGTTAAAATAAAATGATGAATGAAAATTTTTTTGAATTAAGCGGTCTACATTTTTAAAAGAAATTTATTTTAAGCATCTAGAGTTTATGTGTAAAATTTGTATTATTATTTTTTTATCAGTATACGAAATTTATTTAGAGAAATAATTTGTGCAAGTACACTGTCTAACAATAAGTATTTTGATATTTTCGAATTTAGATGTTTTGTCAAATATCCAAAAACAATTATGTAGGAAGTATCTTGAAACTTTCAGGATATAACGAGCATATTATATCTCATATATTTCAGCAAAATTTTTGTCCTGAAGAGGAAAAAGAGACAAGTATAAAATGAAAGAAACATCAAAATATTTTAGTTCTCACTGTACATTGTAATCCTTGAAACACAATTTTTTGTAGCATGTGATTATGAGAATTATTCAAATTATCTGTATAAATTTGTATGTGGCTACAACATATATTCACGGAGATATAACGGTTTCTATGAAAAATTGTAAAACAAAATACCACTTTTATAATTATAGCATGTACGGTATTATGTGCAGTACATAGCTATATTTAGGAAACTTCACGTACTCTAATAGAGTACGTAACATATTGTATCAGAATGTAAAAATGTTAAATATCTTTAAAAATATGAATACTAAATAATTGTTAACTACGAATGCGCAAGCTTTTGAAAAATTTTATTTGCATAATTTAACAGTCGAACTTATTGTGCTACACATATGAAAGCCCCAATCAAATATCGAGTAAATTCCAAATGTTATGAAAGGTAGAATGAACAGGATTTCAGATCCTTTCAAAATAAAAGCTAACTTATTGTATTAGGGGTTTTACTAACATTTTGTTTTGATTTTATCAATACTCAGTAGTAATACAGAATTCGCTGATTGCAAATAGATGTTGATAAAGTCCCCTATCGTATTCCATTTTTTTTGAGAGAAAGTGAAATTCTGTTCATTCTATAACCTGTAGCGTTTTAATTTTGTATTATATTTGTTTGAAGTTTTCGTATAAGTAGCTGAATACTTTCGGCAATTAAACCATGCAAATATTATCTGAACATTTATTACATTCGATCGCCATCTTAAAACACCAATATATATATATATATATATATATATATATATATATATATTATGTAAATGGTACCCTCTCAGCATGTGTAAAAACTTTAAAGCAATTCCCGAGCAGACAAATCCATACACTGTAAAAAAATAACTATTACCAGCTGCAAGAAACTCTCTGTGATTGCAGAAAATAATTTCTTTCTCCAATCACAGAGAGTTTCTTGCAGCTGGTAATAGTTATTCTTTATAGCGTATTATTAGACGTTGAGTAATAGGTATCATAGAAAAACAGACTGTTCCATAGAAATCAAAAACTGATGGTTGAAGTTGATTTAGTTTAACGTCGTACTATAGCTAATCAATGGAAAATTGTAACTCACCACGGCCTGTATCTCATTATTAGTATAAACAGGCATATGATGGCAATTTTTCTTCCCCGCCAAAGGGTTCAATAGGTTATCATTCAGAACATGGTGTCATTTAGATCATGTTTCGTACAAACAAAAGTTTCTGCTAATATTTCGATAAATCTTTCCGGTTTTTAAGGTATTAATTGTACATATATATATATATATATATAAATATAATTAAAAATATTATTTAAATTATATAATTTATATTACTTATAATATATAATTAAAAAATCACTAATTAAAAGAAAAAAAAAATTACATCTCTGAAAATATTCATCGGGCTAAAATTTCGTCAAAAAGCTTTTCAGTTTTCTGAGCGATGTTTTGGATTTTGAAGTTTCTAAATATTTGAGCAAACATAAAGTAAAGAATACGTGAAGTCTGGATATAATATGTGTTGCTTGAAACTCAGAAAGTGTTAATATTTTGTGGTTTTACAATCGCAAGAGTTTTACGTAGTGGTTAATTTACGACGATCTGTGTTTCTTCCCGAGTAAAGCACCGGAGATATGCTATAAGAATTCGGATCTTCACCTTATAAAGCTGATTTCTCCTGTTCAGTGATACTCAGAATTAATATTTAAACGGAACATGGAAGGAATCCTGAGGAAGGGATTAGCTGACGAGCTGGCTAGGAAGGGTTCTGAAATACCATTTATTGGTCCTGAACTTATCCCGAGTATTTCTGGTAGTTTGTAGAAGGGTAATATTTTCTCCCTCACCAAAAATTTGCAGTATGAGAGACTGGAGTACAATAGACCACTCCATATAACTGTACTTTTTTTTTTTTATTGTTGGTATTTTGGTACATAGATAACAGCACTAGAGTGATGGAACTTAGCCAGAAATTTCATGCCTACCTGGAAATTTAGCCAATTTATTCTAGAAATTAGGTTTATAGTAGCCAAAAGTAAATATTTTCTGAAAAATACTTTTTCTTTTCTTCATTCAAGAATTGTGTTCTGAAAGATATTAAATACAAAAAGAGAGATAATGTCATCTATTACTATATTTAATCTGACGAAAATAATTTTAAAAATTATTACTTTTTTTTTTATTTTTTTTTCTTTTAACATTTGCTTTTAAAGGTCCACACAAGGCCACTAAGAACCGGGTACAAAGGACCATGGGACATTTTCCCCAGTCCTCTGCCATAATAATTACGAAATCTACGTTTTTGAAATGTTAGCTATAAATTAAACTTAAAACTTTCATACTTAACCTAAATTTGATCTATTATGTCTTCAAAGATGAATAAGAATGAAATTTACTTTGAGGTTTCTTCGTATTTATTTTTAATAAACATTTACTCACTTTTGTATTCTTATATTTTTACAAATATTATACAACTATAACGAACTGAATTAAATAATGCATTTAAAAAGTAATGATACAAATAAATTTGACGAAAAAGACGGTTTTACATTTTGTTGGTTTAGTCAGAGAAATTAAAAATATAAAATCTGTTTTTGTGAGATTCATGCAATGAAAACCTAATCAAGATCTCTACCTTTTTTTTCCCCTGAGAGTGCAGTGTAAGACCTTATATATAGGTAATATGAACCCACATTTTTAATAGCGAGAAATCATTAGTTCGAGAGTAAACATTTACAATTTCCAAAATTCATCCATTGTAAACCTGTCTCCTCATCTCTACTTGGTTCAAACTGAGGGAAGCAGAGAAACTAAAAACTTAACTGTGGTAATTCTTCTGCTAGGGCTAAGGAGATCACGAATCTTAATAAGAATAGCATCAGCAAGGTGATTGGAATCTATACGGGACACTGTCGCTTAAAAAGACATCTTCATGTCGTGGGTGTTGCTATTTCCCATTTTGTAGGGGTTGCATGTACAAGGAGGAAACTGCAACACATATTTTATGTGAATGTCAGGTTTTCTCTGCCTATAGGTTTGGGCACTTGGGAGCGGATTTAATTGAGTCTTGGGAGCTTTCAAGACATTCTAGTCAGTTGTCTGCTGGGTTTTCTTTTTGCCACGTGCCTTTTTAAAGATTAGGTTTTGTGGGGTAGTACAACAGGCTTCTGGTCGCGGTGATAAGTTCCTTGCGAACCAACCACCTACAATTATTCATTCATTCAAAATTTAATTAAAAAAGATCAACAGAGTACAATAAAAAAAGCCCAGTACTTCTTCAGAGTTGGTGACTGAATTTGATGTATGCAAATCAAATAAAAATATGAATTTATGTATAGCTGTCAGCCGAAAAACGAACAAAGTTACAGATAACACCGTCCAACTCACCTGAAAAAGACATAATCGGTAAAGCATGGGATCATGATAAATTCAATTTAGAGATTTAATGGAGGTTAAAGAGAAACTAGAGAAACACATCCTAGATTAAATTAAAATTAAAAATAAATAAGTAAATAAATAAAACCATTTACACATTTTAACTTGAAAAACGTCTGCACGCACCATAAAATTAAAGATAACTCTACTGGATTCAGAAGTACGTGGACTTTTTTTTCTTCAAGTTTAAAAACACGTGCTACTTCATTGGAGGCAAAAGCAAGACTTTTTAAAATCATTTACATTCAAAATATTTTATTCAAGATGATAGTTATTGTACAAAGTTTAACTATCCTTGTAATTTACAGCAGAATTTATATTTAACAAACATTCCAAAAATTTGATTAGATTTATAGATATGGGTGAAAATGCATGTGCCATAAATCATTTGCCAGTGAAATGCATTGAATGCAAAGAAAATTTCATTACCTTATGTTTTAGACATCAGAAAACCCCAAAATCATTTCAGAATATTTTTTATCTGTGCATGGGAGGGTAGAGGTGCATAGAATGTTTTTTATTCCTCCAGTTTTCAGGAAAAAACTGCTGAACAAAATTCAGTGGCACTTTGCTGAGGTTTAAATATTTACCCAATACAAAATTATAAATTTCAAAACTGCCAAAATTTAAATTAGATTAACAAATATTAACAAAAATGCTTTTCTAACCAGTTAAAAATTATATCTAGCTATTTAAATATATTAGGATGACTATATTTGACACAGAAATTTTTTAATTAATTATTATTATTATTTTTTTTTTTTTAATTTTTTATTTTTTATTTTAATTTTTTTTTTTTTTTTTTACTGTTTTAAAATTTGCGTTCTCTTACGAAGACGATAACTTTCTGTATTTTTAAAAGTCTTTTTTACAATTTTTATTTCACTTTAAATGTTATATTGTTTTGCATATAAAGCATAAACAACAAAAGTATTTTATCTCAAGTAATGATGATTAGATGTTCTGTATAAATCTGTAAAGAAAGTTATATAAACTGAGGATTAAATATATAATACAGGTAAGATTTTTTTCATATTTTATTATAAAGTGCATTTTGAGTAAATATTTTCATAAAATGCTTATAACTGTTATATTTAGGTTTTTTAATTAAAAAATAACAAGTGCCTGCATTATACAAGGAAAATATATATATATATATATTTATATATTAATATTTGGAAATAATACTTATTTCTGTATTTTTGTATTAAATGAATATATATATATATATATATATATATATATAGAGAGAGAGAGAGAGAGAGAGAGAGAGAGAGAGAGAGAAAGAGAGAGCTGGATATCTGAAAATGTAACGTTTTACGCTCGTTTTGCTTGCTTTATCCTTTAATAATAAATAAATATTATTATTATTATTATTATTATTATTATTATTATTAAAATCTCGAATAACGCCTTAATTGCCAAAAAAAAAGAAAAATTATCTGCTTCCTTGCGATCAGCTGACTCATTTTGGCCACAATTTCCAATCTTCCCATAATAAATCAATGCTCCGTCTGATGTAATAATAGGTCTATGAATAAAAGTCAATACATTATTTTACATTAGTTACCAAATTCCAATATATACATATATAATGATATATGTACTCTTGCTTATTTTAGAATTATTTCTAAGTAAACTAATATTTATTTATAACGGAGAGCTGTGTTCTTTAAATGATTTAAGTACAGCTTTAGTGCAGTACCTTTTTGCTGACATTTTAATTTATGTATCATTTTGGTGATGAAATAAAATGGCTATCGCATTTACGTTAGCAAAGTTATTGGCGAGAAATAACGAAGCTTTGTCGGTTCCAGATTTCAAATTTCGCCAAGTGGGATTACTAAATCAGTTCCAAAATAGAATTATTTTCTCTTTTTATTCTATGCATATATATTTAATGACTCCCTGTTATCGATACCGGATTCAAATATTGCCATATACTCAGCATTTGACGAAAATTCAATGTAGGGACCATAAAACATTTTCAATGCCGACGAATATTGAAGAAAAGGTACAGATTTAATATAGGACCCTCTTAGCGACTTTTTTTTTCTTTTTTTTCTGGCTATTGTACCCATTTTTCACAACATAAATGACAGAAGAAATTATGTTTTTTAGGAGTTGAGAAAAGTTATGATTAAATCAGTTCATTATCAATTATGCAAATTAAAAGCTATATATATACATATATATATATATATATATATATATATATATATATATATATATATATATATATATATATATTTGAGTGAAAATTTAGAAACTGTTCTTAATAACTTTAATAATATATTCTCTATGTTCGTCATCATAATAAGCTTTAACAAGATAAATATATATATTTTATATATTATACTCTGAGTTATAATTAAATTCCCATCCCACGAACGGTACAACACATAGTAAATGAACAAATATATAAATAAACTATATTCACATTAAAATTTCCAAAAACTATTATTAAAAAAAAAAAAAAAAAAAAAAAAAAAGATAAAATTTGTTAAAATGAAACTTTTTAAAAATTATCCTAAAGATGAATTTATTGACACAATTGACTGATTAAAAAAAAAAAAATGTTCTTTTTAAAATGTGCTACGCAGGTTTTTTTTTTTTTTTTTTTTTTTTTTTTTTTTACAAAACATTAATTACCTAACTGAAATTAGATTTTTCAATCGAGTAATCATATAAGATTGTTCATTTAGAAATATCTTAACTTAGTTTCATGAAAAATCTTTTTAATGTACATAACTTACATTATATTCGTGTTCATTTAATTATAGTTCACAAACATCCTGTCATAACTTTATCTTTCTAGATAATTGAATTTTGTTTGCTTTCATCGTTGGCTAAGAACGTAATGGAGTAGAAAATATAATCAAACGATACAGTAAAGTTATGATTACTTTATCAAAAATTCTACTTCTCCAAGTTTATTGTTTGCGTTAAAAAAGAGGACGGCGTCGTATTATAGTGACATTCAAAGATTTCAAGACTGAAATTATACTTTTGGTTTCTGCATACTAAACTTATAATACGAAAAACGCTATTTGTTAAGGCTCTTTGCTTTTTCATAAGAACAATTTACTTGATAGATTTATTTAATTAGCTTATCTATTTTGTGTCTGATAGTGCAATGTTCTTTAAAAGTCTTTTTTTTTTTTTTTTAATAGAGGAAATAGTTTAAGCAGATGTGTAATGATGAACTTGTTTTAAACTGTTTAAATTTCCGGGTTAGTTTCAATAATAATAATAATATAATATAATATAATAAGAATGTTTGACAGTCACTTTAAGTAATCACTTAACTAGTAAATAATGCAATAAGGCAAATAAGGCAATAATCATTTATCTTATGCCATTTAAAAGATTTATAAATTAAAATTTACAAGTACTTTTTCATATTTGTAAGGAAATAGAAGTTCTCTCTCTCTCTCTCTTTTTTTTTTTTTTTTTTTTTTTTTTTTAAATACATTTTTATTTATACTTTATTTTTTATATGAAAATTTTTATATGATATTTTTATGTGAATTTTTTAATCCAAAACACTGTTTTATACTCTTGTATAGACACATTTTCATGGTGAATTAGGACCTTTGCACTTACAAAAAGCAATTTTAAAAAAAATCAAATTCAAAATGATATTAACATTTTAAATCAAAGTTCATGGAAATCGAGTGAAATGTACTCTCATAACAATTTAAAATCTAAAACATAACCAAGATTTGCCATTTAAAGAATAATCTTTAAAATTTATTTTAGCAGCTGTGTCCTCTAGTTGCAAAGCCGTTTAATTCCTTAAAATCTAAAATATATATATATATTTTTTTTTAAGTCTTTTAAATTTTAAGTAAACGTTTTCAGCATTTTAAATCAAGAACGCATTACAAAGCCTACGCATCCTATGTTATTTGTGTTTGTATATCACGATGTGCTGCATAACCGACTAAATTTAGATGCTGGGCCTCTAGAACGCGCTCATCGAAATGCACTCGTTATCGGAATTTCTCCGATGTGACGTCACATTCCGATAGCCTTTCTTATTTCGCTAGAACGAACTCATCGAATTGCTTTCATTATCGGAATTGTCAGGCGGAATCGTTTTCTGAAATTTCGACTGGTCTTTTCCGAGTGAAATCGTCGTGAGATAAACAAATCACGGTTCCAATGGCGTCCATCTTGGCATTAGGTGTTATTCAAGAAAATAAAATATATTTAAATCTTAAAAAATAATTAAGTTAAATGAAAATTGTAATATATATATATTGGTAACTAAACTTCTTATTTAAAAAGTATGAAGAATAACATGTCTTAATATTTAAAGTTATTGAAAATTAATTAAATATTATAAAAAAAAATATAAATACCCATATATATATATATTTTGTAATTAAAATTCTTATTAATCATGTCTAATATTAATAGCATATCTATTAAGAATAACAAGTATTAATATTTAAAGTTATTAAAGATTAATTGAGTTTAATGAAAACTGCAATTATATATATATATATATATATATATATATATATATATATATATATATAAACTAAAAATCTTATTTAAAGTATGTTTATGAATGATACAAGTCCCTGTACATAAAACATTAATAAAGCTTAAAGGAAATTATGATAAATATTTATTTTCCCTGGAACTAAAATTTTTCCTTTTACATTTTATTATAATTGAATTAAGTAAGTTTGAGACACAGCACGTCAATTCTACATTCACTTGCAAAACTTCATTTGTAGCTATATAATAGTATCTATATCTCATATCTTAGAAAGGGAAAAGTAAGTGAATGTAATTTTTTAAATTTAATAATTGATTTTTACAATCTAAATTAGACATATTATGTAAATTCACTTACAAAATGAAAATTAATTTTAAGACGGTTTTACTTTTTCTTACTTTGACGAAAGATAATTTTTTACTATGCTTAAAGATTTAAAATTACACAGCATATTTTATTGTATATTGTAAATTCTAAAAGAAATTTTTGAAACAGTACATACAAACATGCAAATTAAAAAAAAATAATAATAATAAAATACTATTAGGTTTGCTTTAACACATGTAAATACAATAAATCAATTATACTAATATATGTACACAAAAATTTTAATTAAGGAAATTTAAACGAAAATGTTAATATTTGTGCATATATGTAATAAAGAAACATTACCATAACTATAAAGTTATTACAGATTAGACAGAAAAAAATATATATATTACCTATATACATCCTAAAGCTCTTACATCCATAGTAAATTCGTCGTTCACTAAATAACAAATGCTAGCAGCTAACACTTCAAGGCAAAAAATCATTTACATTTATTGCCTTAAAATGCTAGCAACTGGCAAAAGGTGAAGTTCGGTAGTAACACGGGTTTGATATTTAGAAAATACATACGGTATTTACAAAAAATAAATGGGGATAAATACTCTTTTCTAATTAAATAAAGCTAAAACGCACATTCACAACCACACAAGCAGAGGCAGCCATCTTTGTTTATCTAAAATATCCAAATGAAATCTCGCGGCGAGGGTGAAATTATCCTTGTCTGTGATTGGTCAACTTAATCCGATTTCGAAAACAGCCCTTTCTCTATGGGAGAAGTTTCGACTCACCTTTACGAGGAGTTGGTGCTAGGGTATAAAACGCATATCGGGATGATTTTAGTGAAATCTGACGTTTCCGATAATGAAAACTTTCCGCGTCGAGTTCATTCCGATGGGTTCATTCTAGCAGCCCTGGTGAGTTTTAAAACCTGTAAGCTTCACATTCGTGAGATCGGTATAATGCTCCAAACGATTACAGAAGCACACTTGGTGATTAGGTTATTATTATCGCGTTTTCTCTCACATGTGACTTATCTTTCTAAGTATACATAAAGTTTCTAATGAGTGTATTTCATGTTTCCTTGGACATTGGGATTTTTTGTAGAAGAAATATCTTGTAATTAATCAAGGAAGAGAAAAAGTTCCAATATGGCGGAGAAAAGAAACAAAGCCAAAGCTCAAAGGTAACTAACTATTAATTTGTAATAACAGACTAATTATTGATAACATGATAGTATATAGCTAGCGTATTATGATTAATTAATAATATTGTTATTAATTTATCAACATATCTATGATAATTCAGTAGGTTGTAGACATAGATATAGTAATAATATATAGATTGATCAGTGGGGAGAAAAAAATTATTCCTTTTCACTTGGGAAAAGGCGGCGATTTTACCAAAATATGGCCGTCTTTCCCCGAGTGAATACACACGAATATTTTAGCAAATAAAATTTATGAATAATTTACTTGCTAAAGGTGAATAAAAAACTCCAGATACAGTTTCAAATTGATTTTTGTTTTTCAATACCACTTAATGGTTCATTCCAAAGCTTTTTTTCGGCATCAAAAATCTTTCCACGATAACATGGGAATGGTAGATCTATATATTACTATATATATATGGTTGTATCAGCATGTTTATGTAAGTTTTTTTAATAAATCAAGTGTTTTCCACAGTATTAAAGATTATCTCGTTATTAATGAATTTGGGACCATTTGGGATATATTTTTATAAGTTTTATATATATGCTATGGATATCAGTTATATTTATTTATTTATTTATTTTTATTTATTTATTTTTTTTAATCAGATAACAGAAATAAGTTATTTTTTATTAAAACTTAATTGAATAAAATATCTATTTACAACGTAAAGAACCTATATTATAGGTAAATTTAGTAAAAGTTCTGTCGGGTTCCAAAAGCGGCCAATTCCAACGTAAGTTGCAAAGGAGATTAAATACAAAATGAAAACTTAAATAACCCTCTCCTTTTACGTGCTTCTGCCACTTTAATTTAATCTTTCAGATATACTCGTCTTAAGACTACAAAACTAAAGAGTTTTAGTTCCAATTTTAGTTTAGCTAAGTGTGAGAATAAATCAGCTTTTCCGAAAAAAATTGTTTTGACAATGGCCGATTTCGCAACTAGATGACACAGTTTCTCGTTTTCCACTATCCTACAAAATTATAAAAATATATTAAGTTTTACTTATTTATTTATTCATTTAATATTACCTTTTTTCATGTATTTTTAATGCACGCGAGGGGCGATTTCCGAAATTCTGCGTCTCAACTATAAATTTTGTAAAGAGGCATGACCTCGCAGTTTTGTTCATTCAAGATTTCTAAATTGAAAATTATCATATTTTACATATACACTGTTTTAAAAGATACGTTTATTGTTTACCAGATTTTAAATAATGAAGCCAAAAATTATTTTGTTTTTAAAATACCCAGTTTAATAATAATAATAATAATAATAGTGCAATAATACCGAATATAATAATAGTATAATAATAATAATAATAATAATAATAATAATAAAAATAAAAATAAATGCATAAATAAATATACATATATTTTCTAAATTTCGTGAATTTTTATTATTTATTTTATTTTGAATTATTTGAAAATACAGTCGGTAACAAAAGTCTCCGAACACTATCAAAAATTCTTATATAAAAAAGGTACACTTAAAACAGTTTTGTTAAATAAATCCTTGTCGAATCTTGTTCTTAGCCATTCTAAAAATAGGATTCGACAAGGATTTATTTAACAAAACTGTCTTAAGTGTACTTTTTTTTATATAGGAATTTTTGCTAGTGTTCGGAGAATTTTGTTACCGACTGTACGGTAAATTCGAGAAACGACGTTTTCAGAGAAAATGCTACATTTACTTTAAATTTGAATATAAGTCTGTATTATGTTTAAAAAAAATCTTATAATATATATATATATATATATATATATATATATATATATATATATATATATATATATATATATATATATATATATATGTATGTATATATGCATAACATGTTTTGCTATTTTTTGATATTTTAAAAAATGCATTTTAATTTATTTCGAAATCAGGTTTAGATTTATCATTCTACAACTACGTTGCAGAAGTTGTTTCTGCATTGTTTCTTACCATTTTAAAATGGACAAGTGTTTCCTATTTATACTGAATGGAAATAGCTTGTCAATATGCATTTTTTTTTTCGGAAGGTATTAACTTTCATAAATGCCGTAAAATATACGACTGTGAACAGAAATTCTTCAGCGAAAAGCGGGATGCTTTGAACCAGCATTACTTAATAATTAACTTAAATATATTAGGTTATGTAAATCGAATGTTAGATATTTATAGTAAACAAACTCTTCTAGCACTCACACATATTTCTTTTAACTGTACTTGGTTAATATAAGGATAGATTAGAAAATAAAAAAAAGTACTGTGTGCAGCCATATTGGATGCAGTTCACACAAAAGGGCTGCTTTTTCATGAAAGGATTGCACTTCTAAAACAATACATTAAATTAATATACATACACACACACACATATATATATATATATATATTCCTTTTGCACTATTTGTGTGCCGCTGACAGACACACACACACGTATGTATACATATATACATGTACGTAGAAATGGAAAATGTACGAAACAGCCATGCTTGTCCGGGGTTCGAACTCTCGTCCTACCGTTTGGGAATCGGGTATTCTAACCACAGCGTAGTATGAGAAGCACAGATCAAATAAAAACATGAAAGTTTCAAAATGGTATCACAAAATATGCCTAAAATGGTATTACAAAAATATAAGTTTGTAAGTTTCTTGCAACGTAACTGAAGCATTATGTCCTGTTTGAGTATATGTATAATGTCACAAATTTAATTAAGTTTCTTTACCGCTTAATTATTATTAATAATATATATATATTTAATATGCGACAATAGTCGCTTTCTCTCTTCGTTCCAGATGTCCACATATGTGGACTTCTGTTCTTTGCTTTATAAAAGGCAAACTACTTAATATTTTTACATTTGAATTGGACTAATAAAAAGTTGAATAAATTGGCTTTAAAATGATATCAATATATAGCAACATAGACCAAGTTATTTTCTCGAAATATAATGTTATTTTGTCTAGTTTTGTAAAATGGCTTCAACAGAGGATGGTCATTAAAAGTATGTAATTTTCATAATTATTTATTAAGTACTTAGACACTTGCCATAATAAAAATAAAACTAATATTGATTTATTTATTTAAGGCATCAAATTTTAAATTGTGTTACAGTTAGGAAGATTTATGTAACTTAATAATTTAGAATTTAGTTGTTGAAAGCCATACATTTGTATAGTACATTACTAACCCCCTAAATTATAAATGTAAGAAAATTATACTATTTTGTAATGTGAAATGTGAACGAATGTACCTAAAAGCCTTCAAGTGTAACTTATGTTTTTATTATAGCTTCGGGTCGGAAGAGGTTTTTTAGGTATTAGTTTTGATTTTTGTTCTATAAATATGTTTCTCATTTAGTTACGTTTCGAGAATTTAGTAGTAATCTTTCTTTTAATATCGAAAAGAATTTTTTTAACTTAATAGAAGGGTCAGTTGCAAAAGTTATGTGCATTTTTTTCTTTCTTCATTTTGGCTTAGCTCTATTTAAAAATCTTTC
This sequence comes from Salticus scenicus, assembly GCA_963930645.1. Classification (NCBI taxonomy): domain Eukaryota; kingdom Metazoa; phylum Arthropoda; class Arachnida; order Araneae; family Salticidae; genus Salticus; species Salticus scenicus. The sequence goes on along the minus strand of OZ005652.1, from coordinate 115,984,435 downwards.
CTAATGTCACTGTCAAATTGTTAAAGTAGAGTATTAAACATTAGTTAGTGTATAAGAAAGTATACTTTCGTGTGAAATTTTTGTTAGAAAATCCCTACATATAAAGTGCTATTCTTATGGAACTGTAAATTGTTGTTTTGTGCTTCGAACACATGTTAATCTGTGTGGGGAAAACTTAACACACTGGACTCCTTTCGAAAACGTTAGAATCTGTGTTGCCTCGTACGCAGTGCAAATTATATTTCTCCCTAGAGTGAACAAAATGTTTCTCTAGTGTTGGCTAACCCCGGAATCATGCTTATCTACTGTTTAAATTTACAGTCGCGTTTTCCACCTTCCTACTAGTGAATTCCTCTGAATTTTTATTGTTTTCTTCTCAAAATTACGATCTGTCGATTTTATTCTTCATTATTTGGCTATTTTTATTATAGTTTTCTTTTTTCTTTCTTTTTTTTTTGTACTTTGTTAGTTCAGGATGTTGCTTTCTGACGGGATTCCCGTATGAGATCTCTGATAGGTCGAATCGTATAAGACAAAATTCCGTCGTTATTAGTTTAAACTTTTTCAGAGAGGATTGAGAATAACTTACTGGTTGCTAATCCGTCCACGGGTCCATCTCAGAACTTACCCGGTTTATGGATAGAAACCGAGATTTTGTCTGAAACACTACATTTTATTTATCTGTAATCTTCTTCATGATTTTTCTTATAATCTTGTGTAAGGAATTTTAAAGAGAAAAAAATTGTATGCCTCTATTTTTTTTTCTTCTAATTACGAGACACTGTGTAGTTTCCTGTGTTTTTTGGGACACATTGCTCCCATTATCCCGAGAGTAGTCGCGTCATTTTTTGAAACGCTAATAGTCGCGTGGCGGTCTTTTTGCCGCCGCTGTTTAGTGTTGGGGGAAAGCCGAAAGAAAGCCAGTAGATAAAGATGAAGTGCCTTGTTTAATTCACGCGAAGTTTTTCCCGCAAAACTCTAACCTGTCTGAAAAACCGGAAATGGGGAAAGAAATGAATCAACGTTAGTGGTCGCGTCGCGGTCAAATAGACCGATTTGAGAAGTAAAATGTTTTTAACTCCTGAAAAAATAGCAGGAATTACTTGAAAACATACTATGTTAGAGGACATCCACCCAAGGTCAGGTACACAGAGTTTCACCACTTTATTTTTAAGGGGTGATTTGCAGGAGGAAATTAAAAGCGATGGGCGGCAAAAAGACCTATATGCGACAACTATCGGGTTATCTATTCCTTTTCGCCGTCCAGACCGCCTTCGTCGACGCACGCAACAGATCCTCTGTTGCACAAGGAGATTTTTTTTCTCATCTCCCGGTGCTTCATTCGAGAAAAAACTCTACTAACGTGGGGGAATTTTCCAAGATTAAATTTTAAATTATAAAAATCCTTTTCGATTTTTTGAATTTTTCTTTTCCGAAAAAAAATATTTTTTATGTTTTTGACATTTTCGATGGAGGTAAGCATTGGTTGCGACCACATGCACATACTCCAAAGCCCTCATGTTGACGTTGCCGGAACATCTTTGGAGAAATTCTGCCTTTTGTTATTCAGAATATGGTCTCAATCTTTCTAGCTACATTCTCGAGTCTTCTTTCTGTAATGTCCGGTTGATGGACGTGTTGATTCTCGCTTGTTGGTTGTGTCTTGGAGTGAGGTCAGTTATGTAGCTGTGGATGTGTGGGAAGATTGTTGGACGACAGCGTAGACTGTTAGGCGCATGCTTTGGTAGAATTGTACTGGTCAAAGGGGATGATTATTAAAGTGGGGAGTGGTATTTGACACTTTCCCTACTGAAGAAAAAAGGAAATTGAAGATTTTTTTTTTTTTCCTTCACGCTAGGAGAGGAAATTAGTGTTGTTGTGGAGGTGGATTCGATTTTTCGAGTTCGCTTGGTGAAATATTTTTTTTCTCTCTTTCCTGATGATGCTCGTGTTTTTTCACCCAGGTGACACGGAGTATTTCAATTGCTAGCCGGTGTCAGCTCAGTTCACTGAGCTAGAGAACAACTGGAGGAAATGATAGACCGGTTTTCGCGTGCCGTTTTTCAAAGACTCGTCTTCGTCCAATACTTCCGTTTTCTGACGTTTGTACGGCAGAAAGCATTTGATACCTTTATATTTCAATGTAAAATTGCTTAAAAAATGCATTCTTATCATCTTTTTATGAAACACATTTATGAATTTTTTGGTGGAACACGAAAGAAAAAGAAATGATTTATTAATTTCCAAAGCTAAATTAATTTTAAGATGAATTTTATTAAGAAAAATTATATCATCTTTTGAGTAGTAAGCAGTCAGAATCCCATATTGCTGATTCTTTATTTTTACCTCTCTATTTAACGTTATTTTTATTTATTTATTTATTTATTTTTCAACTGGTCCTATTTTTATGACAAAAAAGGTTTCATGAAACTGTTTAACAATTCGCAATTTGTTGCCTAAGTATAAATACTAGTATCGCCCAGTGGTCGAAACTCGACCTTTTTTTTTGCAAAGCGAGGTAAAGCAAAGTTATTGCCTTGTCCTAAACGGAATGCAATTGCAACACAGCTGCGGCAATTGTTTGCCGATATTCACTCTAACTGAATCAGCAGAGTTTTACTTAATAAAACTATTTCTCTCTGTAGATGTTAGCCTTTCCTGAAATGAGAGAAAATCGCAACGTGAAAACGCCCCTTGTTGTGTGATACAGCCCAGAAGCTAATAGGTACCATGTCAAACCAAGGCCCAACCAAGTATCAAATTCTGTTAAATTAATTCGATTGGTTCATAAAGTACAGTGTTTGAACCAAAAAAAAAAAAAAGATATTTTTCAAAAATGGTCGAATTGAGTTCGGGAAATTTCAAAACGTGTAACTTTATCGAAAACCGAAAATCTAAAACTTTTCTGAATCTTATATTTTTTACTTATATATGCAGAGGAAAGAATAATAAATATACTTTTTAAAAAATAAAAATAAGTAGTCAATTTCACTTAATTAAAATGCAAGGGAATCTCAAAACGTGTAAATTCATCGAAAACCGGAAATCAAAAGTTTTTATGTATCTTCTACTTGCTTCTTCTACCCACAAAAGCTAGCAATAAAGACACTTTTTAAAAAAATAAGTAGCCAATTTCAGTTAATTGAAACGTAAAGAAAGCTCAAAACATGTAAATTCAGCAAAAAACGGAAATCGGAATTTTTTCCGTATCGTCTACTTATACATGCAGCAGTTAGTAACAAATCCATTTTCCTTTTATTTAGTATATTAGTTGAATATTTATTGTTTAAATATCACCCTTTGAAATGAAATGATTATGTTTACATTCGAAACTGGAAGTTTGCCATTTTTTTTTCTGGAGTTTTGTGATTTTAAATTAAAATTTTATCAATTTTACAGAAAAAATAACTCAATCAAACACATGTAGACAGTAACTTATATATAACCCAAATATCGAAATTAAAATCGGCAGATAATTTCCGTTATTTTTTAATAATTTTTTCCAAAAAATCCAAACGATTAACATAGAAAATCTTTTTAATGGCTCCATGGACAAACAGTGACGTCATCACTTGGCTTGCGTATAGTGATGCTACATTATACAAATTACTGTGTCTATGGTTTTATTTGAGCTTTATGAAATTGCCAGATTTAACAACTTTCTACTTTTAGGTATTTTTTAATGTAAAGGAATACGTGTATAAAAGGGAAAAATGGGGGAAAATGCATAAAAAATAAATGTATTTTTAAATATCTTCTTGACATCGCAAGAAAATAATATTTGTATTCGCACCTTCCGGCTAACCATACCTTTCGAATGATACCATTTTCAACCCTCTACTCCCATAATTAATATGTTAAAAAGGGACAACAAATTTTATGCTTGCCTATTAATATATAGATAATTATAAAATTAATTAAATATGCCAAAATTTCTGTGATAAATTGATATGATTAGCAGTTTATTAACATCTTTCTATATTCAATAGAAAAAAGTATTGGATGCGTTCAAATTTGCGTCATTTGGCTTTCGATATATTTATACATTTTCTTATCTATTTAACCCTTTCAACGCCGCTATATTAATACCACTGAAAATATTTGAATGTTCGTATGTGTTGGGTTTCTGTGCATTTCTAATTATATATAGTTAAAAGAAAAAAAAATGTTTATTTTGTTAGAAGATTTGACAACTAATGAGCGTAAAATAGATGTTGATAAACTGAAAAACCCTTTTAAGTTAGTTATCTTGATCCCAGTTTGTTATAATTTAAGAAAAGAACTGTTTTATTTTATATAGATTGTTATAAATCCCTGCTCTCGAATGAATTATTTTCAGTAAATTTTTCTTCTTCTTCAGTTAAAACAGACATTTTCATTTGAATAATTAATATTAATATGTATATATATATATCTTAATTACGTGTAGAGAAAACAAAAATCATAAACTGTTCTCGCAGCACGAACTTTGGTGCCTAATGGGTTAACCGGTTAATCATTTTTTGAAAATGTCTGGGTGTGCATGACAAAAATTTTTTTGCATCTCTCGATCAAGAATCAACGAACAAAATTTCATTAAGTGTTACATTTAAATGCAACCTTAAATAAGTTGATATCTATCAGCTTTTTGTGCATATTGTTCAACAGATAATGCCACTGTCTTTCCGTTTTTATCGTTATCTTTATTAAACAAAGTTTAGTACGAATGCTCTAAATGAGAAATATATATATATATATATATATATGAAAAATAAAGTGTTTAGAATAATATTAGCCTCGCTCCTGCACCCCTTCACTCACCACGCCTTACCAATGGCCGAGCAGTCCTACTCTCAAAGCTTGTAGACGGAAAGTGCCGGGGACGTAGTGTTACAATTTTTCCGTGGATTTCTCTGAAAATCACGTGAATTGGAGATAGGCACCCTCATAAAGAACACTCACGGAGGGCAAACTGCCTAGTTATAGAACACTTGTATAATGAAACAGCATGAACCCTTACACTAACACCAACTCCTGCCCTCTTTCTCGAAGAAGTAAATTTTTAATATTAATATTATTAAAAATAACTCGTCGATACCTTAAAACGCATGGTTGAACCATACATCTGAAATGATTTGAATCAAAGTTATCCCTGTTTCTTTAAATTTTTAATAAAAGTTAAAATATGCTTTTATGGCTTTCTTTATTTCTTTATTTGATGATTTATAGGTTTTTGTGATCAAAGCTGGTCGAACGAAAATAATATCGGTTTCGGCGCTCGTCAACCTAGTCTTTCTGAAATTTATTTATTTATTTATTTTATTTTATTTTTTTCCGAAATTCGTGTTAATTGGTCAAACTGATCAACTAAGCAACATTTATCAGTCGATGAGAGATCGTTTTTAATCCTCTAAAAATTCCCAATTTTGAAGTAAGTGTCAACACTACTCACATTTAAGCTTGTAAATTTATTAGCTGAATACTGGTTATGACACAAAATATTCTCTTTACCAAGCCTGCCATATATAATATGCACATTTACATGCATGAAGATTTTTTTAAACTATCACATTCCTAGGAAACAAGGGCAATAATTCTTTGGAGGTCTTTCTAAGGAGTTCTATCCCGTTTTATGCAAGTTTTGGAGAAAACCAGAGAAAACTCTCATCAGCCGACCATCATGACCTGGGAATGAACCCGGCACCACACGTCTATCAGCTTTGAGCGCAGAACCGCTCGATCGCTGTTGACTGCATCATCTTTGTAACTATCATACAGTGCCGGGGAATTGGGGCTCAAGTCCCTTTTTCCAAAAAAAAATGATATTTACAAAACGAACAACGGAAGTTCATACTGGAATGTTTAAATAACATTTTCAATTAAGTGGTTTTAAGCAATTATCTTTCATAGTTTAATAAACCTCAGCAAAAAAGTATAAAAACCTCTTTGAAAGTCCACCTCTGTTTTAAGTGCCACTGCCTTTAAGTTCTAGGTTTTCATACGGTCCCAAATTTTCCCAATAGGATTTAATACTCTTAGAATTATTGCACTTGTTTCCTAAGAATGAATGTGTTAGCTAAAAAAAAAAAAAAAAAAAAGTCTTAATGCATGTAAATGTGTATACTATATATGAAATCCAGGCTTGGTAAAGAGAATATTTTGTGTCATAACCAGTATTCAGCTAATAAATTGACAAGCTCCAAAGAGTGCTTTTTAGAGGGATTAAAAACGATTTCTCATTGGCTCAGAAATGTTGCTAAGTTGATCAATTTGACATATTTATGCGAATTTCGGGAAAAAACTAAAGAAATTTCAGAAATATTAGGTTTCCGAGCGCTGAACCCGACATTTTCGTTCTACTAGCTTTGATCACAAAAACCTATAAATCATCAAATAAATAAATTTAAAAAAAGGCCATAAAAGCATATTTTATTTTTTATTAAAAATTTAAAGTAACAGGGAACTTTGATTCAAATAATTTCAGATGGATAGTTCATTCATTTGTTTAAGGTATCGACGAGTTATACTTAATAATATTAATATTAAAAATTTACTCCTTCGAAAAGGGGGGCAGGTGTTGGTGTTAGTGTAAGGGTTCAGGCAGTTTAATTAAACAAGTGTTCTATACCGGGGTACTGTGCCCTCCGTGAGAGTTCTTTATAAGGTTGCCAATCTCGTATTCACGCGATTTTCAGAGAAATCCACGGAAAACGTCGAGCATACGTGGCCATTTTTTTTTCACATGATAAAAATTAATGCAATTTTGAGAATTTATTAATTATAATGATTCATTTAAAAATATTGACTAGCGAAGCGGGCGTAGCCTGGTAGTAGTAATATATTTGTGCTTGTACTTTTTTTTTTCTAAGAAGTGAAAATATTTATATTAAACACTTGTAAAATTTTAAATTAGTATGTTCACTTCTTTAAGGGTGTGTTGTTTATATTTTGTGACTAAACAATTAATGATTTAGCGAAGAAAAAAAATGGAAAGGAAAGATCTAGCTTGGATATCAATCATTCAAGATATTTAAACAGGGTGTATTTAATTTGTAATAAAATGATAATTGAGATATGTCAGCGTCTACTTTGTATTTCAGCAAAATAGTTGAAAATTTTCTTTTAACATTCAAGTTGTAATATTGATTAAAATTAAATCAAGTTTTGTTTTGTCTGTTAGTCATTTTTGTGATGAATTAGTTTCACAAAATTGGCTCTCACTTTTTTATTAATTTATTTATTTACTTTCTAAAATTAATTTATGATTATTTATTTAAAAGTTTCAACACAACGCATTGGTCAGGGTAATCACGGATAAATTAAGGGTAATGAGGGATTGTTTGGAAGAAACATTATTATTATTACTATTATTAGCAGCTTTTTTTTTTTTTTTTTTTTCAAGTGGTTAAATATAATATAGGTAATATGCTATCTAGAATATACATATATATACATTTATGTTAGATTTAGAATAAACTAATTATAAATAACTTCTGAGAAAACTTTTTATTACTATTATTGCAATTAATATTGAGATAATGTAGCTTAACTCTTCATTTTTATTATATCTTTCTGAAAGTTAAGTTTTTTTTGCACGGAAGTTAACTCCCTCACTAGAATAAAAAAGAAGTAAATAATTAAAACATAATAATAAGATAAGTATAAACGAAAAGAAAGAGATAACAGAAAAAAATTAAAATTTTGTTTCAAGGACTTTTTCAAGCTAAAATAAGTCTGTCGTAAATTATCCTTATGAAGAAAATAAATTTATAGGCAAAAATGCTACATACATATTTACCAAAAAATAATGAATTTTTTGTTACTGCAATAATTATTATCAAATCGAATTTTAAAGAGTTAATTTAGTAATAATGATAATAATTGTGCTTTATATGCGCCTTCGTCTTATTTCTAAACGGAGATTTTCCCCATAATGGATGTCATTATTCCGCCTTATAAATTATGTACGTTGTATTACGAAAAAAATAAAAAAAAAAGGTATATAAATATGCTTCAATAATCTTAATCATAATACAATTACATGTCAAAACTTGTATTATATAACTTTTAATTGCAGATAATACGATCTCTATATTTTTACTTTCATTTAATTAATTTTGGTAAAGTATTTATATGAGTTTATCTTTCCTTATAATTAAGTTATTTTTGCTTTTATTTTGCCTTCGCAGCCTAAATGTGGAGAAAATTTAATCATACGAATCATTGCATTTATGATTGCTTTACTTAAACTTCCACCTTTGTAAATATTTTACTTATATGGGAAAAGCTATCTAATCGTCAGCAGAAACTTTATTATTAAAGTTTTTCAAGCAATATCGTGGCTGTTTTTCATTGTATTTCATAAAAACTTACATTAAAAAAAAAAAAAAAAAAAAAAAAAAAAAAACTAGGAAATTCATTTTTGTTGACAATACATAAAGTAATATTACTAAAATTAAAATTTGTTTTTAGAAACATTATGGTGTGTACTACCATTGTTTCAATAAAAAATGTGGAAATGTTTAAAGACTGTTTGGCATTTTTATTGCTTTTAATAATAACAATAAATGTGATTCAACATTTATCATGTGTAATTTAAAAAAGTGTGGTAAATTATTTCAGCATGCATATTTTAATGCAGTTTAGAACGTATTACATCAAAGTAATTTTACAAATAGTCCTTTACAGATAATTTTTGATGCTCTAATTTTAGTACAATAAAAAGAAATAAAATAATAAAATAAAAACATAATATACATTTCATATATAGATGATAAATGTAGGTAATCTTCCTGCGGGAATATTTTCAAACACGACAATCGGACGTTATAGAGAATTGTTGGGTAGGTGTTGTAATGCTCTAACTTTGTTACCGAGAAGTTGAGCTCATTTGATAAAAAAATTATGTAGCCATATCAAACTTAAAATTGCAAAAACATTTTACTCTGGTTTTATTTTGCGCAAGATTTATTATGTAAAATAAGTCAAATGATGCAGCATTTTTGTATGTTCCATGTTCTAACATTGAGATTATATTATAACAACTTTACTAATATAATCACACTGATTTGTATTCTTATAAATAAATGCACAATTGCATAAGTAGTATTTAGCTAGAAGCAGTTAATAATAAACATTATTTTAATAACATTATTTTTAAGACCTGTTCCCTCAAAATACTTTCCGCTTGGCATTCAAAAATGTTTGTAAAGCCACAATAAAGAAAATTAAGAAGACGAGATACTTAAAAATAAATAAATTTATTCCAAATTTGAGTGTACCACATACTTGAAATGTCTCCGAAACAAATATACTTAAATTTAAAAATTTCATATACACATTAATGAGCATATTATCATGCTTAAAATTGGGCATCGAAAGCGTGATTATCATAAACATTTCTATATCATAAATATTACGTGACCTGCCAAATAAGCCCAAGACAAAACAGCCCCCAAAAACAAATGAGCCCAAAGGACAAAAGTGCACCGACAAAAGAGCTCCTACAAAATAGCCCCAGACAAAATAACCCCAAGACGAAAGACCCCGACAAAATAGCCCCCGACAAAAGTTCTGCCGACCAAATAGCCCTAGACAAAATAGCCCCAGACAAAATTGCCCCCCGACAAAAAAAAAAAAAAAAAAAAAAAAACACAAAATGGCCCTTGACAAAATAGTCCCCGACAAAATTTGCATGTATATTTCTTTGTACATGGAAAATCTTCTGACTATCATATTAAAAAAAAAAAAAAGGTAGAACTACCAAACTTTAGAATTGACGCAGGTCTGGTGTACATATGATTTTTCGAACTTTTGGTGAAAATTGGATAACCGGAAGTGTGTCATATAGTTTTTTTAAGAATCAACGAAAAATACAGCGTATTAGCGCCACCTGTCGGCCTATACACACAAAAATATCAGAAGGGAAAAATGGTGCACTTATACACATACTTCAAAGAAATTTACAACATAAAAACGCCACCATCCAACCGATAACTAAAAAGATTTCGTGTAATACTTACAGAATTAAAAAAATGATGCAGTTATGCCGATTAGATTTTAAGATAAAATTTTTCATAAACAAAGAAAATGACAGCATATCAGCATCAGCGCTACTTTTCAGCCAATATAAACACAAATTTAAACAAAATTTACAACGTAACTACACCACCTTTCAGTCCATATACACACAATTTTAAAATCCAGTAAGGAAAAAAATGGTGTTGTTATGCACATTAGATATTGAGTCATGGCTTTTTTAGAAACAAGGAAAATTAGAGCATAGCAGAACCGACTTTCGGCTGGTATTCACGCAAATTTTAACGTGAGAAAGAAAATTAAGCGAAACACTTTTTTTAAAGTATATAATGTTCAATAGAAACTGAGATATAGTCTCAGTCTAAATGGTGGAAGAGTAGCGCAACCTTCCGGATGATAAACACCAAAATACAATCAAGATAATTTTTTATACACACAAAGTTAAAAAAGTTTCTGTTTTTTTTTTTTTTTTGGTTGTTGTTGTTGTTCTTGCTGTTGCTTAAAATTACATAAGATTAAATTATTTCAGCGGAGCATAACACTGGAGTCTGCCATCGATGTACACATAAAGCTAAAGTGGTTGCTGATTAAATCATTTATCTTAAAATAAAATTATGCAAGTTTAATTTGTTTTTCTTTTATTATTATTAGTATTATTATCAAAGTGTAAAGTTATTTGGTGGATAGATTAAGGGACAGTAAGCCCCAAGTTTGAGTTCGCCATGGCCTTAGAATAAATAAGTTTAATCGCTGCATGAAAGGTCACCTATTTGGCGATGTATCACAAAAGTTAATCAGAACAAATTTAACTCAAGATGAAAAAAAAATCAAGTATTGTTACATTCTGCTTATTGGTTTAGTTACAGCGAGCAAAACTTTTGCTGACACACACAGACAGATATCTCGAAATGTGTAAATTCATAGAAAACTTAAATCAAAAATTTTTAGGAATAATTTATTCTCTATTTAGGTATATAAAAGAAAATAACAAATCCACATTTAAAAAATAGTCATTTACAATTTACGAAAATACATTATGTTTTACATTAAATAATTACAAGATGAAAAGAACTTTTTATGTACCATGTTTTTAAAATTTTCTGTTGAATCATATAAACATACCTGGTACTTAATTTATTTCTGAGTACTGTTAGCCTCGCCCTTTATTCACACCAGTATATTTTAAAATCCCTTTAATTCTTATTTCATCGTAATTACATATTAGAGAAAGTTTCTCTAAAACCATACTGATGTGAAAAAAGGGTGGAGCTAACAGTACTCCGGAACAAATTATAAAAGTTACCAGGTATGTATAAACGCTACCGAAGGCAGCGTCAACCCATAAAAATTGGCTGAAAGTAATAAGAAAAATGCATTGTCATCGTATTCTGAGCTTTTTTAAAAGGGTCGAATTTCTAGCTAGTCGGGATAGAGGTCTGCACGGGCAAAAATTTTGAGGCCCAAGTCCCTCCCGGCCCGTTTAAAAAATATGTAAAATAACAAAAAAAAATGCATGCCTTTCTATGAAACAGATTTTTAGTATGTGTTTTCTAGAGATTTTACATAGCCATGTAATATAGCCAGGTAAATCTGCTCAACTTTTACAAGATAATTATATATAAACAAAAATTCATTATTGCAGACATACAAAAGGCACAAAGAACGGCAGAAAATCAAATAGAAAATATTATCATTCATCAAACGATATAGGAAGGTATTTAAAATCATTAATACTACTAAAAATGTACTTTCAACCATTTCCTCTTATATAACGTAATGTATTTGAATATTTCATGTGATCCCATAAACAAAACTTTAATGCTAATCCAGCCATATTCAATAGAAAAGATGATTTTGCTCATGCTAGAAATGATGCTACTTTCATCCAGTGCACAGGAGAAAAGAAAAAAGGAGCTTTCGCGTAAAAGTTACAGTGGAATGATTTTTATTGCCTTTATACCACCTAAACCCTTCAGACCATAGGACACAAAGCCTTATAGTAACGTATCTAATTTCTTTTGTTTGTACACATGTGCAAACTAGAAATGACATGCATACTATTAGGAATAATAAACCATCTAATATTACATTAAATAAAATATATTAATTTCGAGACATGCTAAAAATATTTGCGGAAAATCAAATCTCAAACAGGCACACTGATAGTCATTTTAATTGAAGTTACAGACATTTTTTAACAAAATAAAATTTTATGTGATATACAAGCCTGTGAAATTATGTAAAATAAATGACTGAAGAAATATTTTATCATTTTCCTTTTTCCTTGATTAACAAGGAAACTAAAAAAAGATTCGGGCCGACACGGCCCATAATGAATAATGTCCATGCCCGGACCGGCCCGGTCCGAGTATACCCAAAATAACTGAGCTCGACCCCGGCCTTGCCCGAAAGCAAATTGAAAAATTCTGCCCGAACTAGGACCGTGCAGGCCTTTAAGTCGGGAAGTTATATAATTATTGAATAATAAAAACGCTACCGAGGGCAGTGGGCACCCAAAAAAACTGGCTAAAAGTATTAAAAAAATGCATTGTCATCGTATTTTCAGCTATTCTAAAACTTTTAAATGTCCAGCTAGTCGAGAACTTAATTAAATAAATTTTCTGTTAAATCATATAAATGTTTCCGGGCTATTTTGTTGGGGCTGTTTAATCGGGGCTGTTTTGTCGAGACTGTTTTGTCGGGGCTATTTTGTCTGGGGCTATTTTGCAGGAGCTATTTTTTCGGAGCAGTTTTTCGGAGCTGTTTTGTCGGGACTGTTTTTTCTGGGCTGTTTTGTCGGAACTGTTTTGTCTGGGGCTATATTTCTGGGCTGTTTTGTCGGGGCGGTTTTGTCTGGGTCTATTTTACCCTGGGTCTATTTTGTCGGGGCTGTTTTTTCCTGGGGCTATTTTGTCCTGGGACTATTTTGACGGGGCTATTTTCTGCGGAGTATTTTGTCTGGGGCTATTTTGCCTGAGGCTGTTTTCTCGGGGCTCTTTTGTCGGGGCTATTTTGTCCTGGGGCTCTTTTGTCGGGGCTATTTTATCGGGGGCTATTTTGTCGGGGCTCTTTTGTCTGGAGCTATTTTGTCGGGGGCTATTTTGTCGGGGCTGTTTTTTCGGCACCGTTTTTTCGGGGCTATTTTTTCGAGGCTATTTTTTCGAGGCTATTTTGGGTTCAAGGCTCTTTTTTGGGTCTATTTTGTCTTGGGCTATTTTGACTGGGTACCAGATTCTTAATAATGTATTATTTCACAAGCCAGTATGAAACAGCTACGAAATATAATTACATAGATTTAAGGAATAAATTTTGTATTTGAACAATTTCGTGTGTTATATTTTTAGATATTCTTTAAAAGAACTTCTGTTAATTCAGCATATTAAAAAAAAAAAAAAAAAAAAAAAAAAAACATATTATATGGACAAATATTAATTGAAAAACATGACATACTCGCAGTTTTAGAGTTGAATTCGGTGTTTTTAAACGTCACTCTAAAGGTATGCATTTAGCAACTGACGCCGGTCTGGGACTCACTTCTAGGATAGTCAGGAGACATGCTATCAAAATTCAGATTTTCTGCGGAGAAGGTTGATCCCAGGCTTTTCCAAATTTAGAAAACTGAACAAAATGGAAATTCTCTCGAATCATGAGATAATTTTGGTACATTTTAATTTTTTTATTCGTATATCTTTTCTTTCTTTCTTTTTTTCTTTCTTTCTTTTTTTCTTTCTTTTTTTTTTTTTCTTTTTTTTTTTTTCTTTTTTTTTTTTTTTTTTTTTTTAATTAATATTCAATATTAGACTTGTTGGTTAAGTTCAGTTCCCACTGAAACATCGACGTTGAAATAGCGTAATTGCGGTCAGTATTAAGTTTTTATTTCGCAATATTCTCACTGAACAATTTCGAATATTTATTCAGTAATAAAGAAAACCCATAACAAACGTTGTTTTATGGTTGTACTTTTTCTGTTATTTTTTCGACGTTTTAAAATAGGTATTTTATTAGTTTTAGTTTTCCTTTTTGATTCTAATAAAAAATAGTTTCTTCAATGAATTAATAGGTACTTTTTATAAGTCATTATTTCCGTCAAATGACGTTGAATCTCTTCAAATTGATATCGATACACGATTGTGAATTAGGCAGGATGTATCCGCATGCGTATTATAAATTTTCTTTAGAGTTTTAGAAGATGGTGTGCTGCGAAAGAACTTCGATCTAACATGATAAGAAGAGAAGCTTTCGCCAAAGTATATTAACAAGTGGTAGATGTTCTTTGGCTTTCGGAAACCGTAACTAACGCAGGAGTTCGTATTGTACGCTTTCTCCCGTTCTACAATGCGAAATCGCCAAGTATATTGTGGCAAACCTTAAAAGCGTCTTACGAGTTACGATGCGTGCCATTTTGAAAGTGAATGTGAACGACGCATGAAGTTATCGCTTTCCTGTTAAAGTGGTGTGGAAGTTTTATGTGAAACAATAATAAATTAAACGCAACTTAAAACGTTTTCATTGAAATAATAGGGAAAGTTAAATTACATTTTACTTAATATCCATAAAACTTGCTAGCTAGTTAGCTCCTTAAAAGCTCAAAGTTATAATATTCTTTGGTTTTGGGTTTGTTTCCCTGCTAGCATAATATTAAAAATTCTCGTTTAATTGATGATGATGCATATTTATTATACAAGATTTTTCAAGTAATGAAGTGAGTGTTTCTTTTTTCCTTCTTTAATTTTATGTGAATTCTTGTCTTAAATTCTCAGGGGTCGGTCTAACTTTAAATATTATACTCTTTTTTAAAACTGTACTTTTGTAAAATTTTACTTTTTTCATATTTACTGAAAAAATATATCAATATATAATGTAACACTACTATTGTTTTATTGAACGAAGTATATGCAGTAAATTTATATTATTAAAAACAGGTCTTATGTATACAAAAGTTATACTTTTGAAAATCTTGTTTTCTACGAATTTAAATTTTGTGAAGGGAGCAAAACTGATATTTGCAATTTCGGCTTAGATTTATTTTATTTTATTATTATTAATAAAATTATTACATTTTTGATTTTCTTTTAATTGCAGATTTTAATTTTTGTTTACATTAATTAACATTCCAAATTTCCGCTTTTATTTATTTATTTATTTTATTTTTATTATTAATAAAATTATTACCTTTTTGATTTTCGTTTTATTGCAAACTGTAATTTTTGCTTATATTAATTAACGTTCCCATTTTCTGATTTGATTTTGTTTATTCTATTATTATTAATAAAATTAATACATTTTTTTTTTTTGTCTTTAAACTGCAAATTTTAATTTTTGTTTACATTAATTAACACTGCCAATTTCCGCTTAGATTTATTTATTTTATTATTATAAGCACTAATTATTATCATTTTGATTATCCTTTAATTTAAAATAAATACTCTTAGCTAATAAATAGACAATCACAGGGATCTAAATATTGGTTTATGGAAATTTTAAATATTCGATTTTTTTATCTTTATTATTATTAAATTGTATGAATTAAAACTAACTAAAATTTACATAAATAAAATATTTTAATACAATTTTAAAACATATATAATCAGTATAGTGTTTTGTTTTATTGAAATCTATGAATGTTATCTATGAACTGTTTTCCACGTGGATACATCTCAGCATCTGTTGATTAAAATTACACCAAACTCCATAAACAATTGATTAAAAAAAAATAGTATGTTCTATCTAAAAGCGCCACTTGCAGTTATTTAACATGCACTAAAGTTTTATGCAGCTTCTCAGAATAAAGGTTTTATATACAGAATTTGCAGCAATTCTAATTAACAGATGTTGAGATGTCATGTAAAAATCTCTGAAAGTGAGTAATGAGAGCGTCGGCTGTCTGCTGATACACACTCTTAACTAATTGAGCATTCGTTTTTATATTGGTTGTCTCACATATCAAATTTAGTGCAGTTGTATGTGCTATGAAATTTAGCTTTCCTCGAAAAACGGAAGTTGAAGATTTTTACGAATCTAATATTTTCGTTTGAGTATAAAAAAAGTAATAAAATTAGTAAAAAAAATAGTCTAAAAATTAAGTAAAAAAGAATGTTTTTTTTTTTTTTTTTTTTTTTTTTTTTTTTTTTTATTATTATTATTATTATTATTATTAGCAATATTTTAGAAACAAAAATTCAATGGATGTATGGAGATAGCTATTTTTCTTGGATTTCGGCTTTTCATAAGACATAAGAAAAGCCAATGAAAACTGATATAAAAAGCACGACAGTATTGCTATTCTGAACAGTCATTTTACAACTGTTTTTTTTTTTTTTTTAGTTATAAAAAAAAACGACAGTATTGCGATGTCGTACAACCCTTTTACAAAGGTTTTTTTTTTTTTTTTTTTTTACGTTGTAAAATGTATTAAAACAACCGTTGAAAGATGAGGTAATCAACGAGACATATTTTCAGATTATTAACGTTACGGAAAAACGATAATTAAACGGAATGCTGTTTGTTCAACGTTGAAAATACCATACTGTGCTACCTGGGGAGTGTTATTTTTATAAATGTTATCCTTATATAATGTTCCCCATTTAAAATGATATTAATAGGTCCAGTACAACTAGTTCGACTAGTTTGTTTTCAGGAAAAAAAAAAAAAAAAAGCCAATGCATCACGTTTTAGGACAGAATTTTTTGAAAGTTATATTTAAATTCTTTCTACTGTAAAAATCATAAAAATATTGAATGTATTTTTAATATTCTAAACTAATATTTTGTATAGAATATGATATGACTAACTTTCTGATTTATAGGGCTACACTAAAATATTCAGTGAGATCAAAAGCTGTAATTATAATCTAATTGCTACATTTTATTTTGCGTTAAGCCTTTTTAACACTTTCTAATATGCCTAAGAGTAATTTTAAAATCAATTAGTCTATCTGTATATTTTTCAGTCCTTCTGTCTTTTGTGTGATAACGTAGGCAAAGAATATTAAAAGTTATTCGATACAACAATTACGTACAGTTAGAAAGTTTTACTAATTAATGCGTACTGCATGATTTTTCTTCTTGTTTGCATATAAAAATGTGTTCCTTACATTTTGTTTGGGACAGCCTATAGATGTTACACGGTACTTATCAAAAAAAGAAATTCCCCATATATGTAGTATAATGGAATTCTCTTGCATTGTTTTGTAAACGAAAGCTTTGATTGATCCGATCGAAAAAACTAGCATCTATATATAATATAGTGATGCAGAATAGCGACTTTGGTCTTTTGGTACATAAAAAATATCTAATAGGAAAATTCGACACCTAAACAGTACTTTCTCTTCCATACGTACTCGTAAGAGAAAGTAAAAAAAAAAAAAAAAAGTAATTATACGTATTTAAAAAGTAATCTTCTTTTACAGTGGAATCTAAAATATTGATTCAAATGATATTTATTTATTTATTTATTTTACTTTATTTTATTGCGTATTTAAAGTACATTTATAGAATGATATTTTTATTTGTTTTATTTAAATATTTAATTATCGTTTCTTTTTATTATTATTATTATTTAATTATTAATCTTTTATTTATTTTTAGAGTTGATGTCTAAGTGACTATAACGTTTTTTTTTTTTTTTTTTTTTTTTTTTTTTTTTTCACAACTTTATTAAAATTATTACTATTTAGTTTTTCATATGTTTTGTGAAACATATGAAAACTTTTGGCTCTTGCGTACCTTGCATATTATGGGTGTATTTTATCATCTGTTTTTCAGCATTCTACTACTTTATTCATTATATATATATGTAAAACTGTTAAAATAATAATAATAATAATAATTCGGTAAGAGACAGAATTTAGTTTAGTACGGAGGACTATTAATTTCAATCTGTAAAATTTTTATTTTAATTTTTAATTTTAATTTTAATTTTTATTTATGTAATTTTTTGACCGTAAAACGGGACCACGTACTTTTAAAATGAGTGAAATAAAATTAAGTGAAGTGTTTTCACCTACATTCCATACTTTAACCAATTGTCGTGTCAAAAATCGGTTTGTACTCCAGGATTTAGAAAAAATCTTCTCTTTCATTTGGTACCAAATTTGTAACGATACGACTGATATTTCTAATTTATTTCGGCGTTACAAGAAACTGATCTACAAAAAAAAACCATGAATTTAATAGCCTTCCATCCTAAAAGAAAAAAAGAAAAAAAAAAAACAAGTTTTTATTCTAAATATTGTTAAATTAATTAGTTTATTGTAAAATTGTGATTGTATGTCAGTTTATCGCGTAATTCTTTTAGCTTTCTTTATTCCAGTTTTAAAATTTAATTAACGCCCAAGGACTGGGGCATTCTAAATAAATTAATGCAATCCTCCCCCCCCCCAAAAAAAAAAAAAAAGATTTACATACAAATTATAATAATATTTCTATTACACTAAAATTTATTATATGCAATCAAAATATTAAAATGTTATATGTACTCCCTAAAAGTATACGTACCCTTTTACGCCTTTCATCAGCATTAACTCGAAACGTATAATTTTATCTTGTGTCTATAATATTTTCATATTTTAACTGTATTTAATAACTGTCTCAATTTTAGTATAATGAAAAATAAATCAAATTTTACGAGACGTAATGATTTTTAATTATTTTAAATATAGTAATATACCTTATTAAAATATGTGAAGTGAAAAGAAATGCTGCATTTTGGAGTATTATTCTAGAATAATTCACTCCATAGAAAAATGTATATTTTCTTTTATAGTGTCTTCATCAAATATCTTTTATTATCTTATGTGTTAGCAATAAAACCTTTTTAGTGGTTAGTTTTTTGTCTCTCAGAACTACGTACAATTGTAGAGGGAGATGTAAAGCCGTGTTAGCTGTACAGGAAAAACGTAATTCTCGGATATGATGATTTCCTGAAAGGATTATTTATGAGGTTGAATAAAAGAGGTTGTAAATTATACAAAAACAAATAATTTCAAAGAGAAATAAATACATATTATTGAGTACAACTTTATTCTTTTATTAGGCTATAAAATAAGAGACAAATACATTTTTTCTAATAAAATCATTTTTAACAATAATTAATGAATAAATGTAAGCTAATTCTATAAATATTATTAAAACTCTGTAATTAAATGTTGATATATATATATATATATATATATATATATATATTAACATGTGGTTTAAAATATCATTAATGTATCAAAAACATAGATTTAGAAAAATAAAATCAAGTTAGAAATACAAATACTTCATTGAGTTTCTGAAAATAATTTATTTAATACTGATGGGATACATATTTTATTTTCACGTCGAATTAATAGCTTAGTAAAATATTTAAAAGTATTAATTATTGTATTTACAAGTTAATTGAAAGTAATATTTATTTTTCCTATTTTTTTAATAAAATAAATATTCGTTTGTTGATTATTTTCATTTTTTTTTTGCTTAAATAGGGCAATCATTATTCTTTGCAATTCTTAATGATAAATATTCAATGAATATTTTGTAAAAGTACACTTTTATGGATCATGAATGGAATTTAATGAATATTATACTCTAAAGTGTAAACTTTCATTTAAAGAAAGTTTTGGCCAAAAAATTATTTTACATTTATATAAAATCAAAACAGTGATTTCATTTTTACATTCTGAGAAATTTCAGTATGATTCGGAGACGTGATGGTTAAATTATAATTCAAGCACCCTTATTCCAGAATTATATAGTATATATATATATATATATATATATATATATATATATATATATTCAGTACACGCAGTTGTAACATTTTTGTTATAATATTCAGAATGATTATAGGTAATTAAATGTTCGTTTTCCTTCAATTTTATAGGAAAATATAATTATCAAACTTTTAAAAATGTGCTTAATAAACATCAAAGGAAATAAAATATTTACAGAGGCGGTGCATAGATTCACTAGCAAGAACATCCAGAATATCACGTATTTGTTTTATGTACAATTGAAAAATATTTAGACCATGTTCTAAATATTACCAAGGAAAAAAAAAAGAATTTTCAACATTTTTACTTAACCTTTTGAAAGGGGCTGCCGCAGCATCTGTCACGCTTCACCATAAGATTTTGTAAGAGCACCTTTCAAAAGATTAATATTTGTGCAGAAAAGGACAATTAAAGCCAAACAAACCTTTCTAATAATTGCTTTTATAAGAACCATCTCTTAATTCAAAAATTCTGAAACCACATTGAATTATTGATCTTTCATGTTTTCTAACACAACATATTAAATAATTCGCAAAAAAAAAAAAAAAAAAAAAAAAAAAAGAATCTAAAAACTATTTTTAAAATGACAAAAAAACAGTGCATCAATATATTTATTCTGTAAGGTAAACATGACAGTTTGACTTGTCTTTGTGTTGGTTATCTGCTTTAGTACAGTTCAGTATTTAATTAAATAATGCTTCCCTCCTTTTTAAACAAAGCTAAAGGAAAAAAAAAGAAAAAGAAAATAAGGAAAAGGGAAGGAAGAACATAAAGTACCGAAACAAAACTCTACTTGCAAAATATCTTATGCTTGACACGTTTTCAAAGTAATCTAACATTTCCTTTAATATCTTCTATTTCATTAAACTGATTTTCAAAAAATATATTCTTGTTGTCACGACAGTATGTTGCATTTGATATGCGTTAACTTTATTTTAATTTTTTATAAAATTGCCAATGTACTGAAATATACTTTGGTATTGTACATATAAAGAATACATCCAAAATGAAAGTAGATAAAAATTTTAACTGATCCTGTTAAGATGAAAATTTAATCACATTTTTGTATTTGCAAATGATGAAATATGCCTTTTCCAACTAACGATTCAGTTTATTTTATATTATTTCAAAATTATTTTATAAAATACATTTGCGCATTTAATTATTTTTCCACTGAGGAAATATTATATATATATACCACCTTCATCTAGAACGAATAAGTGATTATTTTATAAAACCCTAAATTAGTAATATGGATTTACGAGATATGCGTATAAGGTAAACAAGTAACCTATGGACAAAATGATCAAGAATTGCTAGCCGATACTTTCTAGATGCTAAAACAGTAAACTGGGTATATAAAAAAAAAAAAAAAAAGTTGAAAGACACTAGATGTTTTTCAAAATAAAGGGTATCTTATGTTTTGGAGGAAAATACTTTTATGTGTAACATTTTGCAAATCATTTAACAAGAAAATATCAGTATCGTAATAATGGTTTCCAAAAATTAATTATTAATAACAACAAAAATAGTTTCTTTTTCATTTAACAATGTAAGGAAAGTAGAAGGACAGTAATACAAAATATAAAATAAAACCAATATTAGTAAGGAATACTTTTCCTATTTGATTTTATGACTTCGAATATTTTATTTGGTAGAGAATCCTATAAGATTAGGCTGCTGTTTGGCAAAAATTATCCTATGAGCTGTTCAAAGCTACTTGAAGCTCGATAAGGAATTTAAACATTTTCCCACAAGGATATACTCGACGAGCAAGCATTGACCAGGTGTTTTCTGCTTTGTTAAGATCAGGGCTTTTAAATGACTTAGGTAGAAACTGCACATTATTTGCAGCGAACCAATTTTTAACTCTAGGTTGATGTGAATGGCAGCTTCATCTTGTTGAAACATTCACTCTTCTCTCCTAATTTATAGTAAAAATAAAGAAGCCCAGAATTCAGCACTTCAATATAGCCTGTATATTTCTGCTTACCACTGAAAAGATCAGACTTGTTCTTTTTCCATATCCATTTGCTTATTGGACCATCACCTCCCCTCTCATTTGTAGAGTTGTATAAAACTCTTCTACATTTTTCAGATAGTACAAGTATTATTTTTAACCAACTAAATCGTCTATATTAAACTTCTTCTCGTCTAAAAAATTTATAAAAGTTCCATCTGAAGTCCACGACACGTGTTTTTTTTTAACCCACGATAAGCGGTAATCAATGTTTTTTTTTTTTTTTTTTTTTTTTTTTTTTTTCACCCTAGAAAACTGTGCTGCTTGAAAATGAATTATTTGGATCTTGTTATGTAGTTATAAACTGTTTGTCTTCACCCATGAGTAAGTCGTGTGTGCCTTTGCGATACCAGCACTGCTCTTTATAAGCTCAGGAACAGATTTTCATTCATTGCAAAGAGTTAACATTTTAGGCCAAACAGTCTTCTTTCTTTTTCCTATTTCTGTCTGGCTTTCTCATAATGTTAGAAAGTGGATTGGGGCTGATGTGCAGTATACGAACTATATGTCTAACACATTTAACATTACTTTTATATGCAGCAGTTTGACCCTTTTGGAAATGATTATAAAGTACACCTCAAGGCAGACTGAAAGAAAATAACAATGAAATTTTTAATAAAATACGTTTTCCTCAACAAACGAAAATTCAATATTTATTTTTTTACTTGTGCACAATCCACCAAATAACAAATTTTGTAATGTGTCCTTCTACTTTTTTTACACTCTCGAAATCATAGATGCTAGTTTTTTTTTTTTTTTTTTTTTTTTTTAATACATTAATTAACAGTAGTACTAGAGATTTCATTTTTATGTGAAATTAAAAAAACAAAATCTTTGTTAAACAATATCTGTATATAAATCTAATAGCCAGTATAAAAATACAGAAAATAATTTACAAAAATTGACTGTTCTTCTACTGGTTTTACGCAGTGTATTATGAATATTATGGAGATTACGAATTTTTTGTATTGTTAGAAATTCTCGCTTGATTTTTTACAATTGTATCACACACGAAGATTATAGGTACTAAAACTCGCCTCTTCAGTTCGCATTTATTTGCAGACTTTTACATAGGTTTGACCACAATAATATAGAAAAACGATCTAGAATTCTGATAGGGATTTTTAGAATTACCTATCAAATGGAACTAGAATTTATAAAGATGGCATAGAACTACAGTTACTAAAGACACAATTTAGTTTTTAGATGCCAGTCACAGAATTTTTTCTCACTGCATGCAAGTTGCACTCCTCTTAGACAACTGCATGATTTAGAATTATTCGATATATATTGTGACCAATGGAATAATGCCATATTGAACAATTTTTTTTATTGATAAAACGAATTTTTTTCTGAGCTGAAATATAAATTAAACGTTTAAAAATTATATTTGTTTTTGGTACTTCTTGAGATATTTCCATAAAAGCAATGCATGAGTCTCTAAACATGATGCAACTGCAAGCTTTTTGTACAATTAGATTATGAAATAATATATTTCATATCTCAAAGAGATATGGGTCTATATAAAGTTTATGTGAAACCAGATTTTTTTTTTTTTTTTTTTTGCTCATTTTTGAGAAAAAACTATATTTGTCTTTTTATTTTCTTTTGAGATATTTACCTACTGCAAAAAAATTAGAATTGGCAAAGTATTTCTTGTAACTAGCACAGTTCATAATATAATAAAAATTCGTTCGTTATAATAGTTAAATAAAAATTCGACATACGTTAGGAAAAGTTGACGCCTAAATGTGGAACATGACAGAAAATGTTAAACATAAGTTAATAAATTATATTATTACCTGCAATAGCTTATTAATCTGTTAATATGAAACTAAGTTTTAAAATTCGTGTTTTTTCAAGTTTATATTTGCACAACAAAATTTATATAGCACGCTTTGCCACGATCGCCATATTTAAATTGATAACAATAATAATAATAAAGCATCACTATTTTCGTTTAATAAATAAATAAATAAACAAAAACTATTGAATTCTCTCAAAAATCTCTTTCGAGTCCTCGTTTCCATCGGCAGCGTCTTTACTACTCGCTTTATTTCGAGTCCTTGCCAACTTTGCCTGAGGTCACCAACGCCTTATCCTAGAAGTTCAATTTTGTGGTTTCTTTAAATACTGTTTCGAAACAGACAATATCAATATATATATATATACATATATATCGAAGTATCACTCTTTTATGTTTAAATCGCGATTACATTAAACAACACTATACAGATTACACATAGTATTTACTATCAAATAATTTCTTATACTTTATTTAATTTTTCCGGTCGTACATAAAATCATATATCTGTTCGAACCATTGAACTCAAAGTACAGTACTAAAATATGTTATAAAATTTAATCTGGTGTCAAAATGAAAAAAAAAATTATAATAATCGATTAGTAAATGCACGACTGGGATTTTAAAAAGGAAATTTTATAGCACATTATACTACATTGAATAAAGATACAATAAAATCTATGAGTATGAAAGGGAATTTTTCTTGGTGAAAATTATCTAAAAAAACTCGATATTTAATCCCATTTTAATTTTCAAGTTTACTTCCAATAAAAAAATAATAATAATAATAATAATAATATGTCTTCGAGGCGCACACAGAGATATTCCATATTCTATGTGTACCAAATTTCACATCTCTAAGTGTGGTGCATTTTTCTGGAGGCAGCTGCCAGGGGAGGCAGACGCCATTTCGGTCTTATTAATAAGCTATTAAAAAAACTAAATACGCATTTGCATTAGAGAACAGATATACTATAACACCCTCTTTTCGAACTTTGAAATTCAAATAATAGCTCGAACGCTTATTTCCAAGGTCTTTTATTATGTAATTGATGTATCTAATTTTATTCCTTAACACACTACGACTAGCCTTAAATTCAGACAGAAATGTCTCTGAAATAACAATGTAGATATACAAATGTCTAAAACACGTATGTACACAAAATTTCAGACAGAACATGCGTCTAGTTTTAAGACACATAAATGACTTTATAAAAATAGATTTAGTTAAAGTGTCTGAATAGTGTTAATAATGTCTGAAATTTAGATGCGGTACATATAAGACACTTGAAATTTAAGACATTTTACAGTTTAGACACTTATAAAGATATTTTACAGTTCAGACAATTGTATTGACATAGCAAATTTGTTACATGGATTAAATTTTAAGCAATACGAGGTAAGTCCAACAACTACGCGAACTAAGGCCATATAAAATTTATTTTGCAAGTTTTTGTCTACATCGATTTTGTCCCCTTTAAAGTACTCTCCATTTGTTGCTATGCACTTATTCCATCTTCTTTTCTACTGTTCAAAGCATCCTTGGAAGTCCTCGGTAATCAGACCTTTTAGTTTTCTCGTCGTTTCTTGCTTTATTATGTACACATCTTGCCAGTGATGTCCACTCATCACATTTTCCATTTTGGGAATTAAAAAAAAATTGCATGGGACAAGATCTGGCGAATAAGGAGGATGATCAAGGATGGTAATTGAAAATTTTTTGCCAGAAACTGGCGAACAATCATTGCTGAATGCGCAGGTGCATTGTCATAGTGAAGCATCCATCCATCGCCTTGCGTCAAATGTTGTCGCAGACGACGCACGCGACATCTCAAACCCATGAGAACTGTAAGAAAAATAATTTATTACTTTCGTCAATTTCGATTTTCGGCACACAGTAAAAACAAGGACAACAGAAACTAACGCAACTGGCACAATACGCACAGCTCGACGATCCGCCATGCACTGATTGGGTCTCATTGGTCACTCATTCGGTCTCAGGCAACTAGCACCGTTTGTGAGCGAGGCTATAATCCGCGTCATGGCCGACAGATGGCACCAGTTCGCGAATTTATTGGACATACCTCGTACGCATGAGATGTTTAAATTTCTTTTCACATTCGGTTCACTTAATATTATACTATATAATAAGTGGTTAAACTATTTATATCTGTTTAGATTTAAGTCAGAATTCCGAAAGAAAAACTGAGTTTGTAAACGGGCAATCTTAGACGATTTGTTCGCGATTG
This sequence comes from Salticus scenicus, assembly GCA_963930645.1. Taxonomy (NCBI): domain Eukaryota; kingdom Metazoa; phylum Arthropoda; class Arachnida; order Araneae; family Salticidae; genus Salticus; species Salticus scenicus. The sequence continues at coordinate 115,958,591 of OZ005652.1, read as the reverse complement.
CTGCTTAAATTTTTAATTGTATGAGTTCCTACATTTAAATATTAAAACAACATATTTTCCTGTTTTCGTGTACCTAGTTTCTTTTCCTGTAAATATGAGTTAAAGAGGAAGAAGAAAGTAAGAAAAAAGAAGAAAGAAACCTTTTACAAATTATCATAGGCCAAAATATCATTTATTACACTTTTCGCATACATTTTTTTATAAAACGGAGAAACATACTAAAAATCTACCTTAAAATTTAAAGCAGAAATGCATATTAAACTCTAGGTAATTTTTCGATAACTTAACTTAAAGAAAAAAAAAAATGTTATAATATAATTTTGCGATTTGTTCGATGAGTACTATATATATTACTAATCAAAGAAAGGCATAGCTCAGTTGGTTGGCCGTTGGTTTGTAATTCCATAGCTTCAAAGTTCGAATCCATCCTGCCGGAGAAGTTCGCTATATGGGAAATTAGAAATATTAAAGGTAATATGGTTTTTAAAAACAGTTTCGTGTATGTGGCAATAAAATCTAATCAAAACACAAAAAAGCTGTTTTAAAGTAAATATTATCATGCATAGAACTTTTTATATATTAGAAATTTACTTTTCTTTTTGGTTTATTAACACAACTTTCAGCAATCAACTTTCAGTTAACTAACTTGCTTTTAAGCATATAAGTATGCAATATGTTGTAATGATGTTGTTATATTAAATACAAAACCTTTCTAATAGAACATGTTTGTCTAACGGAGTCAAACAAATTAAAATGTGTAATATTTTGAAAAATAATGATCAGATATTTTTGCTGATGTTGTCAAAATTCGTCCATTATCTGGAAACCTTTTGCAGTTTATCTTGTGAACGTATTTTTAATGAATTCAAAATTAAATTTCATTTCAATACTTTGGGGACAACCTGCATAAATACTAACAATATACATGATTCAAAATAAATAACCCATAAATATATGACTCAAGATCCATATATGTTTGTTTACTTTAAAATTTTCCTTACATACATTTTATAAATTATAATTAATAAAATTAAATATATAATTAATATATATATATAATATACTTATAAAAAATTTGTAACAGAAAAATGAATACAAGTAAAATGTAAAATCTTGATATAAGCACTGATATACATATTCTACCGCAAAATCACAAGCAAAGAATGTAACTTCTAGACATAATGTCAAAGTATTCAAGAAAAAAACAAGTTTTGGTTTTATTCATATCTTTATATATATATATATATATATATATATATATATATATATATATATATATATTTATATATATATATATATATATATATAACATTTTTAATGTGTTTGAAAACTTTCCTCTTCTTCTTTTTTTTTTTTTTTTTTCTCTTAATCTTAAAGATAAATGTTGCTTTCAATTCATTTCTTTAGAGGTCATATATCTTTAAAAAGAAAATACAAAGAGCATGTCATTGTACTTTATTTCTTTTATAATATTAAAAAGAAAAAAAAAATATGCCCCGAATATAGATATTTTTCTTTAAATAGCGAAAGGCAAAAAATATTTTCCTGTACATTTTTAAATACATTAATTATATTAGGAAGTGGTATGAATTTATAACGATTTTTTATAAATCTATGTCACTGCCCCGATCACTTATTCTTTCAATTTGTTTAAGTAACAACTCTTTTTAAGAACTTTCTTTAAATAGCTTTCTTTTATTTAAATATAGTCTACTCATCCACATTTTTCATTATTAAGTTTCTTTTTCCTTTCCAAAAATAAAGAAAATAACAACATTCTGCTAAAATAAAAACAAAAATTAAGTGTAGGGCGAATGATGGAAGTGGAACACGTATATTTGAATTGTGTTTCTAGATGGTGTTCCTTGAGTTGAGGTGACGATATAAAATAGTGAAAAGTTCATTTGTTCTAAATTAATTTTAAATTACTTTTGAAATAATTTTGTTGACATACACCTATTCAGCCTTATTCATGCATTTCTATGTATGATAAATTGTAAGAGATGTTTTTTGCTGAATGCAACTTTGCACATGCCGCAAATAATTTTTGTTCGTTTTTCTTTATTTTCTTTGGTACAGTTGGTATATATTCTTCTTGTTGGGCTTTCAATTGTAAACAATCTCCAATAATGAACATCAGTTATGTTCGCAATCCTACTAATCAGTTATGATGCATTTTAAGCTCCACTATTCAATTCCATTGAGACATATATGTCCCAGTGGGGTTGAAATTGTTAATGGATTGCATAAGTCAGCTCAGGAATATCATGGAACCACTTACAAAATATTGAAATTTAGATCAATTCCATTAAATTTACCCCGTCCTTTTTTAAAACATTCAAATTGAATTTTAAAAATTCGTTCAATTTTTTTTTTTTTTTTTTTTTTTTTTTTTTACAATTAGAATTGAAAGTGTTGAACAAAATTCTGAATTTTGATATAGGGAAATCTAAATTCGACTACTATCCTGGGCGGCACCTATCGAGCCTGTATTACTTATGCTTCCTTTGGTATAATAATAATAATAATAATAATGCTATTAAAAATTGAAATTTTAATATTCTTCGGTTGGGACCTTTTACGGTTTGCTTAAAATTCATATAACTATTTTCTACTCTCCTCCGTATCGTTTATTATACTAAATTCCCTTCGTATGCAGCATTTCCCGGCTAAAGAAAAAAAATCTGCAGAAAATCTGAAGTCATTTGAAAAAATCATAAAATCTGCAGAATAACTGCAGATTAAAAGCAAAATAAATTGCAGTTTGGAAGCAAGTACTAATTCCCCCCATTAAAATTTTATTGTTCCAAATACATTCAGATTACCTGCAGTTTAGTTCAGTTTTTGTTTTCTGTTTTAAAGTTTTTCCGATTTTTTTTTTTTTTTTTTTTTTCCAGGCAAATATATTTTTTTCAAATGTCGACCATGAATGATGTATTCCCTGTAATTTAACGTTATGACAGATATACAACTCTCAATCTAATTTTTTTAGTTAAATTAAGAAAACAATAGCTCCTTTATATCAATTAATATTTGTATGAATGTATAAATAATCTCTCTTAACCAATAAACCTACAATTAAACTTCCAGTTTCAAATTCGAAATTATTCTTAAATGACATTACATTTCAAAGGATTTGATTGTAAAAATACAGTTTGATGGTAGGGTTGAGAAAATTACGTATGTTAACAGCTTTTGCTCGTTAAAAAAAAATAAAAAAATAAAATAAAATAAAAATAATAAAAATAAAAAATGGTACTTTCATGGCAACAATTTAGGGGCTTCGACCATTTAGCTAGCAAAACGGCAATTTCCAATAAAATTATGATGTCAAATCCCATGGTTTTACATTTTTTTTTTTTTTTTTTTTACAGCGTTCAAACTGCTTTAATTTTAATGGTTTATTTTTTCGTAAAGTAAATTGGTCCTTATTATCTCAGCTCGCAATAGTGAAACATTTCTGCAATGTTAAAAAAAAAAAAAAAAAAAAAAAGGAAAAAGAAAAGAAAAAAAAAAATATTTTATTGAAAAGATAAGTATTTTTTTTTTTATTCAAGAACTTCGATATTAAGAGGCTTTAGTTATGTTTTTTAGAACAATCTCAAAAAAAAAAAAAAAAAAAAAAAAAAGAATAATAATAATCCAAAATTAGAGATAAGATAATTTACTGAAAAGATAAGTATTTAATTTTTTATTCAAGAACTTAAAAAAAGAAAAAAAAAAAAAAAAAAAAAAAAACATGTCTTAAGATTTCAATAACAGATTGAATTTTTTTTAAATACTTGTTACAAATATAAATTCCTTTTTAAAAATATATTTTCGAAGATTTTAATAAATAATATTATAAACATTAAACATCATAGGGTTTTTTTTTTTTTTTTTTCCTTAATGCTCGCTTAGGCAAACAACAACCATGTTCTTTTTTTTTCCACTTTAAAAATAAATTTTTATATTTTTATTTATTTATTTTATTTTTTAGAAAAGAAATGCGTAGGCAGTAAGAGATACACAAATAAGAATTAAAAAAATATATTGAAATATTTTAATATATTACTTCGAAATATCTGTTTGAATATTGTTTTAATAATACGTTTCCGAACATTAACATAAAAAAAAAAATATATATATATATATATATATATATATATATATAAATAAAAATATGGACCACTTTATATTTTTGAGAATAAAAATAAAATTATGATGTATTTTTAAAACAAATATTTAAAAAAAAAATGAAAATGAAAATGAAATTATATTTCAACATAAATATAGTATATATTTTTACTTTAATATAAGCTAAACTTTAATCAGCAAATTAATAATCTTATTTATTTTAAACTTTTCAAATTTTTATAAACACATTATAAACCACTTTTTTCTGCCATCAAGAAAATTTCCTAAAGCCTCATTAAAGTTCTTAATTAAATTTTCTTCTCATAAACTTTCTACATTTAAAAAGATTGTAAATTTAATTAGTCTGAATTTAATGAATCACGGAACTATGTTAATAAAAATTCTAACTTTTATGTTAATACTAAAGTCATTTAATTATTCTGGAATTATTTACTTCTAAAATTAATAACTCGGTACTTCAAAGTGGTTTAATTATATTTTTTCTAAGGTTTAATTCATTGTATAAAATACAGAATGAAATATTCTAAAGTAATCACAGTGATTACAATTCATCTTATATAAGAGAGTATGCTATTGTTTAAAAACTATAATTATAAGAACAATAATAAAATAGGTGAAGTTATATTTTTAATTGTTCTCACGGGTGCAATACCGATGCGGCTGGTAAATATGCGTTTTTTTTTAGACGACAATGGACATAGCTGGTATTAAATCAACATTAAAAATAAACCTATATACCTACCGTTGGATTTCACTTTGGACACTTTCGAAAAATCCTATTAATGCACTATAGCAAATGAAACTGAGATACATTTTTACGAATGGATTATCAATCCATTACCTGCTGGTGGTCACGCAACACCAGAAATAATTGCGTTTAACAGTTAACTAAAAAGATATTTTATATTAAGTATTGTTTTTAAGTAACGAAGTAGTAGATGTTTATTTTGTTAAAAAAAAAAAAAAAAAAAAAATCTGAAAACTAAATTTATGTTTAAAAATGAATTTCAAACTTGAAGTACTTTTGAAAACAAAACTTTTGAAATTTTTCATATTTGAATGAGCTTACACAACTTGTAAAAAAAAAAAAAAGTGTTTCATAGTAAAATAATTACTTTTAAAGCCATCTGCAGCTTTTGCTGTTTTATGCTCCCTCAAGGAAATTTCTGTAAACATTTATTTATTTTCATTTTATGCTCTTATTCCGCTGAAGCTGTTCAAATGCAACACTTTATTTTAAGTAAGGTAAGACAAATTTTCATAAATTTATTTTAGATTATTGTTATATATGATCAAAATGATGAGTGTTACTTTTTGTAATTAGAAAAAAAAATATTAGTTCTAGTTTTGGTGGTTATTGGGTAAATTAAATAAATAACTTAAGTAAATAATGCCACACACACACTTATGGAATTAACTTATAGGTGCTCTTTATTTAAATTCGTTTTAAGTTTATGTACATCTAAAACATAATAATTTATAATTGTTTAATGAAATAGGTTTGAATAAAATACAGTATGAAAATTTTATAATTCAAATTAAAAATCAACAAATAACGTGTGATGTAAAATATAAAACTGTATGCATATGATTTTTAATTAATCTCATAAATCACAAGATATTTGATTTATTTTCAAAAAGCGGAACATCCTAACTAAAGTATCCTAATATCTGCATTTTTTTTTTTTTTTTTGTTGTTGTTGTTAAACTAGAAACAAAAACAAATTATGTCACTGACATCTAGAAACTAAATTGCGTCTATTAAATATAGATCTATCTCATCATTATAAATTCTACTTCCCATAGCTAGCTACTTTTAACAGGCTCTTGGACCGTTTATCTGTATTATAGTAGTCAGACGTTTTAAAAGACTCTGCAAATAAATGTGAACTCAATAGCTAAGTTTTAGCTTGTTTTATGACCCAATTCTAAAAAAAAAATCAAGCGAAAATTTCTCACACTACTAAGGATCCATATTATTCATAATATTCATAATATCGTTTCAACATCTGGAAAAGCATAGACTGGAAATTCTCGATCATTTTGTCTTTCTAAATTATTTGCTTAGATTTTACGCATATCTATATTTCTACTTTAGGGATTTAGAAAATGACAACTTATACCTTCTAAATGGATGCGGTATGATTTTTCCCACCCAGTGTACTTAACTGATGATTATTTTAAAACACATAATATTCAGAATACAAAAAATTCTCGTATTAACTGTAGAGGTGTTAAATTCTTATTTTTATGTGACTTTATATATATATATATATGTATAAAGTGAAGCAAACGGAGATGGCACTTTCAGATAAATTCTGCATAAAAATTATTAGAGGAAAAGAGGCGGGCTGCTACTTCCGGTAGTCGTAAAACAAGAATAGTAGAGTGCCGACTTGAATTTAATGTGGATTCTCAATCATTTCGTCTTTCTAGGTTATTTGTTTATCTTTTAAGCATAGCACATAAATTTATAATTCGAATTTAGGGATTTAGAAAAAGACTACTTATTCCATCTATATGGAGGTGGTATCCCCCCCCCCCCAGTGCACTTAACTGATGTTTATTTTAAAACACATAATATTCATGATGCAAATAGTATTAAATGCAGAGCTGACATGTTCTTAATTTTTATGTAAACATTATATATATATATATATATATATATATATATATATATATATATATATATATATATATATATATATAAAGTAAAGCAAATAGAGATGACATTGTAAGAGTAATTTTGCACAAAAGAATCAGAGGTAAGCTCTAGAGTGCGAACGCTTCTACTCGAGGTAGTCGTATAACAAGAACAGTACAGTACCGATTTGAATTTGCAAGAACAGCACAGTACCGACTTCAATTTGCATGTTCATTGTTTCAATCGTCTAAGACAATACGTAGTTAATTTATCTTCTTTTAAAATATAAATACTTGGATTTTCATACCAATACCTAGGAATTTCTATAGAATTGCAGCAGTATAAAATATTTTTTAATTAAAAGATTTCTCATAACATGCTAACTTAGACTAACGACATAAACAGCAACAGTTATTTATAAAAGCGAATAATTATAGTGAATAATAAAAGCCGGCAAAATCCCTCCTATACCAAAAGGGGTGAGTTTTCGCATTTACTACGTCGGAGAGATTGCATATTGATTCTATTAAATTCTACATTTGGGAGGATTACGTAACTTATTGGCATTGACAGGACAATGAGCATGAGTTTTTTTTTATACGTATAGAGCTGAATCAGAAGGCAATTTCGACAAGTATCTGGACATTACACACACGTGTCTCGAAGGAGTTAACTAGTGGCAGGTGGTGCATGAAACCCGCATCATTTACAAAATTAAATGCAATGATTATTGACAAGAACAGTTAAGGTCGGCAAACAAGAAATCATTCAAATTGAAATGAAAAGGTACTAATTTCAAGGTAAACAAATTATCGAGAAACTTAATGTTATTTTGTAATTTTGTCTGATCTTGCTAATTGATTTTTTTTTTATTTATTTATTTATAATTAAAATGTCTATTCCTAATACAAAACTATTTGTTTACAAGAAATATATAACAATAAAATTTAATTGCAATTATTATAGTTAACAGTTTAATTGTAGTTAAAATGGCATGCAATTTCTCCTACCCATGGGCGAAATCACTTTTACCCTGTAAGGAGACAGTGCGCAAATGTTCTCTTTTGGTTTTATCATAGCTGTTATTTTAAATTTTTTCATAACAACAAAATAATAGTGTAAATGCATAGAAAACGAATTGATTAAAAATTTTTTAGCAAATATTTCAGGAAAAATATTATGTATATATATATATATATATATATATATATATAACATATATGTGTGTCTGTGTGTATATCTATATTATATTATTCTGTCGAATTGCGTAAAAACTCAACTAAAATTACCTTATGTATATTAATGGAAGCTTTTTCGTTTCCATTTTTTTCACAAATTACACGTGAGGTTAATAGTTATTCGTGTACTTGTAATAATAATAATAAACATTCTTTATTAAAAAAAAAAAAAAAAAAAAAAAAAAAAAGTGTCTGAAAAAAAAATTCTACGCATTTTTACACATGTTTAATGCATTGTTAATTTATAATATAAATAATAGCAATAATAATTATAATAACATTTGCAACTTTATAATAAGAAATTTATATGATGTGCCTGGTAATATATTAACAGTAATTTCTGCGTTGAATAAAAGTAATGTCACTTGTAGTATTTGCGTAAGGAACGACAATAATTTATGCCTGAAAATACTATTAGTTACATTTAATAAACTATAAAATAAAATAAGATAAAAAAAGGTAAAGAAGGAAATTCTTCAGAATTATTTTCTAATATATAATTTATTGAAGAAGAAATTTTTTTCGCTTACATTTTTACGGAAAATATTCTATTCAGTTTTTACATTTCCATTGTAAGTGTATTACTTTTCTATTTTTCTCCGTGTTTGTTTGCGTTTTTTTTCCTTGAAAAATGTTGACCAAAGCTTCTCAAATAGCGTGAATCATTAGATAAAAGAAGAGTTTTTCGTCTTTTTCAGTATTTTCTTTTACATTATTATGCTTGTAACGGAATATGATTGCTGTCATTTTTAATATTTCGTTCTTTCAAAATAGAATATGAATGGTTTGTTCTTTTTGTCTCACATTTTAAGAATTTGTCATTGTGATACATTTTTCGCCTTGTATTATTTATTTTATTTTATTTTATTTATTTATTTGTCTAATATTATTATTATTACTATTATAATTATTATTATTATTATTATTATTATTTGTAAAACACATTTAAAAAATATCGACACGTATGTGAAGGATTTTGCAGCAAGTATTGCTTAAACGGAAATCCTTAATAGTAAATAACTTACAATTGAATTATATAAAGAATATTTGCATTTTTTTTTTTCAGTAAATCTGTTTTAGATATAAAAATTTTGATAATTTCTGAAAGTTTTTTTTTTTTTTTTTTTTTTTTTTTTTTTTAACAATCTATGCAGCACAATCTACCAAAATGATTGAGCATTTGTTAATATAGCATTATTTCCAGTTGAATTTTTTTTTTATTTACACTATAGGGAACTATGAAAGGGTTACCCATGTCAGCATGATTTTAATAATATCTTATGAGTTACTTTTCTTACATTTTTCTTTAATGTATAGTAAATATTAAACAAAATTCGTTTAGAAGACGTGGAATGGCTTAATATGTTCCAAATCAAACGAGCAAATAAATCCGAATAAGTTAAATCTATGAGCTGTTCAAAAGGATTAAAACACAGATTTTGACTATAACTATTAACATTTTATTTCTTTAAGGAGTAGCTGCATGCATAAAAAATAATATATTTAGATTATTAGAATTCACAAATTGCATTATTCTCATCAAGCGTCTTTTACATAGCTTTTATAAAATCACATCTAGTAAGTAACATTTTGTGTTGAAATAACTTTTCTAGAGGAGAAAAAAAAAAAAAAAAACTATTTAAAAAAACTTTTTAAGCGTGAGAGATTGTCATTCGTTATATCTTTCTAGATCTTGGATATTCTTAACCGATATATTAATGCATAACTTTACGAAAAATAGCTGAACATTTGATGAAAACATAAAAAAATAAAAATATTTTTTTTTTTTGTAAAATTCAGTACAATAGCAAATCATGTACGTGGCACTTAATATATAATACAATAAATACCATATACAAATACTTTGTTAATAATTTGTAAATTCGTTTTTTACCATGTCTAAAAAATGTAAATGCCATCCCCCAACTAATTTTGCCGTAAATTACCATATACACCAAAGAACCATTAAATTATGACCACCACCATCTATAACAATTTGTTCGACCAGGAACAAAACCACTGCGCATGCCCGGCTGATGTTGGAGTATATAAAGTGGCATTGTCTCTCGAAACATAGCGCGATTAGCGACATAATGGGAAAAGCAGATGATTTATAAGACTTCGATAAAGGTTAAATCAAAATGGCTCTTACATTTTCTTTACAGGAACACAACGAAAAGTTCTTTATCATTATGGCTTTTGAGCTCAAATTATATAAAGTATGATTGAATATTTTCAAATTAATGATGTTACGACGTAAGTTAAAAGCCGCTGTTAGCTTCCTTTAAAATTAATTAAATAATTCCAGTAAAAGATTACACAAGCCGACAAAAATGAAGTTGACAAAATTTGATTTGATGGTTTTAACTGATCTTTATGTTTTTCGATGTGCTGAAACCAAAATTGAAGTCCATTTTACCCAGTCACGTATAGATTTTTGGAAAGACAGAGTGTTTACCAACACAATTTCTTACCTATACCATCATAACAGTAGGTTGTCTGGTTGGTTGGTATGGGTTTTCTGACGCACTAGTGCTGCGAAATTACAACAATGCGTAACCATGATTAATTAATCACAGAAATATGCTATAAAACCTATCATAAAATTACTTTAGTGGAAGAGTAATGGAAGAAATTGTATAGGTAGGTACCCTGTATTGACATAAATCTATACGTGATAGAGAAAATCTAGCTTCATTTTCGATTTCACCACACCAAAAAAGATGAAGATCAGCCAAAATTATAAAATCAAAATTTTACGTGTCGACTTGTGTTATTTAAGAGGAATGGAAAGGGAAATTCCGTGTGTAACGGATTTTGTCGAAACATAAGTACAAGCCTCTATGTGAAGACACACACACACACACACACACACACACCAAAAAAAAAAAAAAAAAAAAAAAAAAAAAAAAAATTGGGTTCTGTGTGCCTGTTTATTTGGGCGCCTGTGTATTTCAGTGAATGTGTATATTGAGGTAAAGCAGAAAAAAACCGCAGAATATTCCCAAAATTGGTACACATGGCCATGAGCCACGCGATATTTTCTGCATATGTTTCGTGGTTCATGTGCAGAATTTTTTCCTTATTATTCCTATCGTTACAGCCTAGGGGCAGAATTTCTTTAAGCCACGATAGCTGACGCAAAAATCTACCTATGTTTCGGCATTATACAGAAACACCTGTATGATTTTTGGTTTCAATTTTTTTATGATTTTTTTTTATAGAAAGGACACAAAATAATTCTTATCATAACGGCCTATGAAAAGAATTTTGTTTAAAAATATTTTAACGTGGTTAAACTGCATTCAACAAAAGGAAATTAACAGACATAATTGAGAGGAATAAAATCAAACTTCATGCTGAAAATTGTGTGCTTAGACATAACAATAAAATGTACAGGACCATACAAAATGTATCCGGAAATGTTACGCAGTCATTTCAAATTATGTGTTCCTATTTCTCAGAAGTGAATTAAAAATATACCATGAAAATGTTTAAATACGTGATTTTTATAGAAACTTTTAGGCAAAGAATTGGTTAATAATTTACAGGGCTACAAAAAGTAATTTCGATATGCTGTTTCAAGTTTGGTACAAGTATTTATGATATACAAGGAATTGGCACAAGGCTGCTTGTGACGAAGAAGTATATATACATACACATATACAGTTAGATGAAGACAATAGAAACTGCAATTTCCCAACTTCCTGCTAAGTTTTTTTCGGAAAATCTTGGTTAAATTGAGCGAATAACAAGAACAGTTATTCCATCATAGCATCAAAGAAATGTAGAGGAGATATCAGGGACAATGGAGATTTAACATGTTAGCAGATTTTTGTTGGATGTGTTGGATGTTACATAGAGAATCCCTTTAAACCACTTAAGCTGTGCAAAACAAAAAAAAAAAAAAAAAGACTATGAAAGTAGATTCAAAGCAAAGAAACATAGTTAAAAAGATAATATTTAAATAATTACCTATTTTAATGCATGTTATTCATAAATAATTTAGGATTTGTTAAAGGTTCTGTGAGATATCTTTCTATCCTCACCTTTACTTTGTAAAATAATCACACGTTACAGAAAGAAAAGACAAGCATTTTCAATACAGGGTAAAAAAATAAATTAAAAAAAAAAATTAAAAAAAAAAAAAAAATGTAAAATATGATTTTGCAAAGCTGTGCAATATATATATATAAAAAGAAAGAGATAGTAGAAGGAAAAATAAAATTTTGTTTTTAAGTTTTTTTTTTTTTTTTTAAGCTAAAATAAAATGTGTCGTAACTTATTGTAATGAAGAAAATAAATTTCCGAAAAGAATTATATTTTAATATTCGCCAAAAAATAATGAATTGTGTTACTCCAATAATTATATTTAAATCCAATTTTAAAGAATTAAATCATTAAAAATCATTATTTTTTATATGCGTTTTCGTATCATTTAACAGAGATTTTATCCTTAACGGATGTCATTATTCCACCTTATAAAACATTTATGTTGTAAAACGAAAGAATTTTTATTACAAACATGCTTCAGTAATCTTAATCCTAACACAATTATATGTCAAAAATTGTATTAAATAACTTTTTAACAGCAGACAACACGACCTCTATAGTTTCATGTTCATGTAATTAATTTTGCTAAAGTATTTATATGACTTTATCTTTCCTTGTATTTAAATTATTTTTGCTTTTAATTTACCTGTGCTACCTAAAAGCGCAGAAAATTTTATCATGCGAATCAGTGCATTTGTGATTGCTTTACTTAAACTTCCACTTTTGTAAATATTTTACTAATATGGGGAAAGTTACCTAATCGTTAGAAATTTATTTAGGAAGTTTTTCAAGCAGAATATTGTGGTTGTTTTTTATTGTATTATATTATATTAGAAAATAACAAAACTGTAGAATTATTATTTTTTTTTTATTTTTATTTATTTATAGATTTATTTATTGTTATATATGTATTTATTTATTTTTACAATTACATAAACTAATATTACTGAAATTAAAGTTTAGTAATATTTTGGTGTGTACTACCATTGTTTCAATAAAAACAAATAGAAATGTTTAAAGAAGTGATTGGCATTATATATCTATTTCTGTATTTCTCATGTGTGATTGAGAAAAAGAAAAGTAGAGGTAAATTATCTCCTTATCCAGGGCATGATTACTGAAAAGGTTCGGGAAGCAAAAACTTCCTATCTGAAATTTCATAGGGGCCCCAATGTGACTGAAATTAAGGTCTTGATTTACTAGTTTTAGATATATCACACTAAAATTTTTTCAATGAGAAAATTCGCCTAAACCAAAAGCAAACTTAAACTATTTTAATGAAATTTTAGTATTTAACATAAAAAATCTGAACATTTTGAATTAATAAGTTGCTAACCAGTTTTCGATCTTAGTATTGTGAAAAGAAATCACCTAGACTTACAAAAACAAAACAATATAATCATAGCACTGATTTTATGTAAATAATATTTTTATTTGTCAATATATAGGAAGAACATGCACCTAAATTACACTAAGACGCATTTAGGCATTAAATGTGTAGCATTAATAAGTTTGTTGTGTGTATAGTGATTACGAAATTCCCCCAAGTTAAAGGGCCCCCAAAATGATACTTATCTTATCCCAGTTTCAGAACTTAATCAGGCCCTGTTTGTATCCATAATCTAACGTAGTTTAGAACTCATTGCATTAGAGTAAATTTACTGATTGCTATTTAAAGATACTTTCTAATGTTCTAATTTTAGTAAAAAAAAAGAATAAAAATAAAATAAAAAATAAAAACATAATATGCATTTTATATATAGTTGATATCAGTGAGTGGTCTATTTGTAGAGGGATTTCCAAACGCGGCAATCGGATGTGCTTCGGAATTCTCGAGTAGGTAATGCTGTAACTTTGTAATTCTCTAATATGTTTACCAAGCAGCTCAACTTTTTTTTTTTTTTTTTTTTTTTTTTTTTTGTCCAAGAAATAAAAATATATGCAACTATATCAAACTTAAAAAAAAAAAAAAAAAACTGTAACATAATGCTGCGCAAGGTATTATGCAAAATAACTCAAATTATGCAGCCTTTTTTGTAAGTTCCATATAACGGGTGTGCCAGAATAAAATATACTGATATAAATTGATAACTAAATTTATTTAAGTAAAACCCAACTTGGCTTTACACATAAACAATAGATAGAATGATAAAGAAAATACAACATATTAATTAATGTAAATAATCTCCATTGCTGTTTGTAAGCTTTTGGTCCAACTTAGACAACTTTCCATTATTACCCCCTTTCAGATTGCACCCAATTTGCATTTTTTTTTTTTTTTTTTTTTTTTTTTTTTGGGGGGGGGGGTGCTTGTGGTTCTTTTTCGCTTTTCCATAAGATTAAGTTCCAATATGTTTTTTGTAGGGTCGTACTCCAATGTCATTTTGAAGTATTCGCTGAAGAGATGATATTTATACTTTGAGTTACCTAGCAAGCTTTCTTATGTATATGCTGTTCTTACGTCTCAAGCGACTCTTCGCTTTTTGAAGCAGAGTTTTGGTGCAAAAAATGCGTGGAGAGCCTGGCGGATGAGATGTTTTAATATTGCCAGTCTTTCTAATCATATTACGCAACTTAAAAACAGTGGGACGACTTAAACACCTTTCAAATCACGAAATATTTTGCTTCCGGATTCTCCACTTTTGAGCTTGGATTGTGCCATTTTTTGTACTTCTTTGCTCTTCAGACTATCATGTAGTTGCAATGTAATTTTTGCTCTTGAGTTATTGCACAGATTTCAGCAACGTAATTGGGAATCTGTATATATATATATATATATATATATATATATATATATAATATAAAATTTTCATGCATACATACAAATAGTAATATTCTATTTTTTCCTGGTACACTCGTTACTAACTTTGAGATTATAATATAACAACTTTGCTAAAATAATCGTACTGATTTGTATTCTTATACATAAATGTACAATTCCATAAGTAATATTTAGTCAGAAAAAATTAATAATAAGCATCAAAGATTATTTTTAAGACCTCCCCCCTTAAAATACTTTGCGCTGGACATAAAAAATGACCAGTACGTTGAAGAAAATTAAGAAGCAAAAATACTCAAAAATGAATAAAATTCTTTCAAATTTGAGTGTACCACATACTTAAAATATATCCGAAGCTAGTGCACGTACATTTTAAATCCCCATATACTCATTAATGAGAAAATTAAACAAAAATTGTCATAGAATATCGTGAAACCCAGTAACTCAAACATAGATTCTTAATCATGTATTCTTCCATAAGTCAGTATAAAACTCCTACGAAATATAGTTATAGAGATTGACAGAATCAATTTTGTGTTTGAACTATTTCGTGTGTTATATTTGTAGTTATTCTATTAAAGAAATACTATTAATTCAGCATAAAATATAAAAATTATTATGTGAACAAGTATTAATTGGAAATTATACAAACTTTCATAAATGGAACAAGCATGTTTTCCATTTTGGAACATATTACTCGCTTCGAAATGAATAGGTTCATTTGCTCATTTTTGAACACATCGTTTTTAACAATGCACTGGCATGAACGTAATGCTATTAGATTATACGATAAAAGATAAACCAGTATACATTATCTCTTTAAGTCTATAGTATTTTACCAGCACGTACGTTGGGTAAAAGAGTTTTTTAGTCTATTTACACGATTTTTTTTAAATAGTTGTGTATCTAAGATATTCGTTGTGGAAGACAGAATTCTTAAAAAAAGAAAAAAAATCAGCGTACTCGTGTAACAGATATTCGAGTAAATAGAAAAATACCAATATTCTTCATTTCATAGGCTGAAGAAGTATACGCTGTAAAGGGACTTCATAACTATAAAAACATGCAAATATGCTCTAAAAATTTTACTACTAGATTATGGTCAGTGATTGGTAATGTATATCCCATACGCATACTGTATAATCAAAGTTATGACCATCTAGCGGCTATGACTTTTTTTCGAAGGAAGAAAACAACCATTTAATTATCTATAATCAATCTGAATGTTATAAAAAATTGTTACAAATGCGTGTACTGAATATATTTTTCTAAAATAAAGGTGCTTTAAGTACAACCGAATCATACGAAATTTTTTAGAATGTAGAAATACAAATATATTTTTGAGTTTACATAAAAATAAAAACTGTTTAAGACAGAAATTTCTTTAAAGAGAAAGGTTACTGTTTAGAGTATAATACCCATTAAATTCCATTCATTATCCATTAAAGTATATTTTTCAAATAATCCATTGCATTTTTATTGTTATGATTTTCAAAGAATAAAGATCACCCATGTATAATATGGAATAATATTATGCAAAAAATATATATATCATCAACAAATGAATATTTCACTTATTAAAAAAAAAAATGAAAAATTTAATATTGCTTAAAATTAACTTGTAAATACAATAGTTAATATTATTTATTATTTTGTGATGCCATTAATTAGATATGAAAAAAATAAATCCTATTAATATTAAATAAAATATTTTCAGAAACTTGATTATGTCAATTTTATTTGTCAATGAAGATTTAAAATGAAATATTTATATTTCTAACTTGATTTATTTTTTATGTTTTCGATACTTTAAAAATATTTTATACTGCATGATAATATATATATATATATATATATATATATAAATTTATAAAACTAGTGTATTATTACAA
The DNA here is from genome assembly GCA_963930645.1 of Salticus scenicus. Lineage (NCBI taxonomy): Eukaryota > Metazoa > Arthropoda > Arachnida > Araneae > Salticidae > Salticus > Salticus scenicus. The sequence continues at coordinate 115,941,848 of OZ005652.1, read as the reverse complement.
TGTTTTCATTGTAAATATTACTATTAAATGCTATAAAAATATATTTTATTTATTTATATTTGTTTTTCATTTATTTGTAAATGGGTAAAATGAATACAATTGATATTTGTACTTAAAGACTTTCACTATGTTCCTAAGTCATCGATATATATATATATATATATATATATATTAATATTTAATAAAAGATTTAATTCTGTATTTGCATTGTCTAAATACTTAAAATAGCTGATATGTATTCATTAATTATTGCCGAAACTCAAACTGTTATAAAAGGGTACTATTTTTCTTATTTTATAACCTAATAACAGAAAAAAGTTGTACTCATTTATACTTATTTATTTCACTTTTTAGTTATTTGTTTTTGTATAATTTACAACCTCTTTTATTCAACCTCATAAATAATCCTTTTAGGAAATCATCATATAAGGGAATTAAGCTTTTTTCCTGTACATCTAACACGGTTTTACAACTCCCTCTGGAATTCTATGTAGTTCTGAGAAATAAACAAGCTGACCACTAAAAAGTTTTTATTGCTAACACATAAGACAATAAAATAAATTTGATAAAGAAGATATATATATATAGTCCAGTGGGGGTGAATTATAGAACAATACTCCACAACTTAACATTTCTTTGTAGTTCACATTTTTCGATAAAATACAACACTATATTTAAAATATAAAAAACATTACGTCTCGTAAAATTATATTACTTTTTAACTATACGAAAATTGGCACAATTATTATATACAATTGAAACATTAAATATACATCTTATGAAAATGTTAAAAAAATGGCTCGATAACTGATTTTCCTCACACTTTTCACAACTGATTTTCATAACAGTTTCTCCTTTTTATATGTTATTCATAAAATGTCAGAGAGCTGGCAATGGACATTATTTCTAATAAAACATTTTTTTTAATCATTCAATCAATAAACGTCTATTTATGTACAAAAATTCCAGTTTCATATTTACACACTTGTTATATATCAGTGTACACAAATGCCTGACATTTTATTACAGCATTTAATAAAATTAACAACAAAATATAATACAGAGTTTGTTTTCTCTTACAAGTATTTAATTTGAAATGATAAATGCATTATAAAAAATATTTAAAAATTCTTTTAAAATTAAAAATAAGACATTTTTTATGGAAAATATTAAGTTTTAATGGGTGTTATATATATATATATATATATATATATATATATATATATATATATATATATATATATATATATATATATATATATGTGTGTGTGTGTGTGTGTGTGTGTATATATATATTCGAGGATATTTTATACAGCCGTTTAAATTAATGACAGTTTCATTGACAAAATTAAAAAATAAAAACGTACATTTATAATCACGAATGTTTAAAAATTCGAAATTTAAAATTTATATAATCTATTGATTCGTTTTAAATTATAAATATTTATGAAACTTTTTTAAACAAAATAGAAGTAACACCTATCTATCTATATATATATATATAACTTTCAATTTTGCACTTTTATTTAAGTCACAATCACCACTTTTATTTTTTGTTTCAGTTATGTAAATAAAATGTCTTATAAAGTAACATTTTGCATCGTTTAGGTTATAAAGTCATAAAATAAAGATATAAATAAATAAATAAATAAATAAATAAAAATTAATAAGTAAATAAAAAATATATTTTTTAAATTTTCTTTAATCTTAAATTAAATTGAATTTATATATATATATATATATATATATATATATATATATTTTTTTTTTTCAATTTAATTATTTATGAAACATGAAAATGGTTAATAGTACAAACAACAAATATTTAAACAAAGTTAATAAACAAGAATAAATAAAATGTTAAAGTTTAATTGAAAATTATTCATGCCGAAAATTTAATAAAAGCATTATTATCTCCATCAGCAGGTGGGAATATTGCAAATCCAACAAAAATATATATTTCTATCAGTTTGCAGAACAAATGTTAAGCTATTCTACTCCAGAGTTTAATCAGAAATATTTCAGTAAAATTGATGTTGTAAATTGAAAATATAACAAGAAAATAAATAGATTTAATATAAAAGTATTAAGTATTGACGTACATGATTATTCAAATTTGAAATAAGCAGAAATTTCATTTGTATTTAAAAATGTTAGAGTTTAAAAACTATTAAAGTTTTAGACGGACATGCTAGCTAGAACATGGCCCCACCTGTGTATGTTTAGGGGGGGGGGAAATAACACCCACTACCAGCATAAGTTAAAAATGCAACATTCATTGTAGTTTAGGATTGAAAACTTTAACCCTCTTAATACAATGGGAGGGGGGGGGGGATATGACTCCAACGCCAGTTTAAGGTAGTTCTTAAAAGAAAATTCTGAAGAAAAAAAATCTATATATATAAAAATGAATTGCTGTTCGTTAGTCTCACTAAAACTCGAGAACGGCTGAACGGATTTATCTTATCTTAGTCTTGAAATGTTCGTGGAGGTCTAGGGAAGGTTTAAAAGGCGAGAAAAAATGGAATAATTTCCGGGAAAACCCTAAAAACAGCCCTTTTCTATTTCCCATACAAACGTTTTCTATATATAAATGTGAATGTCCGTGAATTTATTTGACTGAGTTTCACGCCAAAACTACTCGACGGATTTCGATGAAATTTGTAATGGAGATAGCTTATACCCTAACGTAAAAAGTTGGCTACATTTTATTCCGAAAAAAATTTGTTTTTGCGATTTTTATGCATAAAATAGCAATTTTGTAAGCTAATAATAGCAAAGAATTAGCCATTTATATTTTTCCATAATTTAATTGTTGCCAAAAAAAAAAAAAAAAAAAAAAACGAACTTATATATTTTTTTCAACAGGAAAATAAATACATTTATCTAAACGTGAATGATAAAAAATTATAAAAAAAAAATATGCATCTCAGAAAAATTGACGTCATTTTTAATTAAAAATTTCTTTTACACATTGATAAAGTGCTAATACGCAAGCGAAGTGATGACGTCACTGGCCGTTCGTGGATGCAAGAAAAATATTTCTTATGTTAAACTTCCATTGGATTTTTTGTAAAAAATTATTAAAAATCGCGGATAATTATTTTCCGATTTTAATCCCCATATTTAGGTATAGGTATGTATTAATTATCATGTCCATGCGTTAGATTAGGTTATATTTTTGTAAAATTGACAAAATTTGAATTTTTAATTTCAAAACTCTAGGGAAAGAAAAAATGGCAAATTTCCATATTCGATTGAAAACACAAGCATTTCATTTCAAAAGATGATATTTACACAATAAATATCCAACTAATATACTTATTAAAAGGAAAATTATAAATATTCTATCATAATTTGAAGTCAAATTTGTTTTCAAATGTCTAAATAAAATATCTGATATAAGATACTAATATGTTGCAGCGGAATAGATTTGATATCGGTCATCCTTAGTAGAAAAAAAAAATATCGCCATATTATTTGGCGAACATAATTTAATTCTATTCAAAAATCATGGTTATTTTAACAACTTATATTAAGAGAGTAATGAATAATATGAAACAATATTTCGTACAATGCATATTACGAAAATATACATCTGGCATGCATATTTTCGTATTACGTTTTTGATCACCAAATACAATAAGCGCCAAGAACGACAGAGTTTTGAAATTCAAAATTAAAATTTTGTCAATTTGACAGCAAAATAACTCAATCTAACACATGCACGTGATAAGTAATCTATACTAATATTAAAAATGCGAAAGTTTGGATGGATGTTTGTTACTCAATCACGCCACAACGTATAAACGGATCTGGATGAAATTTTGTACAGAGATAGATAATAGTCTGGAATAAGACATAGGCTACTATTTATACCGGGAAAAATGTAAATTTTTAATTAATCTTCTATATAATATTGATATTTCTTCTATAATAAAACTTTAAAATAATTTATTTTAATTTTTAATTGTTGCCAAAGAATATTTCACGCGAATAATAATAATAAAAATAATAATAAATATTAAATTTGCTTAGGCACATGACAACATAACGTCATTATCAAAATTAAATAATAAGAAAATGAAAGCTAATTCAGATCTGTATTAAAGAGCTTTATTAGTTGATAATCCTGGGTATATTTTTAATTTTAATACTGAAGTAGATAGGACATTTTACGTCAAGGACTCTATTTTTGTGACAGCAACCTTAAGCCAAGTAGTCCATAAAAAATATAAACAAATCTGTACATATAAAAGAGTAAACTCACTGATTCACTGACTCAACACTGCCATGACGATTTTGTGGGAAAGAGGGTCACAAATTTTAGTGACCAGGTTGGTTTTCGGAGCCTGACCAGTGACCCCCCAACTAAGACGAAACTTTGCAAAATACCCCCTCCCTGTCCCCCTTGGGAGGCAGAAGGTTTAACTCGGCTCCAAATTACTTAACGGTAAAGAAATTGCAGATGGAAAGACCAGACTTGAGTACAAAAAAAATATTTTCTGCGATTTTGGAATTTTGGATTTTTAAGGGGGGGGGGAGGGAAGGGAAAAGGTTTTCGAAGAAGGGTACTCAACACACGAGGAAATCGAACTGAACACACACTACAAAAGGATTTTATAAATTCCACCCTACCGCCCTTTGGAGAATGGGGGCAAAAACATGTATTTATGCGTAACGTTGCACTAAGTTATCTGAGGTTGGAATTTTTTTATGTAAGGGACGATTATATGTATCTAAAGCATAGTGTGAAGAGATTTTGCGAAATTCCCTCCTCCTTCCCTCCTTTAAGAACGGGGGGAGAGATTTAAAAAAAAAAAAAAAAAGTTTTAAAGCATAGCTCAGCTTTAAATAATTTCAGGATCTCAATTTTTTTATGTGTCGGTTAGGTATGTGTATGCAACATGCAATATAAAATAATTTTGGAAATTTACCCCCCCCCCCCCCCTTCCCCTTGGGGCTTGCGGGGCAAAAACCACATTTTGAAGCTTAAATCCGTCCAAATTACCTAAGAATGGCGAATTTTGGTGTGTGGGTGTTAATTAAGTGTGCGAAATATGCACTTTGATGAGATTTTGTAAAGCTTTCAACTGTAACCACGAGGGAGGGGGAGTAAAAAGCAGGTAAGGGACTGCCGAAGGCATTGTGGGTCCAGACTCGACTGTGACGAGCGGGGATACCGTGACAGAAAGTAGCAGGAACTTAAAATTAGATTTTGACGGATTTCAATGATTTTTTTTAAGATATTTTATTATTATTAATGATATGCTGTTTTGGGGATTCATTTCAATATAATGACCAGCGAAGCGGGCAAAGCCTGCTAGTAATAAATAAAAATGCATTGTTTATTTATTCACATTCTTTAACATAATTATCAGTAACATAAATATATAAGATTTTTTTTCTTATTTATAACACTGAATACTTGTGGTGTTAGAAATGACCCCAGTGCCATTTCGTAGAAGGAAAAAAAAGAGATAGAGAGAGAGAGAATTTCATGGGGAAATGTCTATATATATTTTCAATAAATTTAAGTAAAACAATTATTGATCCCTTACTAATTTACTATTCGTAAATTAATATTATTGTATTATTAAACGCGAAAAATTGAAAAAAAGCATTTGTTAACAGAACAATGCAAGAGAATTCCGTTATACTTAATATATGGGTAAATTTTCTGATAAGTGCCGTGTAACATCTATAGGCTGTCCTAAACACAATGTAAGTAACACACTTTTATATGCAAAAAAGCAATTTTTGTGTAAATTACGTTATGGAAATCATTCATTATTCCATTACAGGTCTACACTGTTAATTGGATGTACTGGCGTGTGCTTGGAATTTGCTGGAAGTGTATTCCAATCTGTGTTATATGTTTTCATATAAGACTAATTTTAATATTGTGATGTGCAGATAGTTTATAGCTAATATACATACATATTCATTTAAATTTAAAAATAAGCAGAAATTTCATTTTTATTTAAATACTTTAGAAATTATAAACTATTAAAGTTTTAGATTGACATGAGTGCTGACACCCACCTGAGACTTTAGAAAAAAAAAAAAAAAAAAAAAAAAACTCTCTGCTCCTGCCCGAGTTGAAAAAATTCAATATTCATTAGAGTTTAGGCTTGAATGCTTTAACACTCCTACTGCCATGGGGTCGAATATGACACCGACACCAGTTTGACGTTTCTCTAATTAAAGTACTTAACCTAAAATTCTGAAAAGTGTTTGACATCGTTCAGATTGTCATATTCCTCAGCATATTTATCAGTACCATATATATATTATCATTTATAGAGCTGAAAATACCAGTGGGTTAAAAATTAACCAAGTGGCATTTAGTAGGGGGGAAAAATCATAAAAAAAAATAAAAATAAAAATAAAAACTATATATATATTTCAAAAAATTTCAATAAAATAATTATTGATCCCATTTAAATCTACTATTTGAAAATTAATGTTCAAATATTATTAAACGATCCATTTTTACATTATTATCTCTTTTTAAGAAAGGTGTAAAAAAAAGGCATAATTTATCTTATCTTATATCCAAAAATATCAGTAAAATCAGCAGTTCATTCTACAAAAAATAAAAAGAATAACTAAATAAAATAAGCGCATTTTGTATATTATTTGAATATAAAATAAAAATACGAGTGAGCATTTTTTTTTTTTTTTTTTTTTTTTTTTTTGGTCAAAAGGTAAATTGTAATTATGATACTCAAGTAAAAGAAAAATTCAAGCCTAAGTCTGATGTCGTTAACAAAAGGCCCTACAAGTTATATTATGAGAAATAAGGATATAATACTATCCGTATTATAATATTTTATAAACCTAATAATTGGTTACATACAAATAAAATGGTTACATAAGCAAATGGTTAATAAAATGGTTACATAAACAAAGTGACAAAAAAAAAAAAAAAATGTATGTGGAATGCAAGTTTTTGAAAAATCATTAAAAGTTAAGAAAAGATCTTTTTTCTTTCTTTTTTTTTTTAGAATCTACAAATCATATAATGAATAAATGTTTAGTTATGTACTGAAAATAATGACCATCTAATTTCCAATATAGTACATGTCTAGAAACAGACGCTCGCAAATAATGCTTTCCATATGAATTAACGATGCTTATTTCAGACGTCAAAATATATTTGACGATAAAATTTCAACATCTAGAAACACATTTTTGTTTGGACTGAAAATTAACTAGATGCATACATTTCGTATCAAAATGTTACATTTGAGGAACAGTTAGTGACATTTAGTGTGAGTTATTCATTTCGTCAGTATATTTTCTCTAAACATGGACAGTTCGGTTTAAAAATCTGGTCTTTTTGTAGTATCATTGGTTTAATGTTTCTAATTTGCAAGTGCTTACAGGAAAAATAAAAGCACCTAGAATAGAAAACACTATGTTTTTATCTCTCGTCTATTACATGGGGAAAACAAAAAGAAGTTTAAAAAAAAAACGCATTTCCGAACACCAATATTCTTTACGATCCCCGTGCGGTAACACAGCCCTTAAAGATTACATATTGGAAAATAAAAATTCTAAATCTTTATGAAATCAAGCTGAAATAATAGCAACCCCCTCCAGTCTGATTAAACTTGAAATACAGGAAAAAATGCAGATAATAAAATACGATAAACACGCCATCAATTATGCACATTTTAGAGAATTGGCGAAAGTATGGCAACCCATTCTACACATATTAAAGGATCAACACGCTAACAGTAAGAGAAATAAACATGAAGATGTCCACAAGCAAGAATGCTAGGACGAAACGTCGTGATGTTCTTCTTTTTATCTTTTATATTGTAAACTTTTAAACTAAGTCTTTTGACTTAGATTTTAACGTGTGAAGTACTATGTTTTATATATTTTTCAATTTAATCTATACTCGTGAATAAACAATTACTTCTCTAAAAGAAATATGTTTACGTATTTAATTTCACATTGAAGTGAACAATTAATCTCAATTCGAATGTTTCAATACATTTTCGAGTGTAGTAAATTAAAATTTGAGAATACCCACCAACGAGTATATTAAAATGCTTTGCTTCAGTTATTCACTTTACATGTGCTCAAGTTACACTGAAAATTTCTTATATTTAGAATAACTGAAATTTACTTTCGATTGTAATACATTATATTATAACATAGGTTATTTAAAAATGCGATGTAGAAATGCTTGCGTAGTGCCTTATTATATTTATCAAAAAAAAAATGTGAATTTTAATTTTTGAATAAATAATGCATATTTATATATACTGAATGTGTTTATCATTTGGAAATCACAAAATATTACCCTTACTTTGGAAAAAGAAAATAGCGCATATCAATGTGTAAACATCCTTAAAAAGTGAATTCCGCATTATGTTTTAGGTTTCGTGGGTCAAAATTTAATGATAACGCAATTTTACAAAATGTTTGGAAAATTCGGTTTGATAACTTTACATAATACATACATACATATATATATATATATATATATATATGTTTGGTGTTATAGAACCGAAAATGAAGCTAGTTTCTCCCTATCATCTATAGAAATTTTGTTAATACTTACAATTTCTTCATTTTTGGTTGTTTCTATTATGATTCGTGCAATAAAAAACGTGCAATAAAATTACCATATAGTTATTTTTCTGGAAGTGTCATGTAAGAAATAGTGTCGGTAGGCACCATGTATTGACAAAAATCTATACGTGATAGAGGAAAACTTGCTTCAGTTTCGACTTTTAGCACAGCGATAAAAATAAAGTTCATATAATTAGTTTATCTATTGCAAAAGTCGAATGCATACATAGAGAAACATAATAACCAACTTTACAAACATAAATATTTTAAGAATATAATTACGCATGTATAGTAGTTAATACATTATTAATATTAGCCCTACCAGGTTTGAGAGTTTCTTCTCTCAATATCGTATAAGTAATTTGCCGGATTCGTACCATTGTCATTCTCGTCGTACAACCTTTCAGGATTTTCTGTAGTTTTATCTGAAACTCGCAAAAATAGGTTCCCTTAGAAAACCCCACGGAGAACATCCTGCCTGCCTAACATGGGGCCTAGAAGGTTGCTAATAACCCTTGCTCTCATGCACCAACATAACAACTATTGAAAACCAAGATATAATTTTAAAACACGTAAATTTATTAGCAAAATAATAATTATCAAACTTTATGAAGTATGCATAATAAACATAAAATGAAATAAAATACTTACAGATTTGTTGCATAGATTGATTAGCAAGAACTTTATATTTATTATCGTAATATTTATTATATTTCGATAAGTAATTGAAAAGTATTTAGACTATGTTCTAAATCATACCAAAAACAGAATTAAAAAAAAAGGGATTTTCAACATTTTTACTTAATATTCGCGCAGGAAAGGGAAATTGAAGGGAAAAAATATACTTTCTTCTATTTGGTTTTATAATTAGTAGAAGGATTTTTACTAAGCATCCCGCCTAGGCGTACGACCTAGGCATTGCAAATAGGCCTTGCGCTCAAAAGGCAAGATAACAAATATTGGCAAGAAATAATTTTAAAACAGGTCAATTTTATAGGAAAATATAATTATCAAACTTTTAAAAATGTGCTTAATGAACATCAAAGGAAATAAAATATTTACAGAGGCGGTGCTTAGATTCACTAGCAAGAACTTCCGGAATATCACGTATTTTTTTTTTTTTTTTTTTTTTATGTACAATTGAAAAATATTTAGACCCTGTTCTAAATATTCCCAAGAAAAAAAAGTAATTTTCAACAATTTTACTTAACCTTTTGAAAGGGGTTGTGGCAGCATTTGTCACGATTCAACATAAGATTTTGTAAGAGCACCTTTCAAAAGGTTAATATTTGTGCAGGAAAGGACAATTGAAGCCAAAGAAACCTTTCTAATAATAGCTTTTATAAGAACCATCTCTTAATTCAAAAATTCTGAAACCACATTGAATTTCTAACACAATTGTTTTCTAACACAACATATTAAATAATTCGAAAAAAAATCTAAAAACTATTTTCAAAAATGACAAAAACAGTGCATCAATATATTTATTCTGTAAGGTAAACATAACAGTTTGACTTGTCTTTGTGTTGGTCGTATGCTTTAGTACAGTTCAGTATTTAATTAAATAATGTTTCCCTCCTTTTTAAGCAAAGTTAAAGAAAATAAAAAAATAAAAAATAAAATAAGGACACGTGAAGTAAGAACATAAAGTACCGAAACAAAACTCTACTTGCAAAATATCTTATGCTTGACACGTTTTCAAAGTAATCTAACATTTCGTTTAATATCTTCTATTTCATTAAACTGGATTTCAAAGAAATATAGTCTTGATGTCACGACAGCATGTTGCATTTGATATGAGTTAACTTTATTTTATTTTTTTAGAAAATTGCTAATGTACTGAAATATACTTTGGCATTGTAATCACATTGCCTTATTTATTAATTGCCTTATTAATGAATTGCCTTATTTATTAATCACATTGTACATATAAAGAATACATCTAAAACGAAAGTAGATAAAATTTTAACTAATCCTGTTAAGATGAAAATTTAATCACATTTTCGTATTTGAAAATGATGAAATATGCATTTTTCAACTAACGGTTCAGTTTATTTTATATTATTTCAAAATTAGTTTATAAAATACATTTGCGCATTTATGTTTTTTTTCCAAAGTGAAATATTATATATATATATATATATATATATACATATATATATCACCTTCATCTAGAACGAATAAGTGGCCATGCTATAAAACCCTAAACTAGAAATATGGATTTACGAGATATGCGTATAAGGTAAACAAATAACCTGGATGGACAAAATGATCGAGAATTCCCAGTCAATACTTTTCTAGATGCTGAAACAGTAAACTGTGTAAAAAAAAAAAAAAAAAAAAAAAAAAAAAAGTTGAAAGACACTGGATGTTTTTAAAAATAAAAAGTATCTTATATTTTGAAGGAAAATACTTTTATGTGCAACGTTTTGCAGATCATTTAATAAGCAAATACCAGTATCATAATCATGGTTTCCAAAAATTAATTATTAATAACAACAAAAATAGTTTCTTTTTCATTTAACTATGTAAGGAAAGTAGAAGGACAATAATACAAAATATAAAATAAAACCAATATTAGTAAGGAATACTTTTCCCATTTGCTTTTATGACTTCGAATATTTTATTTGGTAGGGAATCCTATAAAGTTTAGGCTCCTGTTTGGCAAAAATTATCCTATGAGCTGTTGAAAGCTACTTGAAGCTCAATAAGGAATTTAAACATTTTCCCACAAGGATATACTCAACAAGCAAGCATTGGCCAGGTGTTTTCTGCTTTGTTAAGATCAGGGCTTTTAAATGACTTAGGTAGAAACTGCATATTATTTGCAGCGAACCAATTTTTAACTCTAGGTTGATGTGAATGGCAGCTTTATCTTGTTGAAACATCCACTCTTCTCTCCTAATTCAGAGTCAAAATAAAGAAGCCCAGAATTCAGCACTTCAATATAGCCTTTATATTTCTGCTTACCACTGAAAAAGATCAGATTTGTTCTTTTTCCATATCCATTTGCTTATTAGATTACACCTCCCCTCTCATTTGTAGGGTTGTATAAAACTCTTCTACATTTTACAGATAGTACCAGTATTATTTTTAACCAACTAAATCGTCTATATTAAACTTCTTCTCGTCTAAAAATATTATAAAAGTTTCATCTTAAGTCCTGAAGTATCTATTTCCATATATACTTTAAAAATTTCCTGACATACATTTTAAAAATTATAATTAATAAAATTATATGCATAATTGATTAATATATATATATAAATATAATATATTTACAAAAAGATTGTGTAACAGAAAAATGCATAAAAGTAAAATATAAAAACTTGATATAAACTCTGATATAAATATTCTACCGCAAAATCATAAGCTAAGAAAGTAACTTTTAGACATAATGTCAAAGTATTCATGAAAAAAAAAAAAAAAAAAAAAAAAAAAGGTTTTGGTTCCATTCATATTTTTTTTTTTTTTTTACTTTTTTTAATATGTTTGAAAAGTTTCCTCTTCTTCTTTTTTTTTTATCTTAAATATAAATGCTGCTGTCAATTCTTTTCTTTAGAGGTCATATATCTTCCATAAAAAGAAAATACAAAGAGCATGTCATCATTGTACTTTACTTCTTTTATAATATTACAAAAAGTATGCCCCGAATATATATTTTTACTCTAAATAGTGAAGAGCAAAAAATGTTTTCCTATACATTTTCAAATACATTAATTATTTTAGGAAGTGGTATGTATTTATAACGGTTTTTATAAATCTATGTCGCAGTACCGATTACTTATTGTTTCAATTTGTTTAAGTAACAACTCTTTTTAAGAACTTTCTTTAAATAAAGTCTATTCATACCCATTTTTCATTATTAAGCTTTTTGATACCATGTTTCTTTTTCCTTTCCAAAAATAAAGAAAATATCAATATTCTGCTAAAATAAAAACAAAAATTAACTGTAGGACGAATTGTGGAAATGAGACACATATATTCCAGTTGTCTTTCTAGTTGAGGTGGCAATATAAAATATAGTGAAAAGTTCAGTTCCCTTGTTCTAAATTAATTTTAATATGCAGTCAGTAACAAAAGTATCCTAACAATAGCAATAATTCCTATATAAAAAAAGTACACTTAATACTGTTTTGTTAAATAAATTCTTGTCGAATAATGTTCTTAGACTAACTAAAAACATGATTCGACAATGATTTATTTAACAAAATAGCATTAAGTTTACTTTTTTTATATAGGAATTTTTGCTAGTGTTCGGATACCTTAGTTACCGACTGTACGTTTGAAACAATTTTATTGACAGACACCTATTCATCCTTATTCATGTCTTTTTTTATGTGTGATAAATTGCAAAATAACTTTTTTGCTGAATGCAACTTAACGCATGCTGCAAACAATTTTTGTTCGTTTTTCTTTAATTTCATTGCAAAGTGGGTATATCTTCTTCTTGTTGGACCTTCAATGCTAAACGACCTAAAATAATGAACATTAGTTATGATGCATTTTAAGGTCAACTTTTCAATTCAACTGAGACATATATGTCCCAGAGGAGTGGAGATTGTTATTGGACTGCATTGAAGATCTTGATCAAAAAATTGTTATTTACCATCTGTTTTCTATTAATAAGTCAGTTCATGATCATCACGGAACCACTTTAAAATTGGAATTTAGATTAATTCCGTTAAAAATTTTATTTTAAATATTCGTTCACATAACTTACTTTTTTTTTTTTTTTTTTTTTTTTTTTTACAATTAGAACTGAAAGTGTTGAATAAAATTCTGAATTTTGATATAGGATCTAAATTCGACTACTTTCCTGGTTCGGCATCTATCGAGCTTGTATTACTTATGCTTCCTTTAATAAAAAAATAATTTGATATAACTAAACTTGAAAAATTTTATAGGGAAGATCTTATTATCTCCAAAGAGTTCTGTAAATCAATGCTTAAATAGAACACTTTACATAAAATTCTTATTGTTTTTTTGACTAATTAAGACAGAGTTGCTGTTATTCTAAATAAATTTTTATCAAACCTTGTTGTTTTTGAGTTATTAAAAAGTTATTAATTATATAAAAGAAAAAAAAAAAAAATCACTTGATTTTTCCAACGTTGTTTGGATTCCATGGTTGTAAAAAATAAGTATTTTTGAAATTAATTCTACTAATAAATTTAAATGTTACTAATGTTCGGTTGGAAATATTTACGGTTTGCCTAAAATTCATATAACTGTTTTCTATTCTCTCTCATGTCGTTGATTGTACTAAATTCTTTCAGTATGCAGTATTTCCCATCTAAAAACAATCTGCAGATAATCTGAAATTATTTGAAACAAAACTGATAAAATCTGCAGAATAACTACAGTTTAAAGTCAAAATAAATAAATAAATAAATAAATAAATAGTAAAAAAAAAATATGCAGTTTGAAAGCAAGTAATTTTTTTCCTTCAAACATTTTATTGATCCAAATACCTTCAGATTACCTGGAGTTTTGTGCAGTTTTTGTTTTCTTCTTTAAAGTTTTATCGCTATTTTTTTTATTTATTTATTTTTATTTTTATTTTTTTTAACTGCGTTATCCGATTTCCTTACGACTATTACCACTTACCACTGTTTTCTCTTAAAGATTTTATTTTTTACTTCTATTCCGATCCAGTATGTTTGTGATAATATTCATGTAATTAAATGTGTATTCTTATAAAATAAATCATTTCATCAAACTCATTTTCTTCTGTCTGTAGTCCCAGAAAAGAAAAAAAAATCTAGCCCGATTATCAGCAACAGCTGGCAGAAAAGGTTTCAGACAAATGTCTTAAAAAAACATGTCGACAATAAATTCCCTGTAATTTTACGTTCTGGCAAACATACAACTCTGAACGGAATTCTTTAAGTTGCATTAAGAAAACAACAACTCTATTACATCAATCGCTATTTGTACGAATGTATGAATAAACTCTCTCAACCAATAAAACTACACATAAACTTTCAGTTTCAAATACGAAATTATTCTTAAATGACGTCGCTGAAAAGCTTACACATTACATTTCAAAGGATTTGATTGTAAACGTACAGTTTGAAGGTGGGTTTGAGCAAATTACGTAGGTTAACAGCTTTTGCTCGTAAAAAAATGCCAAAAGACTAAAATGGTACTTTCATAACAATAATTTAGGGGTTTTGACCATTTAGCTAGTAAAACGGTAATTTCCCATAAAATTATGTGGTCAAATCCCGTGATTTTATTTTATTTTATTTTTTATTTTATTTATTTTTTATTTTTTTACAGCGTTTAAATTGCTATAACTTTAAGGATTTATTCTTCCGTAAAATAAATTGCGTTCATATGGGTCTTGTTATCTCAATAAGCATCACTGAGAAATTTTCGAAAAAAAAAAATCCAAAATTAGAGATAAAATAATTTTTGGAGAAGATAAATATTTGAATTTTATGCAAGAATTTGATAGTATGAGGCTTCAATTATATCTTTTAGAACAATATGAGAAAAAATAAATAAAACATGTCTTAAGATTTCAATAACAAATTCAATTTTTTTTAAATACTTGTAACACATATAAGTACCTTTTTAAAAATAAATTTCAAGGTTTTTTAATAAATAATATTACAAACATTGAACACTATATATATAGTGTTCAATGTATATATAGTGTTCAACTCTACAAAATGTTGTTTTTTATAAAAGAAAAGAGCAGGAAGTTAGGGAAGAACAAATAAGCATTAAATATATATATATATATATATATTATATTGAAATAATTTTAATACATTACTTCAAAATTTCTGTCTGAATATTGTTTTAATAATACGTTTCCGAACATTAACATTATAAAAATATATATATAATTAATGGAATATTTCATATTTTTGGCAGTAAAAATAAAATTATGATGTATTTAAAAAAAATAAATAAAAATAAAAATAAATGAAAATAATTTATCTTTCAAAATAAATTTAGTATATATAAGTTAAACTTTAATATAAGTTAAACATTAATATAAGTTAAACTTTAATCTGCAAATTAATAATCTTATTTATTTTAGACTTTTCAAATTTTTATAAATACATTATAAACCATTTTTTCCTGTCATCAAGAAAATTTCCTAAAGCCTCATTAAAGTTCTTAATTAAATTTTCTTCTCATAAACTTTATGCATTTAAAGCAACAATTTATGCAACAATTATAAATTCAATTAGTCTGAATTTAATGAATCACGGAAGTATGTTAATAAAAATTCTAACTTTTATGTTAATGCTAAAGTCATTTAATTATTCTGGTATTATTTACTTCTAAAATTAAGAACTCGGTACTTCAAGTTGGTTTAATTATATTTTTTCTAAGATTTAATTTATTGTACAAAGTACAGAATGAAATATTCTAAAGTATTCACGGTGATTTTAATTCAACTTATAAAAGATAGTATATTATTGTTTGAAATCCATAATTATAAAAAAAAAAAAGAATAAAAAACATGAAGTTGTATTTATAATTGTTCTCACTGGTGCAATACTGATGCGGCTGGCAAATATACGTTTTCTTTTAGACGATAATGGACATAGTAGGTATTAAATCAACATAAAAATAATCCTATATACCCTTAGACCTCACTTTGGACACTTTCAATAAATCCTTTTAAAGCACAATAGGAAAAGAAACTGTGATACGTTTCTACGAATTGATTTTTATTTGAGTAAATAACTTAAGTAAATTATGTTACACACACATAAAAACACACCTATGGATTTATAATTGTATGTGCTCTTTAATACATGAATTCTTTAAATTCGCTTTAAATATATGTACATCTTGAAAATAATAATTTATAATAGTTTAATGAAGTAGATTTGAATTAAATTCAATATGAAAATTTAATAATTCAAATTAAAAATCAACAAATAGCGTGTAATTTAAAAAAAAAAAAAAAAAAAAAAAAAAAAAAAAAAACTATATGCATATAATATTTAATTAATCTCATAAATCACAAGGCATTTGATTCATTTTCAAAAAACGGAACATCCTAACTGAAAAATCCTAATATCTGCATTTTTTTTCTGTTAAACTAAAAACAGTGTCTGTCACTGACATCTAGAAACTAAATTGCGTCTATTAAATATAGATATATCTCCTTATTATAATTTCTACTTCCCTTTGCTAGCTACTTTTCAAAGGCTTTTAGACCGTTTATCTATATTATAGTAGTCAAATGTTTTAAAAGACTCTGCAAATAAATGTGAACTCAATAGCTGCGTTTTAGCAACCATAATCTTGTTTTATGACCCAATTCTAAAACAAATCAAGCAAAAATTTCTCACAATACTAAGAATCCATATTATTCATAATATTCATAATATTGTTTCAACAACTAGAAAAGTGTAAACTGGAAATTTGCGATCATTTCGTCTTTCTAAATTATTTGTTTAGTTTTTACGCGTAGCTTGTAGATATATATTTCTACTTTTGGTATTTATAAAATGACTACTTATTCCTTCTACAAAGAGGTGGCATGACCCCCCCCCCCCCCAGTTTACTTACCTGATGATTATTTTAAAACACATATAACATTCAGGATACAAATTATACTAGCATTAACTGTAGAGCTGTTAAATTCTTATTTTTACGTGAACACTTATATATATATATATATATATATATATATATATATATATGAAATTATAATATATGTTTTCAGACATATAAAATTTGAAAATATTTAACAAAAATAACTAAAAAAAAACTTACCAGAAAATTATTAAATGTGAAACAATTCATAAGTAAAACTTATGCAAAACCGTAAAATAAATGATTTAAACTGTCAAAAAATGCCCCGTATGACTTGAGACATACGTGTGGGGTTATATTTTACTATATTTTATGTCATGTTTTTTATTTTATGTATCATGTTATTAATATTTATTAATAAATTAATGCATATAATTAGTTTATTAATATTATGTTTTTATTGTTTACACACACACACACACACACACACACACACACACACACACACACACACACACACACACACACACACACACACACACACACACACACATATATATATATATGTATATATGTGTGTGTGTGTGTGTGTGTGTAAATATAAGTAATATAAGTATATATAAGTAACATATATATAAGTATATATATAAGTAAAGCAAAGGGAGATAGCTCTTTCAGAGAAATACTGCACAAAAGTGATTGGAGGAAAAGAGCAGTCGTACAACAAGAACAGTAGAGTGCCGACTTAAATTTAATATTGATTTGTTTCAATCGTCTAAGGCAATACGTGTTTATTTTGTCTTGTTTTAAAATATTAACACTTGAACTGTCATACCAATTCCTAGGAATTTCTATAAAATTGCAGCTGTACAAAATATTTTTTAATTAAACGATTTCTCCTAAGATACTGACTTAGCCTTACGACGTGAACACCAACAGTTATTTAAACAAGCGAACAATTACAATGAGTAAGAAAAGCCAGCAAAATCCTTCCTATAAGAAAATGGGCGATTTTTCGCATTTACTACGTCGGAGAGATTGCACATTGATTCTATTAAATTTTACACTAGGAAAGGTTACGCAACATATTGACATTGACACGGCAATGAGCATGAGTTTGTTAAACGTATGGAACTGTATCCGATAACAACTTCAACAAGCATCTGAACTTGTCCAGAAAAGAATTACACACACGTTTCTAGAAGGAGTTAACTAGTGGCAGTTGGCTGCACGAAAGCGACATCATTTACAACAGTAAATGCAATGATTGTAAACAAGGTCAGTTAACGTTACAAACAGGAAATCGTTCAAACTGAAACGAAAAGATACTAATTTTAAGTTAAACAAATTATCTAGTAACTTAATGTTATTTTGCAATTTTATCTGATCTTGGTAATTGTTTTTTCATTTTATTTTTATTTTCTGTTATTATTATTATTATTATTATTAAATAAAATGTCCATTCATAATGCAAAAATATTTGTTTACAAAAAATATATAACAATAAAATTTAATTGCAATTATTATTGTTAATAGTTTAATTGTAGTTAAAATGGCATGTAATTTCTCCTACCCATGGACGAAATCTCTTTTACTCTGTAAGGAGACATTGCGCAAATTTTCTTTTTTGGTCTTATTATAGCTGTCACATTAAATTTTATCATAACAACAGATCAATAGTGGAAATGCATAGAAAACAAACAAATTCAAAAGTATTTAGCAAACATTTTAGCAAAAAATATTATATATATATATATATATATATATATATATATATATAAGATAAAATTTAAATATAGGAGGGATTAAAACTTGAATTATTAAATAAATAGAACTAGAACAAAGTTTTTATAAACCAGTGCGCAAATGCAGCAAAAGGAAGTATAAAACTAAATAAGCAAAACTATCAAAGCAGAATGAAAATTTAATCCTAAAACACATGAAGGCCTTCATCAGGGGAGCTCCCCCATGTAGGGAAAGGAATATGAGAAGTATCTGACGAAACGCTGGTAATATTACCAAAAAACACGTTTCTAGCCCCCAGCGTCTCACAGATGGATGCGAGACCATACATCAAACGAATTTTAATTAATACAAACCATGAAAATTAATTAAATTTTGTGCTTGATTTCTGAATTTAATTGCTTTTTATGCTTTGTATTAACTAAAATTCGTTTGCTGTATGGTCTTACTTCCATCTATCAGAAGTTGGGACTAGAAACGTGTTTTTTGGTAATATTAACAGCGCTTCGTCAGAAACTTCTCATATACCTTTCCCCATATAGGGGAGCTCCCCTGATGAAGGCCCTCATTTGTTTCGAGATTAAATTTTCATTCTGGCTTTGATTGTTTTGCTTATATATATATATATATTATTTTGTGTGTGTATATGTATATTATATTATTTTGCGAATTGTATAAAAAGTCTATTATTATAATAGACTAATATATATTATGTCTGATAAATATTAATGAAACATTTTTCATTTTCATTTTTTTTCCACAAATTACATGTGATAACATGACATGTTACAGGCATTCGTGTACTCGTAATAATATGAATAAACATTCTTCATTTAAAAAAAAAAAAAAAAAAAAAAAAAAAAAAAAATGTCTGAAAAAATTTCACGCATTTTTACACATGTTTAATGCATTCTTAATAATTATAATATAAATAATAGCAATAATAATTATAATAATATTTGCAACTCTATAATAAGAAATTTATATGATGTGCCTGGTAATATATTAAGAGTAATTTCTGCATTGAATAAAAGTAAAGTCACTTGTTGTAGTATTTGCGTAAGGAACGACAATACTTTATACCTGAAAATACTATTAGTTACATTTAATAAACTATAAAATAAAATAAAATAAGATAAAAAAGGTAAAGAAGAACATTCTTCAGAATTATTTTCTAATATATAATTTATTGAAGAAGAAATTTTTTTCGCTTACATTTTTACGGAAAATATTCTATTTAGTTTTTATAGTTTCCTTGTAAGTAAATTACTTTTCTATTTTTCTCCGTGTTTGTTTGCGTTTTTTTATTCCTTGAAAATTTTTGACCACAGCTGCTCAAATAGCGTGAATCATTAGATGAAAAAAGAGTTTTTCGTCTTTTTGAGTATTTTCTTTTATATTTATATGCCTGTAACGGAATATGATTGCTGTCATTTTTAATATTTCGTTCTTTCAAAATAGAATATGAATGGTTTCTTCTTTTTGTATCACATTTTAGGAATTTGTCATTGTGGTACATTTTTCGTTTTGTACTTTTTATTTTATTTTATTTTATTTTACTTTATTTATTTATTTATTTATCTATTATTATTATTATTATTATTATTATTGTTGTTGTTGTTGTTGTTGTTATTTGTAAAACACTCAAAAAAAATTATCGACATGTGTGTAAATATTTTTGCAGCAAATATTGCTTAAACGGAAATCCTTAATATTAAATAACTTAAAATTTAATTAACTAAAGAATATTTGCATTTTTTTTAAAATTACTGTAAATCCCTTTAAACATAAAAATTTCGGTAACTGCTGAAAGTTTATTGCAATATATGCAGTACAATCTATCAAAAAGATTGCTCATTTTGTTAATATAACATTATTCCAGTTGATTTTTTTTTTTTTTTTTTTTTTTTTTTTTTTTATTGACACTATAGGGAAATATGACAGGATTACTCATGTCAACATGGTTTTAAATATATCTTACTAGTTATTTTTCTTAAATTTGTTTTTAATGTATAGTAAATATTAAACAAACTTCGTTTAGAAGACGTGGTATGGCTTAAAATGTTAAAAATCACACGAGCAATGAAATTCGAATAGGCTAACCCATTAGTAGTCGCTAGTTGGTCGATTCGCCACCCGTTCCTTCAGTGTTTATTCAACTGCCAACAAAATTTTTTAGAAGCAGCATTTGATATACATAATTACGATTATTCCAGAGGATTCACCATTTATGTATATCAAATGCATTTTTAAATTAAAAGCAAAAAAAAGTAATAATATTAAAAAGAAGTCTTGGATTTACCTGCAAATATTAATGATTAAATATACATAATCTGTAATCATCAATTTGCTTAGAAAGTTAAAAATGTTATTATTTCTTCCTGCATATATATTTATTCGCATATATTCATAATATCGTATTTCCTTGATAAATACTTCATTTAGTATTTTACTTGAACAGAACAATACAATGTGTCTGTTAATCAAAGGAGTTACTTATATTATTTTGTACACTATCTCTACAAACATATTCTGTCAAGCAATAAATATGCAGCATCTAATAGATGATTTATTTTTGGTTTGAATCCAAATCTTAAAACAACTTATTATAAAGGTTGAATTTTACAAAATTTTCCTTTCATTTAGAAAATTCATCCTTCATAGAAGATAAACGTAAACAATAAATTGAAATAGTAACTCTAGTAGCACAATAAATAATTTCGAATAAAATATTAAAAATTATAAATAAAAAATGTGATACCATTAAATTACCTTTGTCTCATTCCTATATATACATATATATATATACATAGCCTTGTGGTTTTGATTATATAAAGATAATTTTGATTATTTAAAAAAAAAAAAAAAAAAAAAGTGATAGCAAATTTTGTCAAATCACAATTTTGTCAAATGATTTTTCTTTCCAAATATATACAAGTAACGAAAGTATTGTAATCATGAAAAAGTTTGACATTTAATTGTATTTATACATTTTGAGGTTTCCTGAGCTCATTTTAGCTGTTTTTACAGTGATGTATGGATGTATGAATGTGTGAATGTATGACAGTGAACGCTGTAAAGCTCATTATTCCTATCGTTACGGCCAAGGGGCAGAAGTTCTGTAATCCACAATAGCAGACGTAAAATTCACCTATGTTTCGGCATTATACATAATCATCTGTATAATTTTGGGTTTCAGATTTGTTTATGATTTTTATACAAAGAAAAGGACACATAATAATTCTTATCATAACGGTATAAGAAACGAATTTTCTTTAAAAGTATTTTAACGTGATTAAACTGCATTCAACAAAATGAAATTAACAGACATAATTGAGAGGAATAAAATCAAACTTCCTGTTGAAAATTGTTTGCTTAGACATAATAATTAAATGCACAGGATGATACAAAAGGTATCCGAAAATTTTACGCAATCGTTTCAAATTATGTGCTTCTATTTCTTAGAAGTGTATTTTAACCATAGTGAATTAAAATATATTATGAAAATGTTTAAAAACACTGTTTTTCTGGAAAAGTTTAGGCAGAGATTTACAATTTACAGGGCTAAAAAAAAAAAAAAATAAATAAAAAATCCGATGTGTTGCACCAAGTTTGATTCAAGTATTTATAATATACAAGAAATTGACACAAGTCTGTGAGTTGCAAAGAAGTGTATATACTGACATTTATGCAGCTAGATGAAGACATATACATACAAAGACGAATTAATTGAGATGTATATATATATATATATATACAGTCCGTTAAGAAATTATAAGACCACTTTAATTTTATAAATTATAAGAAAAAGAAAGATTCTAATCATAATTTAAATACATAAAATAACATATTGCTCTATACTTTTTATAATTATTTTGCAATAACTTGGTATAATGCAATACACGTTTAATTAAAATATATATTAGAAATAAAAATAACCTGTTAAGAAAATATAAGACCACTTGTCATAAAACAAAATTGTATAAAAAATTAATATGATATTGGTCCTCCATTTTTCCCAAAGACTTCAAACATTCTGTTTTTCATTGAAGTAACCAGGTGATTATGTTCAGTTATAGAAATATTGTACCATTCTTTTACAATGGCTACTTCCAGTTCATTAGCAGATGAAAATTGTTTATTATTAGCATAAACTTTGCGAGATAATATACCCCATAGGTTTTCCATGGGGATCAAGTCTGGACTTCGACTTGGCCATGGCAAAACATTATTATTTTCTTTTTTAAACAACTCCTGTGTGGACTTAGATGCATGACAAGCAGCACTGTTCTGGTGAAACATCCAGTTAGCACCACCTAATAAACGTCCAAACGGTATCATATGATCATATAGCATAGACTGATATTGTGTTGAGTTCATATGACCCGAAATCCTCTGTAAATCACACAACCCCTCATAACTGAAAGCTTCCCAAATCATTACTGATCCTCCACTCATTTGTCGACCGAAGCATTCTGTTGGTTCCTTCCTCAAGTCGTGCCAATAGCGTTTGTAACCATCGGGACTATCAAGGTTAAATTTCTTTTCATCAGAAAATATAATTTGTTTCCACTCATCATTCCATGACATAACATTTTTAGCCCATTTTAATCTTTCTTCTCGATGGCATTTCAATAACTTTTTTTTTTTTTTTTTTTTTTTTTCAGTTTCATAAATTTCGTATTAATATTTAATTTAAGACTCTTCCAGACTGTTACATGTGAAGTTTTCTTGCTGAAATGTTTCGAAATTTCACGAGTTGAAAGACCTTTTTAGTTGACAGTCGAAAAATTTGTCTATTACCACGTGCTGTCAAAAAATTTTTTCTACCAGATCATTTTATTTTGTTTGAATAATCTTTTCTAATTATGGCATTATGAATGGCAGTTTTAGAACGGTTCATTATCCTCGCAATATCTCTTTCAGATTTACCAGAACCTTTATAAAATAAAATTTTTCTCACTTCGCACTCCGATAATTCTTTACCTCGAGGCATCGTCAAATTAATCGTCTATAACACATTCAAAACCTAAACACATTCAAACCATACTCCAAAATAATCAGATGTAACAAAAAAAAATTACATTGAACCGAACGAAACTCTGCCATGTGACCCCGGTACCTGCGGCAGCGCATACGCCGGCCGCTAATAACATAAAAAAATTCCCAAAAATTAATCTGGAACCAAACGACCCCGACCGGCGTTGCCCGGGCCCATGATAATAACCTTAAATGAACCTTAAATTTGTATGATTTTATATCTTTAACTCGATTATGTTTGAATTTCTATTTTTAAATAAAAGCATAACATCGCAAAAAAAAAAAAAAAAAAAAAAAAAAAAAAAAAATCAGCTGTAACAAAAAAAAAAAATACCTTGAACCGAATGAAATTCTGCCTTGTGACCCCGGTGTCTGCGGCAGCGCATACACGGACCGCTAACAACATGAAAAAAAATTCCTAAAAATTAACCTGGAACCAAACGAACCCAACCGGCGTTCCCCGGGCCCATGATAATAACCTTAAATGAACTTTAAATTTGTATGATTTAATATCTTTAACTCTATTTTGTTTAAATTTCTATTTTTAAAGGAAAGCATCGCGAAACAAATAATCATATGTAACAAAAAAATTACCTCAAACTGAACGAAACTCGGGCTCATCTCGGTGCCTGCGGCAGCGTATATGCTGGTCGTTAATAACATGAAAAATTCCTAAAAATTAATCTTTAACCAAACGAACCTCTGAATCGTGTTTCCGCCGCCTGTGGCTGCGGGACCGTATAGCAGGCATGCTACGCACGTACTGCAAAATTCACTTTCCTCCACCAGGGGGCGCAGTATGTTGCATACGAACATCACCAATCACTTTGTCATTCAATCAACATCACCATCACCAATCAGTTTGTCAATCAATCACCATCACCATCACCAATCACCAATTTCCAAGACCTTCCAAATAAGGTGTCACATGGTGGTGTCAACTGCAAAATCTTTTAGTTGCACTTTCTGCCACCAGGGGGCACATCGTGTTCTGTACGAACATCACCAACGGTCAGGAAATACCAAGGCCTTTAAAATGAAATATAACATGATAGGGTGTTCTGTACGAACATCACCAACGGTCAGGAAATACCAAGGCCTTTAAAATGAAATATAACATGATAGGGTCTACTACAAAATCACCTAGTTCCATTTTTCACCACCAGGGGGCGCACTATATTGTATACAAACATCCCCAATAAACATGAAATTTCAAGACCTCTATCACCAATCACCTTGGATTTCCAAGACCTTTTAAATAAGGTGCCAACTGCAAAATCCTTTAGTTACACTTTCCACCACCAGGGGGCGCAGTGTGTTCTGTACGAACATCACTAACGGTCAGGAAATAGCAAGACCTTTAAAATAAGATGTAAAATGATAGGGTCTACAGCAAAATCACCTAGTTCCATTTTTCACCATCAGAGGGTCGCACTATATTGTATACGAACATTCCCAGTCGGCATGAAATTTCAAGACCTTTAAAATGAGGTGCTACATGTGTGGGTCTAGAACGGATTTCCCTCTCAAACTAATCTCCCCCCTTTCCCCCCTCTAAATCTACTTTTCCCCTCCCCCCCTTTAATATCGAAAATTCTAAATTCGCAGAAAGTGATTTTTTAGTATTCGACTCTAGTCAACATATGTACAATTTCTTCACCGTGAAGTAATTTGGAGCTTAGTTAAGCTCGTAAACGTGTTTTTAACCCGTCTCCCCCCCGGGAGGGAAACCCTTCGACTCTTTTTTATTTTTCTCTTTTCATAGCACATCTACAGACCAAGACCTTTTTTTAGACACCTCAACCAAATTTTTACACCAAGTAGTTCTCTCAATATAGTGGAGAGAGACAAAAACATGTTTCAAATTAATATATAGATAATAATAATAAAATGTAAATTATCTTTTTATCCAGGACCTGATTACTGAAATGGTTCGGGAAAAACAAACTTTCTCTCAAAAATTTCATAGGAACCCCAAAGTGTTTGAAAATAAGGTCTCGATTTACCAAGTTTAGATATATCACACTAACATTTTTTTTTTTTTTTTTTCCTGACAAAATTTACCTAAAGCAAAAGCAAACATATACTATTTTAATGAAATTTTATTATTTAACCACAAAATTCAAAACGTATTGAATCAATAAGTTTCTAACCAACCTTTGGTCTGGATATTGTGAAAAGAAATCATCCAGACATATACAAACAAAACAATATAAAGATAGATTTTATTTTGTACGTCTGTAATATTATATTATTTTATATGTCTGTAATATTTTTATATGACAATATATAGAGAGATCATCAAAATGAATTACACTAATACAGATTTGGGCATTAAGTTTGTCGCATTAAAAAGTTTATATATGTATGTACAGTGTTTATGAAATCCCTCCAGATGAAAGAGGACCCCAAAATCATACTGAGATTTCTCTAGCTTTAAACCTTAATCAGGGCCTATCCTTATCCATATTCTAATGTAGTTTAGAATATATTGCATTAGAGTAATTTTACAAATTGTTATTTAAAGATAATTTTTGATGTTCTATTTTTAGTACAATAAAAAGAAAATAATAAAAACATAATATGCATTTCATATATAGTTGATGACGGTGAGCGATCTATTTGTAGGGGGATTTTTAAACATGACAATCGGACGGGCTTTGGAATTCTCGGGAAGATGTTATAATGCTCTATCTTTGTTACCAAGCAATTCAACTTATTTGTTAAACAAATAAAAATATATGCAACTATATCAAACTTAAAACTGAAATATATATATATATATATATATATATATATTACTGTGGCGTTATGTAGCGCAAGAATATTCTATTATGCAAAATAAATCAAATAATGCAGCCTTTTTTGTAAGTTCCATGTCCTAACTTTGAGATTATAATATAACAATTTTGATAAATTTATCGTACTCATTTGCACTCTTACACATAAAAGTACAATTTGATACTTAATATTTAGATAGAAGCAATTAATAATAAACATCAAACGTTATTTTTTAAGACCTCTTCCCTTAAAATACTTCACGCTAGGCGTCCAAAATGTTAGTCAAGCCACATTGAAGAAAATTAAGAAGCAAAAATACTCAAAAATGAATAAAATTCCTTCAAATTTGTGTGTACTACATAAGATAAACGCAACAGTAGTGGACCCTGTACCAGTGGTGGTCACTTATAATTTTCAAACTCGGAAAATAATCTACCTAATAATTCTGAAGAAAAGAACAATGATCAGGAAGGACATTATAGTCCTCTACTGTTAAACCCTTTGACTAAAAATAATTCCGCCCATTACTTTTAAAATAATGATAGTTTAACTAAAAAAAATTGCACTTTTTGTGATTTTGCCGTTTTCTTCTTATCACTTTGAAAAAGAAATTAAATTTTATTTGCTCTCTTTGTGCTTATTTTTAACTGATTTCTTCTAACTTTTGCTTTCATACGAATAAAATAAGTATTCAGAATTCTTTTTTTTTTTTTTTGCTGTTTTTTAAATCTTATATTAACGCATAGTATTTTTATGGGTGTCTACTACTGGTACCAAAGAATGTCATCATGACCAATTGTGAACAACCCTGTCCACTACTGGCTCATGGGCATTTTAAGGTCAGATCCAGTAGTGAACACCATTCTGTAATCTGGAATATTTACAGTTGAATTCGGTGTTTTTAAAAGTCACTCTAAAGTTACGTATTTAGAAATTGATGCTGGTCTGGGACTCACTCCTATGATAGTAAGGAGATATGCTATCACAATTTTGATCTTCTGCGGAGAAGGTGGATCCCAGGTTTTCCCAAATTTAGAAAACTGAACAAAATGGTAATTCTGTTGGATCATGAGATAATCTTGGTGCATTTTACTTTTTTTATTCTCATTTCTTTTTTTCAGTTCCCACTGAAACATCGACACTGAAATAGCATAATTGCGGTCAGTATTTAGAGGGTTGAGCATGAGTGAATTTTATGTCGCAGTAGGACTACACTATGGACAGTTAAAGACGGTCTGAAACTCATCCCCTAAGAATAGTCCGGAAACATTTGATAACCCACAGAAGTTTACTTTTATGGGAAAATGGAGAACATTGCGGCCACAAAGAGAAAATTGTGATGGTATGTCTACTGACGAGCCTTATTAGTGATACCCCTACTGTCTCCAATAAAACTGATCGACATGCAAATTGCTCCCAACACCAGTTTGGCAAATTCTTATGTAAAATGACCTCCTGTTTCCGAATATGACGGCTATTTTGCTCTATCACTCCTATTTTTATAACTTTTCGGCAATTTTGGCTATAAATTTGATTTTTAGAGGAATGGGGGGGGATTATTATTTTAGCTGTTAAATATCTTCTGGGGGGCTACAGAGTTGGAAAATTCTAAAACATGAACATTTGTGGCAAGGGGGAAATTTAGAGGAATGTTTGCCACTGAAGTTATCTCTTACATTTCTTATATTTTTTAAATCTATTATTTATGTTAGTAAATAACCATTATTTATTTTATTTTATTTTTTATTTATTTATTTATTTATTTGCTTTTTGGTGTTAAATTAATTTTTTACATTCTACAAATCAAATTCATGGACATAAAATTACTGAACAGTGATAAAAATTGTGGGAGGGGGTGTGTTTCTAGAAAACGATGGGTGACTGAGCAAAATGGAAGTAATATTTGGATTTAGGAGGTCATTTTACATAAAAAACCGCAAGAATGGTATCAGAGCTCAATTTGTTTTATTTTTTCAGCGCAGTGTAACCAATAGTATAGCACTAGTGCGACGTTAAATTCACTCAAATTCCTGTTCTAAACGTTGGCCCCAACGGGGATTCATGTATGTGAGGACAAACTGCTGAAACAGGTCTGTCCCAAAGACATAGAAATGTTTGGTCACCTCAATTTTAAAAGAAAAATTCAATGGGGTCCACTACTGAAATAAAAAAGAGGTCCACTATTGGGTTTTCAGTGTGTCAACTACTGGCTCATTTTAAGCTCTCCGGATTTTTGATTTTTTACATATATGACGTAAACGCACCATTAGTGGACCTTGTACCAGTAGTCGACACTTTTAATTTTAAACTCGGAAAATAAGCTACCTAATAATTCTGAAGATTACAGCAATGTTCAGGAAGGAAGTTATAGTCCTCTACTGTTAAACCCTTTAACTAAAAACGATTCAGGCCATTAGTTTTAAAATAATGTTAGTTTAACAAAACAAAAAAAAGCACTTTTTGTGATTTCCCCGTTTTCTTCTTATTACTTTGAATAAGGAAAGAAAATTTTATTTGTTCTCTTTCTGCTTATTTTTAACTTATTTCTTCTACCTTATGCTTTCATACGACTAAAATATGTATACAGAATTGTCTCCTTTTGTTGTCTTTTAAATCTTGTATTAACACATAGTGTTTTTATGGGTGTCCACTACCGGTACAAAAAATGTCATCATCACCAATAGTGGACAGTTCTGTCCCGTACTGGCTCATGTGACTTTTAAGTTCAGATCCAGTAGTGGAAACAATTGTGTAATCTCGCAATTTTAGAGTTGAATTCAGTGTTTTTAAGCGTCACTCTAAAGCTACGCTATTAGCCATTGGCGCCGGTCTCAGTCTCACTCTTAGAAGGGTAAGGAGACATGCTATCACAATTTTGATTTTCTGCGGAGAAGTTGGATCCCAGGCATTCACAGATTTAGAAAACTGAACAAAATTTAAATTCGTTTGAATCATGAGATAATCTTGGGTTATTTTAATCTTTCTATTCGTATTTCCGTTTTTTTTTTTTTTTTTTTTTTTTTTTTTTTTTTTTTTTTTTTTGGGGGGGGGGGGGGTCAGTATTGGACTTGTTGGTTAAGTTCGGTTCCCATTGAAACACCACCATTGAAATAGCATAACTGCAGTCAGTATTTAGAGATTTGGACATAAGTGAATTTTATGTCGCATTAGTGCTACACTATGGGCAGTTAACGACGGTTTGAAACTCACTGTTAAGGATAGTCCGGAGACATTTGATAACCCTCAAAAGATTAACTTTGATGGGAGCATGGAAGTCATTGGGTCCACGAAGAGAAAATTGTGAAGGGATATCTCCTGGCTAGCCTTATTTAATGATTCCCAGACTGTTTCCAACAACCAATAGTGTAGCACTAGTGCGACGTAAAATCCACTCAAATTTCAGCCCTAAATGTTGGCCCCAACGGAGATTCATGTATGTGAGGACAAACTGGTAAAACGGGTCTGTCCCCAAGACATAGAAACGTTTGTTCGCCTTAATTTTAAAGCAAAAATTCAAAGGGATCCTCTACAGGAACAAAAAAGGCTCCATTACTGCGTTTTTAGTGTGTCCACTACTAGCTCATTTTAAGTTCTCTGGAGTTTTGATTTTTTACATACATAAATGCTACAATTAGCGATTTTCATTTCACAGTCGGTTAAGAAAGAGTTAATAAAGGTGTGAAATATTAATTATTTTTTAAAACAGTAAAATTTAGGAAATTACACAAAAAATAGCGGAAAAATGTCTTTAAACTGTCCACTACTGGTACGTTTACCTTAATTAAAATATCTCCGAAGCAATTATACTTAAATCTCAAAATCCCATATACTCATTAATGAGTATATTATCATGTTCAAAAATTGTAATCGAATATCGTGAATGCCAATAACTCAAACATAGACTCTTAATCATGTATTATTCCACAAGTTAGATTTAAACTCCTACGAAATATAGTTATAGAGACTGAAGGAATAAATTAGGTGTTTGAACTATTTCGTGTGTTATATTTGTATAGATATTCTGTTAAAGAACTTCTATTAATTCAGCATATTTATAATATATTAATATATTATAAATATTACAAATATTAATTGGAAATCAAATGATATTTCATAAATATAACAAACATGTTTTCTATTTTGGAACATATTACTGATTTCGAAATGAATATGTTCATTTGCTCATGTTTGAACACTTTATTTTTATCTCAGGGCACTGGCCTAAGCGTAAATCTGTTAGATTATATGATAAAAGATAAACCAGTATACATTTTCTTTTTTATATTATCTCTTTAAGTCAATATTGTTTTATCAACACTTAAGTTGGGTGAACAGTTTAAGTCAGTTACACGACATTTAAGTCTGTTTACACGAAAGTTTTTTATAGTTGTGTATCTAAGATATTCCCTTCAGAAGATAGAACTCTTTAAAAAATTCATCGTACTCGTATAACAGATATTCAAATAAACAAAAAAATACCAATACTCCTCATAGGCTGGAACAGTGTACAATGTAAAGGGACATCATGACAATGAATATCATGCGAATATATTGGAAACGTACTCTCTTAAAATTTCACTACTAGATATTGGTCAGTGATTGGTAATGTATATCCAATTCACATACTGTATAATGAAATGTATGAAAACCTAGCGTCTATGACTTTTTCTCGAAGAAGGAAAACGAACATTTAATTATCTATAATCATTCAGAATTTTATAATAAATTGTTAGATATGCGTGTAATTATTTTTTTCTAGAATAAAGATTCTTTGAGTACAAATGAATCATACTGAAATTTCTCTGAATGTGGAAGTAAAAATAGTTTTGAGTTTACATAAAAATAAAATTATTTTTATGTCAAAACTTTCTTCAAGGTGAAAGCTTACTGTTTAGAATATAATATCCATTGATTTTTTTTTCTTTCTCATTATCCTTTAAAATATAATTTTCAAAATATCCTATACATTTTTATCATTAACTTTTTTAAAGAATAAAGATCACCCATGCATTATTAAGCAAAAATTATAAACCATTAAAAAATAAATATTTGTTTTAATAAAAAATATTAAAAATAAATATTGCTTAAAATTAATTTGTAAATACAATACTTAATATTATTTATTATTTTACCATGTCATTATTTAGGTATGAAAAAAAAATACCCCATTAATATTAAATAAAGATTTTTGATTATGTTAATTTTAATTGTCAATGAAGGATTAAAATGAAATATTTGTATTTCTCAGTTGATTTTATTTTTTTCTAAATCTATGTTTTTTGATATTTTAATGATATTTTAAACCACATGTTAATATATATATGGTGTTATATATATACATATGGTTATGTATGGTTGTATATATATATATATATATACACATATGGTTATATATGGTTGTATATATATATATAGATAGATAGATAACTAGGGTATTATTACAATGTTTTCCTTGTAAATATTATTGTTAAATGCTATGAAAAAAAATATTTTATTTTATTTTATTTTATTTATTTATTTATTTATTTATTTATAAATGAATAAAATGAATACAATTCATATTTATACTAAAAAACTTTCACTATGTACTTAAGTCCTCGTTTTTTTTACATTTAATAAAAAGATTTAATTATATATTTTTATTGTCTAAATGCATATAAAATTAAATGATATGTATTCATTAATTATTGTTGAAACCAAACTATTATAAAATGGCACATTTTTTTCTTATTTCACAATCTAATAAAAGAATAAAGTTGTACTCATTTATACTTATTTATTTCACTTATTTATTTATTTATTTGTTTTTGTATAGTTTACAACCTCTTTTATTCAAACTCATAAATAATCCTTTCAGAAATCATCATGTAAGATAATAATTATTTTTTTTTTTCTGTGCATCTAACACGGCTTTATAACTCCCTCTGGAATTCTACGTAGATCTGAGAGATAAAAAAGCTAACCACTAAAAAGGTTTTATTGCTAACACATAGGATAATAAAATAAATTTCATGAAGTAGATATGGAAAAAGAAATCTCGTTCATTAGGGTCAATTCTAGAATAATACTCATCAATTCAGCATTTCTTTGTAGTTCATATATTTAGATAAGGTGTAAAACTATATTTAAAATATTTAAAAATCATTACGTCTCGTAAAATTCTATTACTTTTTCACTATATGAAAATTGATGCAATTATTATATACAATTAAAACTGTAAATATACTTCTTATTAAAATGTTCAAAAATGGCTCGATGACTGTTTTTTTTTTTTTTTTTTTTTTTTTTTTTTTTTTTTCAAAAGAGCAATAATTCCTCCTTTTTATATGCTATTCATAAAATGTCAGAGAGATGGAGAAAATGATAGCTAGCGGTGGACAATATTTCAAATAAAATATTTTTTATCATTCAATCAATAAACGTCTATTTCTGTACAAAAAGTCCAGTTTCATATTTACACACTTGGTATATTTCAGTGTACACAAATGCCTTACATTTTATTACAGCATTTAATGAAATTAACAACAAAATATAATTCAAAGTTTGTTTTCTCTTACAAATATTTCATTTGAAATCATGAAGGCATCATCAAAAACATTTCTTTAAAATTAAAAATAAGACATTTTTATGGATAATATTAAGTTTTAATTGGTGTTTTTATTAAATTATGGAATATTTTCAGACAGCCGTCTAAATTAATGACAGTTTCATACTTGCCTGAAAAAATTGAAAAATAAAAACATACATTTATAATAACAAATGTTTAAAATTTCGAAATATAAAATTAACATAATCTGTTGATTCGTTTTCTATTATAAATCTTTATTAAACATTACAAAATTGAAGTACCATCCATTAAAATATATATATATATATATATATATATATATGGACGTTTTTTTAATTCCCAATCTTCGCTTTTCTTAAATATTTCAGTTATGTGAATAAAATTTCTTAAAAAGTAACATTTTGAAATTGCTTATGTTATAAAGACATAAAATAAAGATATAAAAAAAAATGTAAAAAAAAAAAAAAGAAGAAAAGAAAAGATATAAATAAAGATGAAGAAAGAAAAGAAATTATAGAGGAGAGGAGAGTATTATTGAATAGTCGGGAAATATGGAATATTGAGGTTTCGGATCCGATTGATGCTCCTTTCTCCGCAAAATACCATGAATTACTCAAGAAAAATTCCCATGAAGCAATACAGTAAGAAGCTACCGTTTTTTGTTGTCGTACCATTCCCTATAGAACAAAGTATGTTTTGTGATTTTCAAGAGTTTTTGCAGGTACGTTTTCAAATATTTAAACGTACTAGTACAAATGAGATTTGAACAATGATCTTAAGCATAATGTATGCTCAAAGAATTGTATTTTGTTATACGTTGGTCGTGTTTAGCTGAAAATATTTTGTCCATCAATTTAAATTTTCATTTTTAAAGATGGCGTATCTGGTATTATGAAATACTAGGTATTTCATAGTATCATCTGAAATTTACTTCATGTATTCAACTAAAGAAACAGAAAATAAAGATGCCGAATGTATATTCTGTCACAGAAAATTCCCCGAAGATGATTTTATAAAGTCTAATTAGTTTTTCTATGGATTAAACAGTTTAAACCACCTATTCCATACTACCGGACTATTTCATATAACCCTCCATTTGTAACTTTTTTTAAAAAACTTTTATAACATTTTTTTTTTTTTTTTTTTTTTTGTGACAATTCATTAAGAATAATTACACTATGCACTCATCATGATTTTGATGATTTTTATTAAAAACATGTAAAGTTATTTTATGAAATATAAAGGGTATTCCATAATACCCTCCTCTCACCTATTATTAAATTTTCTTTAATCTTAAATTAAATTAAATATATATATATATATATATATATATATATTTGTAGTAGTAGTGCAACAACAAATATTTTAACAAAGTTAATAAACAAGAATAAATAAAATGTTAAAGTTTAATTGAAAATTATCCATGCCGAAAATTTAATAAAAGCATTATTATCTCCCTCAACAGGTGGGAATAGTGAAAATTCAACGAAAATATGTTATTTTGACAGTTTGCAGAACAAATGCTAAGCTAGGCTACTCCAGAGTTTAATCCAAAATATTTCAGCAAAATTTATGTTGTAAATTGAAAATATAACAAGAAAATAAATAGGTTTAATATAAAAGTATTAAGCATTGAAATACCGAATTATTCAAATTTGAAAATAAGCAGAAATTTGATTTGTATTTAAAAGTGTTAATTTAAAAACTATTAAAGTTTTAGATTGACATGCTAGCTAGAACATGGCATCACCTGTGACTGTTTAGGAAAGAGAAAAATAACTCCCACTACCAGCATAAGTTAAAAATTCAACATTCATTGTAGTTTGCGATTAAAAAGTTTAACACTCTTAATACAATGGTGAAACATATGGCTCCAACGCCAGTTTGACGCTTCGCTATAGTTAAAGTTCTTAAAGTAAAATTCTGAAAAAAAAAAAAAAAATAAAAATACATTGTTTATTTTTTCACATTCTTTAACATGATTATCAGAAACATAAATGTATATGATTTTTTTTTTATAACACTGGATACTATTGGGGTTAGAAATAACCTCAGTGGCATTTCGTAGAAAAAAAATCATAGGAAAATTTCTATATATTTTTTCATTAAATTTAAATAAAATATTTATTGATCCCATATTAATTTTCTATTCGTAAATTAATAATAAAATAATATTAAACGATCCGTTTCTATGATATTACCATTTTTTAACAAAGATTTAATTAATAAAAATTATATAATATTTTTAACAAAGATATACGTAATTTATCTTATAAAATATAACCAAAAATACACATAATCTATCTTTAAAAATGCAAAGTTCAGCGATTTATTCTATTAAAATATTTATATTGAACGGTTTATTAAAAATGTATATTACTCGATTATAAATTTAAAATACATTTAAGCATTTTTTTTGTTTGTTAGTCGAAAGCTAATTAGTAATTATGATACTCATGAAAAATTCAAGCCGAAGTCTAATATTGTTAAAAACAGGTCCTACAGGTCTGACATTGTGACATATGAGGATACAATGCTATCCTTATTTCAGTATTTTATAAAACATAGTAAATTGCATGTTATAATTAAATGGTTAAATAAATAAAAGAAAAAGGCAATATATATATATATATATATATATATATATATATTGAATGGAAAATTTTTAAATTTATTGAAAGGGAAGATTTTTTTTTTTTTTTTTTTTTTTTTTTAATACCATTGATTCTTGTTGAAATCCTCAAATCATATAATGAATAAATATGTAGTTATGGAATTTAAATAATGGACGTCTAATTTTCAACACTGTATACGCCTAGCAACAGATGCTGAAGAATATTTCTTTGCATACGAATTGGAAATGCTGATTTCAGACATCAAAATAAATTTATGATGAAATTTCACCATCTAGAAACACATTTTTCTCTTCGACTGGAAATTAAGTGAATGCATATGTTTCTTATCAAATTATTACAATTGATGAACAGTTAGTGACATTTAGAAACAAGTATTTATTTCATCAAAATATACGCTGTAAACAAGGAAAGTGTGGTTTAAAAATCTGTTCTGCTTGTAATACTAATGTTTAAATGCTTCTAATTTCTAATTTGCGAGTGTTTACATTAATATAAAAAATAAACGTGGAAAGAAAGCCCTGGAATACAGAAATTTTAAATATGGTGAAAAGAAATGAAAATAATTAAAAAAAAAAAATATCACAGAATGCAACTGTTTTTTAAAATCATTATTGCAAATGAAATAAAATATAAAATATCATAATTTTGGGAATTGTAATTACATTAGAATTACATGAAGTGTTTATTAGTTCTAGGGTAGAAAATGACACTTATCATCCTTTTAGTTTTCAAAAATCATGAACAATTATTGCTCAAACAAGGAAAATGTTGTGAGCTTTATATATTTTTCTACTGTAAATGAAACACTGAAAAAGAAAATATTACAAGTTATGGGTACAATAGCTCGAAACCAGTGTCAATATAATGGACAAAATAATGCATAAATGTTAAATGATATCCAGAAGATTTCCAATAACTATCTTAAATAATATTTATGGCTTCAGTAATTCAGGTTTTTGGTTATATCTGAAATTTAATTGGGAACAACAATGCAATTATAAAAAACAACTCTTTTATTTTAAAGCTAGGTAAATGTTTAGTTCAGAAATGTTCTGACTCTTTTAATTCAGTAGAAGGCAAGGCATTCTATCGGGTTTACTAAAAGGAGAAAGTGTGGGAGATGCATTCATGTATAAGATCACTTGATAGAAAAGGTTGTGAAATTTGTAGGGAAATATTTAGTTTTTGTTTGTATAATTCCTTCAAATACTTCTACACATTGTAAGAAATGTGTATAACGATTAACACATAATTGTATTACAAGTAATAATTGTATTACAAATTTCAAAGTATAAAACAATAATAAATAATACATGTGTAACATGTATAATTTATTCAATCATACTTTCTGACTAAATTTCTAGTAATTGCATTCTGATATGTTCAATGAAAGAAACCAGAAGTCGTAATTAGCTCCAATATAAATTTTAATCTAAATAATCATTAGAACAAAATCCCCGTATGTGCAAGAAATATTATATGTATTACATAATTGTAATTTTAGCCATTCATCCATTATAAAATCAACTTAAATGAAAAACTAAGATAGGAATATGTAAACGTTTAGAAAGCAAAATTTATGTAATTAATTTTCCATATATAAAGCAAATGTAACATATTTCTCATTTAGAATTATTTCATTAACCGTTTGTAGCTTTTTTTAACATGTGTACGGAAACAATGTAGAAATCCTTTTGGGGTCAAATTTGACACCTGTGGTATTCAATGTAACAAAAGAATTCTGGTTACAGAAAGTCTAAAACGATATAATTAATGTAAAATTCAAAATATATGATGAAATTATTGCTATTCTAACCAGAATCGATGAGTCAGTTTTCACTTTTTCTTTCCAGTGTAAGAAAAATTACCAAGCTGTCATGAATAAAGATTTCGAAATTTAATTAAATGTTATCTTGCTCTTCAAAAGACAGCTTAAAAATGTTTTAAATAAAAAAATTTGAACGTAAATATTTTTATCGATTGCAGACTGTCTGACATTTTCGAGAAAATGATTTCTTCTTTCTCCATTTTCAATTTTTATTTTACTTATTATTTAAATGCTTAAAGTGC
Organism: Salticus scenicus; assembly: GCA_963930645.1. Taxonomy (NCBI): domain Eukaryota; kingdom Metazoa; phylum Arthropoda; class Arachnida; order Araneae; family Salticidae; genus Salticus; species Salticus scenicus. Next base: position 115,903,904 of record OZ005652.1, on the reverse strand, counting down.
ACTTTAACCATTTTCAAGCATAATATTACATTCATAATGCCGTACATTACTTAAAACATTCCTTAAAATAAAACATATGATAAAAATGTTAAAAATGTAAGAAAATTATATATAAATAATATTTAAATACATTGGCATTTTATTTTTAACTATCTTATATTAAGAAATTACATCATAGGACATTTTATATAATATATAACTATATACTTATACATATTTGTCTTTGTTTTCTTGGAAATGGTTCTAATGATATTGATAAACGTTCAGATTTAGGGATTTTTTGATGTAAAAATTTGATTGGACGTATCCTCATCTTCAGGAAAATCCATGATTGATATACTATACTGATATGCTTCCTTCATTGGCCTTACTAGATTGATATACTCCCTTCGTCGGCCATTTGAAGTATTTGGCACAGTGTGAGTTTACTCAGAAATATGTGTACAGTTTTTGTGATTTTTTTTCTTTTTTTTAAGAATGCTTTGTAGATTGGACTTATTTCCATTTTAAATTTCCGTTTAGTGTTAATCCTTTAATCGCCGATTGTAAGATATGACAGATATAGGATTTATTCGGAAATGGATATAAAGATTTAATGAAGTTTAGGATTCAGCGCTTATTAGGGGCACAATCGATCAGATTTTCCATTCGCTGTTAACCCTTTACTAGTTCATTGCAAAGTATGGCAAAAACTGGGTTAACTCAGAAAAGGATAAAATGCGTTTGATGGAAGTTTGGGATTAAGGGCTGTTTGGAGTGAAATATTAATAAGATTTATGATCATACTCAGGAAAATTCGTGTTTTCTTTTAACCCTGTAATTGTCGTTTTCAAAATAAAGCAGAAATAGCATTCCCTTGAAAATTTATATAAAGATTCAGATGAAATCTCGAATTAAGCATTTTTGTAGTTAAAAAGAAATTAAATTTATTCTCATTTTTAGGAAAACTTCCGTTCGCTATTGAATCTGTTGCCGCCTGTTGAAATTTATGGCAGATGATGCATTTACTCAGAAATGAATGTAATGACTTTTATTAAAATTTGCAGTTAAGAGTGTTTTGATTTGAAAAAAAAAAAAAAAAAAAAAAAAAAAAAAACGAATACATTCATTCTTATAATAGAAAAAATTGCGTCTGCTGTTAAAAAAACATCCACTTGTTGCAATATAAGTCATAAAATTGGTTTACTCGGAAATGGATAATAATTTCATGAATTATTGAGTTGGATTTAATCAATTGGATTTTACACCATATTCTGGAAAAGTTGCGTTGGCTGCTGTCCACTGCGTCCCCGATTGCAAAATATTTCACAGTTTGGTTTACAAAGAAATGGATTTGACAATTTTAATAAAAACTTCGGCTTAAAAGCTTTTTTTTTTTTTTTTCCAGATAACAGATCTTTTCTATTTATTCTACAATCTTTTCGGAAACAAGTGTTCACTGCTAATCCTCACTCTGCCTTCTGCAAAATAGGACAAAAACCTGATTTTTTTAGAAAGGAATCTAAAGATTTCGACGAAATCTTAAGTTTAACAATACTTTTTTTAGGTGACAAACTCATCTGATTCATACTCTTAGTGAAGAAAAGTTACCATTCATTGTAAACTTTTATTCCATCAGTTGGAATTAATTGTAGAAATGGAGCTTGCTCCAGGTTTTCTCAAGGATATTCCAAATGTTTTTATTAAAAACTTGATGTAAGGTTTCTTTAAGATAAAAACCTAATTGACTTATCTTCGTCGTCTGGAAAATTAGATTATGCAGTTAACCCTTATTCCTGCAGTTGAAAAATACAGCTGTAACTTGGTTCTCTTGAAAATGGCTCTGATTTTTTTAATAAGAACTTAAGGGTAAGTTTTTATTAGATGTAAAATCCATCTGACTTATCTTAGTCTTTACGAAGAATAGCCACTCTTAATTCTTTTCAGTCTACTTCAATATATGAAAGAAACATTTATTAGAATGAAGTTCATAAATATTCAGAGTTAGTGTTTTGTTTACATGGTACTTCAAAGTGAAATACCCTACTCTTCGGTATAAGTAATGTCCACAGGTAACTTGCTCACAACATTGAGAAATGCGATAGAAACTTGGTTTTCTTGAAAATCTTTACAACAATCTTGAAAAGATGAAATATAGAGATTTTATTTTTATTTATTTTTCTTTAATTCTATAAAAGGTTGAAACACAGTCTTATGTATCTACTTCAGAAAAATGTAACGTCGATAGTCTGTGTCTGAAGCAAAATATAGTAGAAATCTCGTATTTTAGCAGAAAGCTTGAATTATTTTCATAAGAAGTTATAGTTAGAGATTTTGTATGATTATTTGATTCAAATTTTCCTTATCTACAGGAAAAATTAGTTTTCATTAGTAACACCCTGGGAAAAAAAAAAAAAAATATCTGAAAGCAAATCACTGTGTCTATAGTACGAATGATTTTTATAATCTAACCAAGTGATCTCGCCCATTTGATAGTACCTGGAAAAAAAAAAATATATATATATATATATACAGATAGATAGATAGATAATGAGATATAGATAGATAAATATCTATGTATGTATGCATAAAATAATAATATTTATTTTTGTCTTCAAAACTGTCGTGGTTGGTATTTTGTTTTTTTCCCTTGGTAAGATGTAGGAACCTATGCTTCAATAATTTGCTGGAAGTTTTGCTGTTGAAACTTCTTTCTGTTTCCACCTTGCATTAAGGGGCTCCACTAACGATTACCTTAAATTTATTTGGAATAAATAATATTTTCTGTCTGGTTCATTTTAAAATTTTCTGCCTACATTATATATATATATATATATATATATATTAATTTTTAAATTATAATTACATTTGGATATTTTCTATTTTCTGTATTATCTTGCATGTTGCATATTATTAAAATAGTTTTCTACATAAATATAATTTTGTATATATATATAATTTACTTTTGCACAATATAGTTTTTATATTTCTACGTTTACTGTGTTTATTAAATTTAAAAAAAAAATATCTATAAAATTTCTTAACATATGGAATAAAGGATTATTATCAGATTTTTATTTAGTAAAATTGCGGATCTGGTACACTTAAAATTGTATTAACGTCACTGTATTTATTGTATAATATGCGTATAAAATACTTTTGTATTATTTTTGAATTATATTTTAAATTTAAAGATTAAATTACATAATATTCTTATTTTTTAAATTGTATTTACTCTTTTATGATTTAACACGTAATGGTATTTAAGATACTAAACAAATTAACTGTAAGTTATTTAAAAGCGATGGCAACATAGTTATTTATTTAAAAGTTATTCTTCTCCTTTACTAATGCAATTGCATCATTTAGAGTCGTTGTAAATATGTTTGTCTATTTAATATAAAAAATAAAGTTTCTCTACATATAATAAAGTAAGGCGTGTATGCCCACATGTGTGTGTATGTTTTCGCTTAATAGGCAAGCGCGTCTCGAAGCTGAAATTCCGAAATTTTTATTAGCTTTTTTTAAAAATAATTAAAATCATAAAAATCTGAAATAATTATCTCTAGTGATAGAAACATAAAAATATAGAGGCGTTCCGTAGCTCATTAGCTCTCTGAGCTATTGCGTATGTCTAATAACGCAAAGATTGTGGTTTTGATTCTACAAGGATTAATTTGCAGATACTTTTTTGCAGATAAGTAATAGTAAAGACACCATGTGGTAGAAAAACATCTTTCTGTGTCTGTACAGCATTCTAAATGACAAGTATTGACACACACACAATAAATAACAAAAAAATAAATAAAATGATAAATTCACAAGTATGATGGTCGCTTTTTAACACGCTTTTATAAGTTTCACCTGTGTGTATGTATGTATGTTTGTAAGTTTGTAACCGCTCTGGGAGCAAACACAAAATTTATATTGTAAAAAAGGACTTTTCCTAAGTGAACGGCGTGGCGTTGAGGTATAGCTCCGCGCTACGAGCCTAAAGGTCTAGCGTTCGATCCCATTCAGGGGAGATTATTTAAAAATGGTCTTTGTCTAATTCTAATTTTTTTTATTATTATTATTATTAAAGATTTAAATGTATGTAAATATTATGTTGTGTCACTCACACGATTTTCTCTTACCCTGCATTTTAATACTAAGATAGATATGTTGTGCTTTTTAGTTCACATTTCTATAAAAGAGTGTTCTTTAATTTTTTAAAACTGTAATAGTATTATAGAAATGGTTGATCGAAATGCTATAAAATTTTTGTACGGAGGACCATTTTGACCTCTCCTCATGCAACTCGAATCGTAATTTTAAAATTTTTAATGAGTTTATTATTATTATTATTATTATTATTTCATTTGGCAAAATTGTCTAGTGCTGTCACTTTTTGTCATTTATTGGAAATTATAAACTGTGTGAAAAAAGATTGTCCGAAAAATGTTTATTGTCCAGTTCCCACTTAAATTGAAATGCCCCCTAAACGCAGAAATGCAAGAATTTGGACTCCCGAACCGCTTTAGCGAACGCAGGGAGACGCTGCCGAAATCAGTGTATTCCCAAACATAGATTTTAAGTGATTTTCAGGAAACTGTTTTTAGATTTTATATATAAACTGATTTGAAATATAATGATTGATGTATATGAAATTTCCTTTAAATGCAGTGATTAATGATGTAGGCGAAGCCTTAATGTTGACGACTAAATGTACTCGATAATATGTTAAAATTTTATTGTAAACTAGAATTCTGTTTAGCCGAATTCTTTATTTTGTTTATTCTTTCTTTCTTTATTTTTATTAGCTGACATCTATTAATTCAATTCTGTAAATTATGAATATAGTTCTACTCTCATAAATTCTTATATCCTTGCATTTTTTTTTACATTTAATTTTATGATGTTAATTTATTAACTTATATTTTTCATTACCACAGTTGTCAGGCCTACCTAACATAATTTGCTGCCGTATATACAAATCTTATGTATTTTCTGACACTATAATTTTTTTTTTTTTTTCTGTATAATATATATATATATATATATATATCTTAATGAACATTCGATAGCTATGCCATTTCTTTTCAGTCAGAATATATTTTATTAAGGAAAAATATACTACAAATAGAAAATAAGTAACTGCTCTATAGTTCTGATTCTCTTGAACATAAAATTCAAGTACAGTATTTAAATTGACATAGTTTAACTGAGCGGATTTTCGACATTGTCACTGATTTATCCTGATTAAGTTTAAATTTCCCATCACACTATAAAACTTCGAGGAAAGTCCTCGAATATATATTCCTTACTTTTATCGGAAATCATCAAAGAATGTATTTCGCGATTCCAACACCAGAGTGTGTAAGAAACGATGTGAGGAAAAATATCCAACTCACTCGGACGGCTGCGTTATTTTCATGTACTACAAGAAAATCATGCCTGGAATTCAGAGAGCTAAGTTTGAAATATTACAGTGATTGAAGAACAGTAAAAATGTCTGCAATATCGAAAGTATTCATGTTGTTTTATTGTTGGACTTATTCATGGAAACTTCTTGCTTCATTCGTAACTATTTTTGTAGCCTGATGAAGAGTTCCGATTAAATATTTCTAGAAATAAATTTATATTTTAAAATTGGTATGTCATTTAAAAAATACAAAACATTAAATCCTTTTCTAGGATATATATTGCTCTAAGCATATAATAAATGTAAATTATATATGTATATATTTATTCACACTTTAGATAAATAATAGCAACTCAGTACACGATAGATATATACATATATATGTAGAGAGAGAGAGAGAGAGAGAGAGAAAACTATTGACATGGATTTATATATATATAAGTTTACAGAATACAAAAACCAAAAGAAGAATTACAAACCAATGCGCAAAATTGCAGCGAAAGGAAATGCAAAACTTAAATATAGGAATATATAAACAAATGAATGAAATTAAACCCCCCAAAACACTGAGATCATAATCAGGGAGGCCCCTCAGTGTAGGGGTGAACGAGAAGTTTCTGACAGGACAGTAGCAATAAGCTAATAACTATCCTTAGCCCCCAACTTCTCACCAAACAGAAAACCACCAATAACTGAAGAGGAATCAAACATATATATAATGTATAAAAATAATAAAAATGTTATAAAATTATCAAATTGCTAAAGGTCCAAGATTACATCAATTCATTTAAAAAATATACAATACAATAAAGAATTACTGAAGGTAAACAAGAAAAATAAAATGAAATAAAATAAAACCCTTCATCTGTATAAACAAACTGACTTCGGCCGACGGGGCTACTCATCGGTACTTAAATATCGCCCTTGAATGTAACGACCTATAAATTCGCACAGCTTAAAATAATTCGAACTATTTGCAATAATGAAAATGATTTAAAATAAGCTTTTGAAGACCTAAAAAGTGCCTTGCAAATTAACTGTTACCCGTCCCAATTTTTATCTGTGAGTTTCCAGAAATTTTCTATCTCTTTTTGTTCTACTTCCTCATTCAAAGGCGATATTTAAGTACCGATGAGTAGCCCCGTCGGCCGAAGTTAGTTTGTTTATCAGATGAATGGTTTTATTTTATTTCATTTTATACTTTCTTGTTTACCTTCAGAAATTCTTTATTGTATTGTATATTTTTTAAATGAATTGATGTAACTTTTGCAATTTGATAATTTTATAACTTTTTTAGTTATTTTTATACATTATATATATGTTTGATTTCTCTTCAGTTATTGGTGGTTTTCTGTTTGGTGAGAAGTTGGGGGGCTAAGGATAGTTATTAGCTTATTGCTACTGTCCTTTCAGAAACTTCTCGTTCACCCCTACACTGATGGGTCTCACTGATGAAGATCTCAATGTTTTTGTGGGTTTAATTTCATTCATTTGTTTATATATTCCTTCCTATATATATATATATATATATATATATATATATATATATATATATATATATATATACATATATATTAGGTAATATAATTTTATACACTAAAATAATCTACATAGAATAATATACAATTAAAGAAAAAAATTTCTATCTTTGCAATGTAAATATTTAATAAAATATTACGATTCATTTTTCCTTGCTACAAACAGTTCTTTATTTAAATATTCTAGTTGAATTATTCTATCATTTTAATATGATGAATAAAAGAAATATGTATACGTATTAGATTTTACATTGAAATGAACAATTACTCTCAATTCAAATGTTTCAATAAATTTTCAAGAGCAGTAAATTCAAATTTTAAAATACTCACTTCCATAACAACGAGTATATTAAAATTCTTTGCTTCAGTTATTCACATTACTTTTGCTCGAGTTACACTGAAAATTTCTTATTTGTAGAATAATTGAAATTTACTTTCGATTGTAATATATCGTAATATATGTATTTTTAAAATGTACATAATAATGCTTGCATAGCTACCTTATTAGTAAAAAAAATGAATTTATATCTTTAAATAAATATTGCATAATTATATTTACTGAACATGTTTATTTTTTGAAAATCACAAAAAAAAAAATTCCTCTTACTTTGTACATAGAAAATATTTGACTTCAATTTGCTAAATTACTTAAAAAAGCGAAATTCTCATTGCGTTTTATGTTTCATTGGAAGAAATATATTGAAAATACAGGTCAACAAAACATTTGGGATATCTGGTTTGATAATTTTACATAATATATATTTTTTTTGTGATGATGGAACCGATACTGAAGCCAGTTTTCCCTATCACATACATATTTTTTGTCAATACTAGGTATTCACCACACAATTTCTTGATTTTTATTCGTTTCTAATATGTTTCCGTGATTAATTATAATTAACCATGGAAAGGTAGTACAAAACTACCATATAGAATAGGATATTTTTGGAATTGACATGTAAGGAATAGTTTCGGCAGACACACTGTATTGACAAAAGCATGTATGTGATAAAGAAAAATTGGCTTCAGCTTCGGTTTTTAGCGCACCAAAAAAACATAAATTTCAGACACAATTATCAAATGAAAATTGTAGATGTAAACCAATGCAATTAATCCTCAAATTATGTTTATTTCATACAATTACTTTATCTATTACAAAAGTCTAATGCATATACAGAAAAATATAATAACTAGCCATGCGAACATAAATGTTTTAAGAATATACTAATTGCACATGTATTGTAGATGATAAACTGTAAACAACAGCCCTACCAAGTTCGAGAGATTCTTCTCTCAGTATCAGTACACGGAAATTGCCGGATTCGTACCCAGGTCATTCTCGTCGTACTATCTTTTCTGAATTTTCCGTAGTTTTATCTGAAACACGTGTAAATAGGTTCCCTTAGAAATATCTCCACAGACAGCATTCCGTCCAGGTCTAGGACCTAGGCGTTGCTAATAAGCTTTGCTCTAAATGCTAACATAACAACTAATACCAAGAACTCATTTAAAAACAGGGAAATTTAATAGGAAAACATAATTATCAAATTTCTACTTATGAGCTTAATAAACCTCAAAGAAAATAAAATATTTACAGAGGCGGTGCATATATATATTCACTAGCAAGAACATACGGAATATCACGTATATTTCGTTAAGCAATTTAAAAATATTTAGACCATGTTTTAAATATTACTAAAAGAAAAAAAAAGAATTTTCAAATTTTTACTTTCTATTGCAGGAAAAGACAATTAAATCCAAAGAAAACATTTTCTATGCTGCTTTCATAAGAACCATGTCTCAATGCGAAAATTTTGCAACTACATCCCACTGTTGATCCTTCAGGATATCTAACACAATGTATTAAATAATTCGCCGAAGAAGATCTAAAAACTATTTAAAAAAAAATAATATAAACAATACATCAATGTATTTATTCTCTGCGGTAAACATGACTGTTTGAGTTTGAGTTGTGTTTGTGCTAGATGACTGTCTTAGTACATTTCAGAATTTAATTAAATATTTTTCCTCTCCGTTTTGAACATAGTTAAAAAAAAAAAAAAAAAAAAAAAAAAAAAAAAAAAAGAAGAAAACTAAAGGGAAATGAAGAAAAAAAACGTAACAAAACTTTATTTGCAAAATATCATATGTTTGACACGTTTGCAAAGTATTCTAACATTTTGTTTAACATTTTATATTTCATTAAACTGGTTTCCACAAAATGTATTTTTGAAGTCAAGACGATATGTTGCATTTGGTATGGGTTATTTTTATTTTATTTTATTTTACTTTTTTTTTATTCGCCAATGTATGAAAATATACAAAGGTATTTTTAATATAAAGACTATATCAAAAAGGAAAATAGTTAAAACTTTTAACTAAAACGTGTAAAATAAAAATTTAATCAATTTTACTTATTTATTTGTTTATTTATTTATTTTATTTTATTTATTTTATTTTATTTATTTATTTTATTTATTTTATTTATTTATTTTTTGTATTTAATAATTATGAAGTATGCATAGTCCAACTAATGCTTCAGATTATTTTATATTATTTCAAAATATACATTTGCACATTTAAATATTTCACTGTTAGAAAAAAAAAAAAAAAAAAAATGCTTCTAGTACGAATAAGTGATGATTTACTATAACTCTAAACTAGAAATATAGATTTACGCGTTATTCGTATAAGGTAAACAAATAACCTGGCTAGACGAATTGATCGAGTATTTCTAGTCTATAATTTTCTAGATGCTGAAAAAATATTATGAATATTAATTATAGAGATTACGAATTATTTGCGTTGTTGCGAATTCTTGCTTGATTTCTTTGAATTGGGTCATAGAGGTCATATTTGGGCCATATAGGTACAAAAACTCGCCTCTTCAGTTCGCATTTGTTTGCAGAGATTTTTAAATAAGTTTGAACACAATAAAATAGGAAAACGATCTAGAATTCTAATAAGGATTTTTAGAACTGGGCCGCGGTAACTTGGTCGGTAAGAGCAGCGAGTTCGTGATCGAAAGATTGCGGGTTCGGTCCTCGAGCCGGCCGAAGACCGTCGTGTACGCTAATGGCGACTGGTGCACGTTAAATTCCGTCGTGGTCGCAAAGTCCTCCAAGTTCCAATCAAAAATTATACCTCTGGGGGTACCGGAACATGGGTTTTAACTCAGCCTTGACCCGGATCAAAATTCGAGTTCCTGTTGTTTGCTGGTGCTGTCATCTATCGCTAGCTTCTGGAGCTAAGACGTACTTCCTCCCTAGTGGGCGCTCCTCTGAAAAACGGAATGACGCACCCCTCCTGCCTTAAACCGGGGCTCGGAATTTCCGAGTAGCATAAGAAACAACAACAACAACAACAGAACTATCTAGTAAACGAAACTGCAATTTATACGAATGGCATAGAACTATGTTTACTGCAGATACAATTTAATTTGTAGATGTCAGTCACAGAAGTTTTTATCAGTGCGTACTAGTTGCACTCCTCTTAGACTCTTGTATGATATATAATGTTTTGATATGTAATCTGACCTACGTAATGATGTCATATTCAACTAAATTTTTACTGATAAAATATTTTTTTACCAAGTTGAAATAGAAATTAAATGTGTTAAGTACCAATATATATATATATATATATATATATATTGGTACTTCCCATGATATTTACATAAAAGCAATGCGTGAGAATTTGTACCTGATGTAACTACAAGCTTTTGGTACAATTAGATTATGAAATTACATATATCATCTCAAAGATCCATCGGTCTGTAGAAAGTTTATGTAAAACCAGACTTCAATTTTTTGTGCCATATTTGAGAAAAACAATATTTTTATTCGTTTTTGTGACATTTTTGGGGGAAAAAATATCGAACATAACAGAAATGCGTGATTCTTTAAATTTGGTGCAACTTCAAGGTTTTAATATGATTAGATTATGAAAATAATATATCTCATATCTCAAGAGCTATAGACCTGTATAAAGTTTATGTAAAACCAGATTTCGAAATTTTCGCCCATTCTCAGGGAATATATATATATATATATATATTCCAAAATTTTTATGTAAATAAATATCTTTAAAAAAATCACATTTAAGTTGTCACTTTCTATACTGTTTTATATGAAATATAGAGTATTTCATTAAAACGGATATAGACAGGAATTTAAAATAACATTTGAAAAGATGGGGATTTTTATAAAATGATCATTTTATAATACTAGTTTTTGTGAAAGTATCGTTTTAATAGAATTTAAAATTTGTTAAGGTTCCATTTTATTAATATGAGTTTCATATATTGCTATTTTAATGATATACACTATTATTAAATGACAACTGAAGATTCCACTTTTTGTCAGGGAGAGGCACAAGAATTTTTATTTTTATTAAAACGTCTTAATGGTAAAATAATACACTTTGGAATTACTGTTTTGAAGAAAATAAAATATAAATAATTCATTTTATTTCAGTACTACACATTATATAATAAATTAATAAATTGCGTAGACGCTAAGGTATTTCATTATTATTATTTTTTTCTATTGCTTATAACAGTTTTGACTACACTTAAGAATTAAAAAGATATTTAAATTTGAAAAATATATGTATATATTACTTAGATAAAAGGAAAAATAAAAATATTTATGTCCGTGGTTTTGTCTTTTTTTTTTTTTTTTTTCCCTTTCTTTTCTGACAGCTCTGTTTTTTTTTTCCTTAGTTCCGTGATTCAACTTAACTACCCAAACATTAAGTTATTAATAGTTGTATGTAAAATAAGAGAAGTCTGAATATAATTCGCTTATTTAACGCAATTGCACTTCAAATAATTTTAGTTCATAGATAGGTTATAATGATAAAGAATTTTTTGTTGTGTCACTATAAAATTCTACACGCTCTATATTCACAAAATCTATACAATTAGTACGAACGAGACCTTATGTATTTAAATTTAAAAATCAACTGGATAAGACAGACGTTATCGCAATTTAAGTAATTGCAGACAAAAGGCCTGAAATAAGACTTTTTCGTTGTGACCCTGCAAAAAAAAAAAAAAAAAAAAAAAAAAGATGGACTCACTAAAATGTACGCCATTCGTATATACAATTCGTGCGAAGGTATGGTGTGGTATCCATATAAATTATCAGTTCATCGGGATAAGAGGTTTAGTCGCTATTTGTCTTTACGTAATTTAAGCATATAAGCCACAATGAGATTTTTTTTGTTGCTGTTGTTTCTGCAGTAAAAAATGCTGTAAGTGGTAGATACACCAAATCCTTTATAGTTCGTGTCGGTGTAACCTGTACCATATGTAACAACTTTTACTTCATTCAAACATAGTTTTCAGACGCTATCATGTTCACTAAAATATGAACACACACACATACACATATGATAAAAAGTCGTGGAAAATCGGAGATATGTCTAATAAGACAGCTCTTATCAGCACCAACACTCGAGGTGTGAACTAGATGTCATGACAGTTAAAATATAAATTTGTAATGTTCTATGATCATTTGTTTTTGAGCTATACAAGACAAAAAAAAAACTAGTTTGCAAATCATTATTACAATATTTTCCTTACATATTACTTCCTTCCCAATATTATTTTACATTACATAATGTATTCGGAAAATAGAAATACTCAGCAACATTTTATTTCATTAAAGCTTTAGATATATATCTATATACACTGCAAATAAAGGCGTCTTAAAGTAAGACAAAAGAACGTCTTAAAATGGATTTCAGACACGTAAATATCTTAAAATGATGCTCAGACATAATAGATAACTTAATTTAAGACACTTTTGTGTCTTAATAAACTGGAGCTGAAAAGAACTAATGTAAAGTATCTTAAAAAAGCCTGATGTCTTAAAATAAGACATTTAAAAATGTCTTAAATTCATTTCACATTTCATCGTTAACTATTAGTAGTGGCGCTATCTGTGACTGGAAATCAAAATCATCTTCATTGTCTAGTTTTTTTCATAGCAAGATGCAGATTTAGTTTAATAAAATGTTAATTTCTTTTAAGAATTTTTTAACTTAGCAACGGAAAAAAACGTATTTTTTAAAATTGAAATTATAATCAAATAACAAGAATTAAATCTCTTAATACAAAATAAATAAATAAATTTTTTTAGTATTTTTTTTTTTTTTTTTTTGTTGATGAGATTTTTCTGAAAATCATTTCAAATGAGTAAAGCTAGCCGCTCTTATTTTACTCCTAGTTTGACACTTTTTCAATTCTATTATTAAAATTGTTACTTTTTATTTAAAGCGGCGCTCATTTAATTAAATGAAAAAGATTAAGACGAACTTGTAGCGAAGAATATTTAACGCTAAGAAAGCGAATTTCTAACTAATCTTACGCACAACTTGTAAACAGCTGTTTTCTTTTTTTTTTTTCCTTTTCCTTTTATTATTTTTTTTTTTTTAAATCTCTTTTGATATAAAACTCTTTTCTTTAACTTTTTTACCTGTAACTAGACGTAAAACAAAACTTTTCTAGTTTTCATATTCATTTTTTTTTTTTTTTTTAAATAACAGTTTATAGAAAGAAATCGTTTTTAAAACATTACAATCTTAGATTTTCATATATATTTTTTTATATTTTACAAAATATTCACTTCTATAATTAAAATTTAGTAGAATTAATACATATTGAGCTTTAGATTTAATCTCGATTGTTTTAAGGGAAAAAATACCGATTATATTATAACACTACAATCTCTTCCGCGAATATTACATTCTTTATTACCATGCGTCTTTGTGCGAAAGCGTGGCGAGATTGGCAAAAGCGTTTGTCTGCGGTAGCAAAGGTAGTAGGTTCGACTCCAGGGGCTGGATTTTTTTTTTTTTAATTATTATATTTTATTTATGCTCTAGAATTTTATAAAATATGTTTTAAACAGAAAATCAGAATCACCACATCACCTTTATTTATTTACTAAAAAGCCTTGAAATGGCAGATCTTTTAAGCCTAACATGGCGGTGTTTTTAAACATAAAAAGATGGCGGCGTTTTAAGACATTTACAGTGTCTTAATTTCAGATGCGGAAAGTTGTCTAAAAAAGTAAGACACTTTTTTTTCGCTTAAAAAATGACCATCCGTTTAAGACACTTTTGTAACTGAATTTAAGACGTTTTCGTTTACAGTGTATCTATATGTATATATATATGCACACTTTCATTTACCTTTCTTTATTTCATTATTAATATATACTCATATATTGGCGATCCAAATACGGTCATCCGAAAACTTATTATAGAAGAAAATATATTTCGTATAAAAATATTCTATAGTTTTTTTTTTTTTTTTTTTTAAACCGTATATAGTGTTTTTACTACATACTGTAAAAGAGTGTACTATATTGTGTTTACTCTCTCTCTCTCTCTCTCCCTCTCTCTCTCTCTCTCTCTCTCTCTATATATATATATATATATATATATATATATATATCTAGTAAAAGCCGAGAAAAGCCAGATTAAAGACCACTGAAACCAAATAGACCAATAAGAATAAAATATCATCAAATTAAAATTACCTGTGAAGATTGTTTGTTAATTACTGAAACAATTAATTTTACTTTTTGTTATTTGAAACAATAAATTTTACTTATTAATTTACATATACAAGGTCTGTCCAATAAATACGCGAACTAAGGCCATAAAAAGCTTATTTTGCAAAATTTAGTCTACATCGATTTTGTCCCCTTCAAAGTACTCTCCATTCGTTCCTATGCACTTATTCCATCTTCTTTTCCACTGTTCAAAGCACCCTTGTAAGTCCTCGGCAGTCAGGCCTTTTACTTTTCTCGTCGTTTCTTACTTTATTGTGTCCACATCTTCCCAATGATGTCCCCGCATCACAATTTTGCATTTTGGGAATAAAAAAAAGTCGCATGGGGCGAGATCTGGCGAATAAGGAGGATGAACAAGGATGGAGATTGAATTCTTTGCCAAAAACTGGCGAACAGTCTATGCTGAATGTGCAGGTGCATTGTCATGGTGAAGTATCCATCCATCGCCTTGGGTCAAATTTCGTCGCATACGACGCACGCGATCTCTCAAACGCCTGGGAACTGTAAGGTAGAACACAGCATTTACTGTTTGACCTTTCCATTTTCGACACACAGTAAAAACAATGAACAACATAAACTAACACAAATTACACAATACGCACAGCTCGACGATCCGCCATGCACTGATTGTTCATTGGGTCTCAGACAACTAGCACCGCTAGTGAGTGAGGCTATAGTCCGCGTCATGGCCGACAGATGGCACCAGTTTGCATATTTATTGGATAGACCTCGTATTTATATATGTATATGCATATACATCTTCAAAGGATCTTACTTTTATACGTTTTTAAATACCTTATGGGTTTACTTTAGTATTTAAGGTTTGTTTTTATTCATCTTGTGCAATGCAAAAGTTTTTTGTACCAATAATAATTTCTAGATTTGTAATTTAAATGGAAAAGAAATAATTCTACATAATAGGATTTTTCTCGAGGTTTAAAAATTTAAAAATTTGACTGTTTTGATTACAATAGTTTTTATAATAGTGTTTGAAGAATAGCTATTGTTTTGGTTTGTTCTTAAATAATCGTTTAAAAACCATTTATTTATTTATTTATTTTTAATTTCCTTTTATTGTTGTTCAATAAATATATAAAAAATGAAAAATACATATACCGCAATAATTCCATTATTTTATTAATTTTACAACTTTTCAAAAGTAAATAAAAATAGAAAATTAATAAAACTATTATTTTGTAAAACTGCTAAACAGTTATGTATTAGTTGCTATATCTTTAAAATTAGTTCATTTGGGTATTTTATTAATTAAATATATGTTCTCTATACATGTATGGATTAGAAATATGGATAATATATTGATGTTTTCTACTTTTTACTAGCGTCTCTTTGTAGCCGATTATCCCTACAGAGCGGCATAATTTTGCGTGAATCTACGCTTGGTGCACAGATAACTAATTATCTGTGTCTTGACGCTATACGCATACAAAATTTAGAATACATATCCAGTAATCAGTAATACGCACTTCTGTACGATTGGCGTAAATGAAAACTAAAAAAAAAGCATTACAGAACGCAACTATCTCAAAATGCATGTATCTCAAAAATGCATGAAATTACATTTTGCTGCTTTTAGTAATATGCATGTATGTAAAACACATTTTAGAAGTGCATTTTTAAAGTAAATAAACAAATTGAAACATTAAATTTAACCAAGACAAAATTAAACAAAACGAATGAACATAAACGCAACATAGAGCTTGCGCATTTTGCTTCACAACAATACAAATCTAAAAGTTGCCTTTGGTGTCTACGCGCATAGCGCCAAGCGTGATTTCACGTCAAACTCACTTAGCTACATAAAGATAATCGGCTACAAAGAGACGCTTCTTACTTTTACATGTTGTGAGGCCACCTGACAGTATGTGGTTTTCAATTCTTGGTTTGTAAATGCGTCTGTGGATATCAATGTTTGTTTTTCGACTCCTATCAGTATAATTTAATTACCACGAATTTCAAACTTGTTGATAAAAAAATAATTACATGAGAAAGTTGTGTTATAATTTTTACTGAGCTTGGAGGGATTCTTATTGCAACAATAAAACTTAATCAAATTCATTGCGTTGATATGTGTTTTTTTTTAATATACTCTTTATTTTAATATGCACATAATGTTTTTAGACTGCATTAAACAAAACAAAATGAAAAATACATACTATAAATGTATAATTATGTGTTACGTATATGATATAATCAGAAAAATTTCCGGAAATTCTTCGAAAGGTCATGCAACAAAAAAAAAATGTATATATATATGAGAACATTAGGTTTCTTGCTATTTATTTAAAATGGTGTAGAACATTTTTGTTACTGTACTAAACGTAAGTACGCTATGCGATGCTTATGAAATAAACAGTATATGGAAAATTGCTCAGTAAAAACAGTTTCTTATGTAATAGAAAACATATTGTAAACCAAAATTTTTTTATGTAAATTCTTTTTAAAAGATAACGCGCATTATTTATATATTAGAGGCCAGAAGCAACCTATCAAAGAATTACATGGCCAAAAAAATTACCCCCAAAAAATGTTTATAAAACACTTTTCATATTATTTCAAAGTGTATTCATATACAGTATTCTTATCATCCATTATAATGTATAATTTGCTACCATATTATTCTAATTCAAGGTAAAATAAAGTTGTGTGGGTGATTAATTTACTTGTGTAGAAAGATGTTTTGTTGTATTATGTGTTTTTGTTGATTTTTTATTCAGCAGAATTGCAATATCACTAAATCTATTATATCTAAACCTACGGGGATTTTTTTTTTCATTACTTGTCCTGTAACTTCTATACACGTTGAGTTGTTAGGGCTATTGAATGAACAGTGGTGGCAAATGGCACAAATTTGCAACCATTTATGCTACCGATGTTGGTGTTTTGGGAATAAGACCAAATGACTACAGTAAGGTTCTAGGCCTCCGTATGGGTCTTTCTGAAAGGTAATAGGCCGTATTTATACAGGTTTCGGAGAAAAACACGGAAAACTACGAATGGATTTTCCGACGAGCTCAACCTGTGATCGAACCCGGTACCTCAAGTTTACATGCTTTAAGTACAAAATCGCACAGCCGTTGGTCAGTAAATTATGCTACCGAAATAGCTGCGAAAATTATTTTGTAATATTACAATATATTATTTTCTATGGTCTGTAGGTTCCTAAATTTATATTTTTTTTCCCTAAAATAAATAAAATAAAAATCGTCTACTACCTTGTAATACAATCGAAGATTTATTTTTCTATGAGTAAATTTCGACGGATTATTTATTCTCAAATTATTTAGTCACTTTAATGTCATTAATGAAAGAGTTAAGAAAATAGGCTTATTATTATTTTTTTTCAGTTTATTTTTTATTTATCACTGAATTTACGATCCTAAAAATTAAATTTAAGTTTTAAGGTAAATTTAAGACAAATTAAATATATTGTCTAATGGTCCTATTTATTGCTATTTAATTTTGGGTTATCACCTAGATCTGAGCTTCCCGTTTCATTAATACTGATCTTAATCATGGCGTCTCTTTTATCATACGGAATGTCTCTTTTCATATCATAGAAAATATTTCCTTCCTAGCAGTTGATAGCAAGGCTTATTTTTACTTATCATGCTTGATTTGCAGTTTTAGCGTTTATGTAAAATCATTAACTGTAAATGTGTAAAATGAAATCGGTTCATCTCTAACAGGTTGGTTAATCCGCTAAGAAAACTTGAATACACTTTATATATTATTGTACAAATAAAAATGAGTTTTGCCCCTTACGTGCATGGTTTCTGTTCATAAATCTTCAATATAATATGAAAATAAAAACATGCATTTGTATATACATACTTATGAAAAATGATTTTTTTTTCTCTATGATTCAAAATAGTAGGTAAATTTAAAATGAAATATAATTGTAAAGTTTTATCAATTATCAAAAAACAATTAAAAATAGCAATTTGCATATTACATCAACATACTTCCCTAACAGCACTAAATGTTCCAGAAACGTAATTATCATTTAACATCGAAACATTATAAACATTTCAGAAACGTTTTGAAACGTTCAGTTTGCTCTCTGATTAGATTCAAATCGTAGAAATGTCTACAATCGTAACAAAAAATCGGATATGTAACAGAAACGTTTCAGTCATTTAACAGATAGAACATCAAAACGGGCGAATGTTTCAGAAAGGTATAAAAGGGCATGAACAAATGTGTTACGATAATGAAATATTGTAAGCTTTAATATACACTGCTCGACATTGAAAATGCAACACCAAGAAGAAATGATAATAACGGAATGAAATTTGTTGGACACATACATTATAGTGGGAAGAACAATTGATTAAAATTTCAGGAAATTTGGAGTAATATGTACTGAGAAAACAGTACATGAATCCAATCGAACAGCGATTGGATGACATTTGCGGGTTGAGCACTTCATGATGTTTTAACACGATGCCACAATTCATCGATCGAAGTTACCGGTGAGTGGTGGGGGGGCAGGCACTTTTCAACGATTAAACAGTCATTTTCATTGGTGCGAGATCAGGAGAACGCGCTGGCCAGAGCAACAGTCGAACACATTCGGCATCAATGAAGGTCCAGACAATATGGTCAACTTGCAGTCGTGCATTGTCCTGCTTCCGAAGCCTTGAACATTGGGCAGAGCTATGGGCCTTAACGTGTTTGAAATGTAATGCCTGGTATTCAGAATGGTGGGAATGAAAACAAGATGTGACCGGGACGTGTATCCAATAGTACAACATACCATCAATGCTGGTAGTGACTCAGTATGCGGCTACCAAAATTCTGATTACCCTCAAAACTGCATCACTGATATGGGCGCCATTAATGTGTGATCAACGATGATCCTGGACGCAGGAATGGCGTGAAGTCACTTTTCAGACAAATCACAATCCTGTTTACACCATCAAGATTGCCTTATCCCTATTCAATGGCATTATGAATAATGCACATTGCCGGCTTGGATTCGACATCATCATACTGTCCATCATTTGCAATGATGTTATGCGTTCCCATTGGATACAAGTCCCGGTCAACTCTTGTTTTCATTCCCGCCACTCAGAATACCAGCCATTACATTTCAGACGAGTTAAGGCCCGTAGCTCTGCCCTATGTTCAAGGTATAATTCCCTATGTATAAGGTATGTGTCCAACAAATTTCATTCCGTTATTATCATTTCTTCTTGGCGTTGCATTTTCAATGTCGAGCAGTGTATATAAATTGCCTGTTCACAGAAAAAAAGGATGCAGAAATATCTGAGTATGTGATTAGCAGCGATAATCACAGAGCTTTTAGAATTAGTAAACAGATACACTGAAAGAGATAGGGGGAATTTTAAAATTATGCAAGTTTATTTTATTCATACGAAAAAATCTTATAGAAATGTTTCTGCATCTCATTCTGGACTGGGATAAAAACTGCATTGTGTTGCATCGCAAATATTTTACGTTTATAAACAGGAGTGGAAATAGGTTATAAAACACTAATTCTTCCACATCATCTATTTGCTTTTTCTAAACATGTTTCTGAAGCTGTTTTAGTCTTTGCTATTTAAAACTAAACCTACCACGACGGGTCAAATGACCCATTTTAAACTTTTCGTTAGAATGTCTTGCAAATAACATTATCATATCGTCCATGCTTCATGTACCAAATTGTGCTAAATAATATATTTTTGATACACATAGTAGTATATAAAACACTTTAATGACGGGTCACTTGACTCGCCATGGTAGGAATAGGTATACATGGAGTATCGGTAGGTTTAGTTTTAAGTGTACTTTCATTTATTTTTCAATGCCAGAGGATAAATCTTATGTTAAATATTCCACATTATATTGCCTCCTATAAATCTTATCTTTAAACATAAATATTTACACAATTCACATAAGACACACAATGTTATGAACTCACTATAACTTATCTAACGCCGGGGTGAGTTTTTCTTCACTTTTGTTAGTATATCCTCAGCTGATAAGATTATTTTTTCTATATATGTTAAGCTTTTTTTGTCCACCTCCATCTAAATAACCTTTCTTTTTTCTTTGTCAGACATCATTTTTATTTTTTTTTATTTTTCCCTATTATAGCGGAACTTTTAATGTTTAGAGATTGTTAATCTAATTTTCCCAAATATTGTAAACACATCGTAAATAACGGTTGGCAGTTTAGAGTCCAGATATCTCTAAATTTATTTGAAAATAAAAAAAAATTTAGAAAAAATTATTTAAGTAAAAGTTTTGGTATTCACCTGCATTCCTGTCAAACGAAACTCTCCAACTAAATTGTCACACACAAAACGTAGTGGTATATATTTGAATGAGCTGAATTTGCTGAATAGATTTTGTTGCTTTTGGGTTTTTTGTTCTCTCCTAGCACCGCTGATAATTATATGGCACATAATATGTGTGTGTGTGTGTGTGTGTGTGTGTGTTTCCACACATCTAAATATATTTAAATACGACTTATTAAGCCTCTTAGTTTAAATTTAAAATTTAATGCGGTTTATTTGGCTTTTTCGCTTCTATGTAGTTTACTTGTTATGGCGGTTTTATGCAGCTGATTTTAATGCTTAATCGCCCACAAAATCGTCTTTACTATACGAACATTACAAATTAATTTTAACATCTATATAGCCAGGAGATGATGCCGCCAACATTTTTTCTAATAGTATTTCCACATGCACTAGATAAAAAACAAAAGTATTTAAAGTGATCAAAGGTATCTATTTAGTTAGCGAACATGCTATAATTATCTTACAATAGGGAGGATAGTAGGAATACCTTAGAGTCAACTAAGTGGGTGTTTGCTAAGGCAGATTTTTACGGGATGGCAAACCTTGCTGTCTGCGAATGTGGCTAGTAAAATAATGCAATATATTTAATTCCAAATAACTGATATTCTAAGAATGATTTAAAATTATTTTTTCATGAGATGCAAAATATAGTGGATTGAAATTTATTTGCTCATTTATGCAAAGTGATATTTTAAATTTAAATTATTATTATCATTTGTGCGTAATCTATACAATTTATATAAAAAGTATTTTTCATTGATTGCGCAGTTAAATTTTAATAAACATTTTTAAGAGGGACAAAGTTTAACATTGAAAATTAATTTTTATTTAGAAATACATATAATATTTAGTCAACAAACACTACATGTTTCCATACTGTAAGATAACAATAAACATGAATACATAGAAATACATAAAATGAACTAAAAATAAAATAAAACTTTAATGAACATTTTAAAATTAGCTTTTGCATTTCTTTATAAAATATTGTTTTATGCCTTCTTAATTCTAAACAATTTATTCCCGATTAATAAGGTAAAATTTATGCTTTATTTTCCTGTGTTCCTTAAAGTCATATATTAAAAAACCCTAATAATAATATTTACTCAATGCATATTAAAAATACAAATTAACTCATGTTAATCATATTTTTCTACATTATACAAAAGTTACACACAGTTAAGTATATAAATATTTATATACTTATTTACTTATTTATATTGCTATCTATTTTATTATTACTATCAATCAAATACCTTTCAATTTTTAATTTACAATTTCATTTTTTAAAGACAGTCTGTTTCAGTGCATACGATTTAAAGAAAAAAAAACTATATAATTTTTTATTTGAATACTAAAATATGTATTAAAACAATAATAATAATAATTAAAAAAAAAAAAAAAAATCAATATGTTTGCGTACACCATGTCGAAAAATTTTTTTACACAACATTTTTACATAAATATTAACCAGCACAAAAGCTTTCATGCATAGACTAAAAGTATATGTCTAGAATACCAGAATAGTATAAGAATTTAATAAAAAAGATAAAATATTTCGAAACTTGCTGAAATATTCTAAACATGTAGATGTAAAATGAAATACCTGAAAGTTGGTATCAGTATATTGTCATTTTTATCAACAAAAAAACTCTCAAAACATGTGTATATCAAATTCTAGCGAAATTTATTTTTTGAAAGTGTAAGAGTTTTATTTAGATGCAAGTAATTTAAAATGTAAGCAGTTCTTAGTCCCATTTATTATTATTATTATTGTTGTTGTTGTTTAATTGTGTTTTATAAAACATTTTTAATTAAAAGGTTTTTTTTTTTTTTTTTTTTTTTTTTAGGAAAACAAAGAAAATTTTCGATACATATATGATAGGTGTGAAACGATGGTGTAGGAATTAAGGCCAACTGACTGCACGCCGTGCCTAGACGTGTGTGCAGTATCCTTGGTGGGTGTACTACATCCTATTTATACAAGTTTAGGGAAAAACTACGTAAAACATCCAAAACGTTGTATATATATATATATATATGCCCCCTGCCTCCTTCCTTCCTTTCTTAAGTTTCTTAAATTATTTTTTCATAAATTTTTATGTCATTGGTTTTTCAGTGATCTTGCATTTGTTGCTTGGCTTCTTCTATGCTTAATAGATCATCTTTATTATATATATATATATATATATATATATATATTTATATATTGAAGTACTCATAACCATAGAAACTAAAATTTGAAGATTAATAATTTGCGACAGAAGCAAAACGATAATTTAAACCTACAACAAACTTAAATGATGAAAAACATTAACTGAAACAAAATTTAAGAAAATTTATGAATAACGAATTCAAGAGAAGAAGCAGGCACCAAGACATGTGAATTGTCTGTGGGATTAAACCGTTTCATGCTAGCAACACACCCTCAGACCTGTCAAGACTGAACAAAATAACAAAATACTCTGAAACTTAAACGTAAAGAAAAGGCACCATTCTGAAACGCAAGCACAATCTGGCTTCACATCAATTAGATTATTATTATTATTATTATTGTTTGTGAAACTTCTGAACAAAAAAATAATAAACTTAACCGTATAACTCTCTTCAATAGCTTGCTTGTAAACACGTAACATTTAATTTATAAGAAGTTTCTGAACTTAATTTATCGAATAGTCTAATTCTATTTATATATATATATATATATATATATATAGATAGATAGATAGATAGATAGATAGATATTTCTGAAAACAGAAAAAATGTGGATTAGTTAAAAAAAAATAAGAGCTTCATTGCATTACAATTAAAGTTATCTCTTTTACCATAAATTCCATAAATTAGCTAATTATTTTTTGATTTCTAAATTAATTTCTAAACAGTTAACATTAGCAGGATTATAAGAAGAAATATTTCATCTTAAAATGTCTGGATAAAAGCTAAAATCTAAAAGCTTAAATTTACTGTTTCATCTATTCCATTTTGTTCAACAAGCAGCATATTTTCAACATATCTATATCATTTTATACATAAATATAACATCTTTTTATACATATATAAGTAAATATCAGCTAAAACTGAACGACAGATTCCGCTCATCGGGATACCACGAATCTGTTTGTAAATATTATCTCCATCATATATATATAATTTCTTTGAACAACAAAATTAAATAAACAAAAAAAAAAATAAAAAAAGCCTCGTCTTTATCAAAATTTGATGTATTATATGCCTAAAATAAAAACTTAAACTGTTCATTAGATCTGATAAATTAATACTATTACACAAATTTTCCCATTCGTAAGCAAAATAATTCAGACACATTGCTTAAATTTTTTAAATTATCAATTAGTTCATAACTATTTTTAATCATAAATGAATTGTTTTATTTCAAATCTATATTAAAGTTATTATTTAGTTTAGCTAATAACGACTTATTGGTGTCAACTATATACGAATCAAAATCACATGTAACTGTTTCAAATGTAATGGGTATTTTATGAAATTTATAGACTAGAAATAAATATGGGAAATCTTGAATGTTTTAATTTTATTTTCTTATAAAATGACTTTATATATATGAAAGATTCAATTTTACTTCCTTTTTACCTAAATATTCCATACTACTTACGTACTACTACTTTCTTATCAACATGTGCTTGATAATATTCTTTTTGGTGAAATTCCATTTTTTCTAATTGCAGGATTTTTTTTTTTTTCATTTTTCTTTCAATGAAAGTAATATTTGAATTGTAAAGCAGGGTCACCGTGGGGTATTTTACGTAAAAAAGCTTGCCGCAGAATGAAATCTTGTTTTTATAGCTCAGAGAAATATGGTGACGCCCTGCAGATTTATTCCTACATTCTGATAATTTTATTTTATTTATTTATTTTTTAATTTATTTATTTGCTGTTCCGTGAAATTAGTCTTTTCCCATTTTGATTTTGGTTCATATTGTAATAATTAGTTCGAACAAAGAATTCTTGTTTTTTACCTTTTTACATACATATCCTTTTTGCAATGTTCGTAAGTGAATTGTAGTATCCTCGGAATTATTTTAAAGTGAGTATCATTCTTTTTATCATATCTAAATTTAATATTACTGGTAAAATTAATTAAATAATTTTATTAAATTTAAAATAGTAACCTATTGGGCTTTTGTGGTTTGTTATAGTAATTTAACCATTTGTTTATTATACAGAATACTTCTTTTAGATTATATATATATATATATATATATATATATAAATTATTCCTAAAAACATATCTGTCTATTTTTTATATACAAAACTGATACTGAGAAGATTTAAAACATGATTAAATATTAAGGGTTAGTACAGGTTGAACAAAAAGTTGAAATGTATGGAAAAATTTAGCGTGTAGTATCACAAATGCACAAAAGAAAACATAACGAGTGAGACAATGCTTTCTTAAAACATTCCACAGGAAATGCTTTTTTACAGCGATTCTTATAGAAATGTTCAATGACCATCGTTGAAATGAAGTTCTGCGAAGTTATTAAAAGTAAAGTTAAAAAAGTGTAATAAAACAACTAATTTAATTTAGATTTGGACATATCATTTAATGATACTTTTCTTGGTAGACTACAGCAAGCCTGCTGATGTGCCTTTCAAAGATAGGAGCTACTTGACCACCCAGTTGTCTTATTGAATATACAACATTTGGATGTTTATTCATTATTTCAAAAGTACCTGCAAGTTTATTTTTATATATTTCTTTAGATTTTAAATTCACAATACCACCAATTTCTAATTTTCTTAATTTGTCTGATGCCAGTTGTCTAACATTTCGTAATTCCTGATTATTGCTGAGATTTACATATGTGTTCTTATACATTTTGTGCATGGATGATAAGAAATTGTCACTACATTCAGCGTTCAACTTTTAATTAACTAACTCACTTTTGAACATATAATTATGAAGTATACTGAAATGATGTTGTTATATTAAAAACGATACATTTGTAATAGACCATATTTGTCTAGAGGGGTAAACAAAAAAAAAATAATAATAATAAAATAAAACGTGTAATTTTGTGAAAATGTAAGAATCAGATATTTATATTCATTTGTTCAAAATTCGTGCGTTATTTTGAACACCTTTGCGGTTTACCTTGTGAACATATATTTAATAAACGGCAAATAAATTCCATTTCAATATAATAAGGGTACCCAGTATAAATATTAACAATATGCATGATTTAAAATTATTAACCCTTAAATATATGACTCCAGAACCATTCATATTTCATTACTTTTAAATTTTCCTTACGTATATTTTAAAAATTATGAGTAATAAATGTTTATACATACGTATATATATATATATATATATATATTTAAAAATCATATAAAAATATAATATGGTTATGCAGAAATTGTGTAACAGAAAAATGAATAAAATGAATATATATATATATATAATCTATCATATTTATTCTACCTCAAAATTTTAAGTAAAGAAAGTAACTTTTAGACTTAATGTCAAAGTTTTCAACAAAGAAATAAGTTTTGGTTTCATTCGGTTCTAGAATATATATATATATATATATATATATATATATAACTTTCTTTTTTTATATATTTAAAAAGGTGGCTCCTTTTTTTTTTTTTTTTTTTTTTTTTTTTTTTTTTAACTGGACCTTAAATATAAATGCCGCTGTCAATTCTTTTCTTCAGAGGTCATATATCTTCCATAAAAATAAAATACAAAGAGCATGTCATTGTACTTTATTTCTTTCCTGATATTAAAAAAGGAAAAAAAAATGGCCAGAATATATTTTTTTTTTTAATAGCGGAGGGGGAAAAATATTTTTCTATGCACTTTTTTTTTATACATTAAATGGATTAGGAAGTGACATATATTTATAGCAGTTTTTATAAATCTATGTCACTATGCTGATTACTTTCTGTTTCAATTACTCTCAGTAATAATTGTTTTTAAAAACTCTCTTTAAATAACTCATATAACGTCTACGCATCCCCATTTTTTTTCATTAATCCCTTTGTTACCAGTCTTTTCCTTTCCAATATATATATATATTCTGCCACAACAAAAACAAAACTTAACTGTGAGGAGAATTGTAGAAGTGGGTCATCATACATAGATATAGTAATAAGACATAGATTGATCATTGTGTGTGTGTGTGAGAGGGGGGGGGCTTCCTTTTTACTCGGAGAAAAGTCCACAATATGGCCGTCTTTCTCCGAGTGAACACACACACTGATAATTTAGAAAATAAAATTTATGAATAATTTATGTACTAAAGGTGAATAAAAACTGCAGAAACAATTTTAAATTCATTTTTATTTTTCTTTCTTTCTTTTTTTACTTTCTCTTACCCATTTGGTAGAGAAAGTATTGTTTTTGGGTCAAATTTTCGAACGCGAGATTTTTTTATATTTACACGTTTTGAGGTCCCCTGAATACGAAAACCATGTTTTTAGCAATTGGTCTGTGTGTCTGTGTGCCTGTGTGTGTATGTGTCTGTGTGTGTGTCTGTGTGTGTGTCTGTGTGTCTGTGTGTGTATGTGTCTGTGTGTGTGTCTGTGTGTGTGTCTGTGTGTGTGTCTGTTATCAGCATATCTCAAAAACAAATTATGGCAGAAAGTTCAAACTTGGTATTCTAAATGTGTATCATATAGGGATGCTACAGTAAGCTTTTCGTTAAGATCAAGCAAATGGTTCGTGTACAGGGACAATCAAGAGAATTCTAATACATTACGTCTATGGGGGAAATTTCAGGAAAATAGAGTTTAACGTCTATAGACTGCACTAAACCAAATGAAACAAATATATATTTTTTGTAATAGAGACAGTTAACTGGGAAAAAAATTTTGTGTATGTAGGAGCCTCGCCTCTTCCCCTGGGGGGGGAAGTCCCCCCCTCGAGGGGAGTAAATTTTCATGATGGGTATCTTTCAAAAGATTTCGCCAATACCTTTAAAACGAATGGTTGAACTATCGATCTGCGATAATTTAAAACAAAGTTATCGATTTTTTTTACTTTTCACGAAAAAAAAAAAAAATCGTACTTTTTTTTTTTTTTTTTTTTAATATTGAGAATGAAATGGACTTTTTTTGGGTATTTGGTGTTATACTACTTCTCTAATATGGAAATCGTCTGCCTTATCATAAAAGATAATTTTTTAAATAATAATTTTAATAATTTTTTTTTATTTAAAGTGAAATATTTTTTAATAACCGAATTAAATTCTATATAAATGTAGGTGCATTAATGAAACGGGGGGTTGAGAGGGGCGGTAGCCCCCCTCACACAGAACTAATTATCATATAAAACTCTTCAGAAGCCTAATATGAATTGCTCAACATAGGTTTACATAACAGTACTCGTTATCTTACCTGTTAATCTGCAACCTGTATTTATAGTATTAAATTTCAGGGTAAGAGAAAGTCGTGTGAGTGACACACCAGATTATTTTCTTTTATTATTTATTAATTAGTTCATATTTCAGTTAAACTTTTTTTATACACTAAGACTAACGTTCTTTACCTACGCCGCTGCTAACTATATTTAAAAGAATTTTGAAAATTCAATATTACTTACTAATATAAAATCTTAAAAAATATATCAAACTTTAAAAAACGCATTCCATTAAAAATCAAACCAGTTTTTATTTCATAATAGTAACAAAGCAACTAATTGTAAGAATTAATTTTTTTCATAATTTAGCCAAATATAATTTACTTTTAAAATAACGTATTAGTTTATTTTCATAATTTTATTAGTAGAATTAAAAAACGCAATATTTCGACATTTTGAAAATTCATCAACATTCTATTCTACTCTGTTACAATTGCGGAGTTTGAAACTTTTCAATACCTCTATATGGCTGATGCCAAAGAAATTTTTTGGCATAAAAAATGGGATGACAAAAATGGGATGATAGATCTATATAAATTATTACATCTATGGTCATATATGTTCCACTAGTCGCTCTAGATGGCACATATGGAGTTGAGGTGACGATATAAAATACAGTGATTAGTTCAGTTCCTTTATTCTCAAATATTTTTTCAATATTTGTGGGGAAAAAAAAATATATATATATATATATATATATATATATATAGAGAGAGAGAGAGAGAGAGAGAGAGAGAGACATCCATTTCGCTTTATTCATGCATTTCTACGTATGATCGGTGGCAAAACAATTTTTATAGAGTGAAGGATTTTTCTAAATCCAAAAGTTGACAAGGGAGATCAGCAGTAAACATTTTTAAACTACATGATTCTTTTTTTTTCTGAATATTTTACAAACGTTCAGTTGATATTTAGTAGACATTTATTTGAGACCTATAGTTACAATGACTTTTGTCTCGATTGATTCATATATTTACAGAAATTCACAGAAACGTGAGTACACAATATTTGGTAGACGTAGACAAGCGCAAACATCCATGCCCGCACCGAGATTCGATCTCGGAATTTGGAGACAGAGAAAACAACGTCCTACCGACCGAGCCACCAGGCTGACACGAACGTTCAGACATTTCGTTTTGTTTTCGACTAGATTTTTCCCCCCACGGTTATCACCGATTCATGCACTCAAAATGGTAGAATATAATGCATATATCTATTTTGTGCAAATCTATCTGAGTACAAAATTTAACGCCCGTCTGCAGTAAGTCATTTCAAGATGTTAAGTTACATA
The DNA here is from genome assembly GCA_963930645.1 of Salticus scenicus. Classification (NCBI taxonomy): domain Eukaryota; kingdom Metazoa; phylum Arthropoda; class Arachnida; order Araneae; family Salticidae; genus Salticus; species Salticus scenicus. The sequence continues at coordinate 115,874,372 of OZ005652.1, read as the reverse complement.
GTCAACTTCATAAAACGTGTCTTGAAATTTTCAACATGTTCTATTGAGGATTAAATAAGTGAAATTTAAAAGTGTCAGTTTATTTTCGTGTGGTCTCTAAATGTTCCTGGATGAGTCGTCTGGATAATGGGTAAATACTCATTAATTCGTTATTCATTTCACTATTTGTAACTTATATACAGGGTGCATAGGAAAGTCCCTTTAACCTGAAAATACTTGCGAACAGAGAGTGCTACAGACACGCAAGTGAGGTAACGGTATAGTAAAGTGACTATGCCTGACCTAATGAAAACAACAGCAGCGCCCCCTAGTAGCAAAATTTGGAAGTTAGCCATTGCAAATCGAAAACGAAAAGAGATAGAGCAAAATTTCCAATTAGAAATCTTTAGAGCATCAATTAATTAGTACGAAACGATATTTGGTTCACACGGATAAGATAAATTGGCGCCTGTATACCAAAAATGTCCGTAATCTATGCGCGACTGTTCTACTCTACATAATCACATTTCGGAAATGTAGCAGTGTGAAATTGCAGTTTATTTGCTAATTTAAAAGTGTTTTAAAAGTGTTTGTTTGCTAATTTAAAAGTGTCAGTTTATTTCCGTGTGGTCTCTGAATGTTCCTGGATGAGTCGTCTGGATAATTGGTAAATACTCATTAATTCGTTATTCATTTCACTATTTGTAACTTATATACAGGGTGCATAGGAAAGTCCCTTTAACCTGAAAATATTTGCGAACGGAGAGTGCTACAGACACGCAAGTGAGGTAACGGTATAGTAAAGTGACTATTCCCGACCTAATGAAAACGACAGCAGCGCTCCTAGTAGCAAAATTTGGAAGTTAGCCATTGCAAATCGAAAACGAAAAGAGATAGAGCAAAATTTCCAATTAGAAAGCTTTAGAGCATCAATTAATTAGTACGAAACGATATTTGGTTCACACGGATAAGATAAATCGGCGCCTGTATACCCAAAAATGTCCGCAATCTATGCGCGACTGTTCTACTCTACATATTCACATTTCGGAAATGTAGCAGTGTGAAATTGCAGTTTGTGACTTTGTACTGTACTGTAGTGTCTGAAAACTTTAATTTCCAATGCACTTAAAATTTTAGTTTAAAAGGTGTTGGCGCTCGCTTGATAAAAACAACATAATCTCATAGCATAAAATTATTGATGGCAGACGATAATTTTATTCCTAATGTGCGAGCGCTTTCATTTTAAAAATTTTATTTTTTGTGTTGTGGCAATTTCAATCATTGCCTAGCGACGAGTAGAAAATATGTGTTCTTTTTTGAAAGTGACAAAACAAATGGAATTTTGAATAATCCTAAATGAATGAGATCCTGCAAAAGATACATTTCTTAAAAATAAACCTCTGGATTTAGAATTTTGGAGCTGTGTGAGAATGTCAAGCTTCACTAACTTTCAATATTGCGAGATGGTGCTTATTTATGACGAATGTCAACGAAACACAACGCATGCTGCACGGGAGTATGCCGTTCGTTTTCCAGGTGGGTCACATCCAAGTGCAGTCACCATCGCAAATGTAGTGCGACGGCTCATGGAGACAGGAAGCACTAAAAGTCGTCCGTGTTCTGGTAGACCAGTGAGTGCAGGTATGTGTATACCGCCAGAGAGTATTTTGGCATATGCACTAGCCCATCCACACAGCAGTACAAGATAAATCAACATGGCTTGTGGCTTAACACGGGCAGGATTATGGCAAATACTGCATAGTCAACATTCCTATAATGTCACTCTGCAGCAAGAACTGTTGCCACTGGATAATGAGCGTCGATTTGATTGGTGCAACTGGGCATTAAATAATGTTGAAGATAAATAAGATTTTTTGTCCAACATTGTTTGGTCGGGCGAGGCACTGCTTCAGCGTACCGGAGTACTAAACCGACATAATTCCCACTACTGGGCGCTGGAAAATCCCTCGTGGGGACTATCCACAAAACACCAAGTCCGCTGGTCCATTAATGTGTGGGGCGGTGTCTGGAAGGATCGCTTACTGGGACCTGTGTTCTACGAAGGCACATTAAACGGACAGAGGTACCTCCAACTATTACAGGAAATCATACCCGACTTTTCGGATGATATTCCCCTGTCCGCATTACGGGACATGTGGTTCCAACATGACAGTGCTCCTGCACACCAGCCAGCTGGAGTACGAAGCTTTCTAAAAGATTGCTTTGGACAACAAATTATTCGGTATGGTAGTAGTATTGAATGGCCTCCACGATCGCCGGACCTGACTCCGATGGATTTATTCTTGTGGGGTTACGTAAAACATCAGGTTTATGCAACTCCACATACAAGTCTGCTGGCTCTACGTCATCGTATTACAGATGCTTTCAATAGTGTAACACCTTTCATGCTGAGAAATGTGCATGCAGAATAACTCACACGAATACAAACGTGTATTGTGAACGATGGCGAACTTTTCGAACATTCTCAACATTAACTTTTTATCACTACGAGACTTAGAGTTTAGTTTACCTATTTTGTTTTTGTGTGTGATGTTATCAAAATGTATTGATGTAAGTACATAGTAATTATTCATTAAATTGTGCATATTTCTTCTTTTCTCTGGCTATTCCTTTCAAATATTTACACAAAAGGAGTGAATCGATTTTGGATATTTTTGGGGTATACAGGCGCCAATTTATCTTATCCGTGTAAAACAAATATCGTTTCGCACTAATTAATTGATGCTCTAAAACTTTCTAATTGGAATCTTTTCTCTATCTCTTTTCGTTTTCGATTTGCAATGGCTAACTTCCAAATTTCGCCACTGGGGGCGCTGCTGTCGTTTGCATTATGTCGGGCATAGTCGCTTTACTATACCGTTACCTCACTTGCGTGGCTGTAGCACTCTCCGTTCGCAAGTATTTTCATGTTAAAGGGACTTTCCTATTCACCCTGTATATATATATATATCTGAAATTTATTCTAATCGTATTATATTAATTCGAATTAAAATTATTCTTTGTAGTCTAATTCACTTTGGGGGCTAATATGATTAATTTTAATGCTTAAATTCTTGAGTGATAGACATTCATCGCAGTAATTCCGATCCGTAGCTATTATATAATTCCTTAATTGTTAAATAATTAATTGCTAAATTAATTACCGTATTATTATATGCTTAATTACGGTTTCATACTTAAAACTATTAATTGTTGCTTTTTTTTATATATGATAAAAGGTATTAAAAAAATAAAAAATGTAAAATCTTTTACCTTTTCTATGAAACCGAAAATCTAATTTTGGTTTTAAGCTGAAACCCAATGTAATACATTTATGACTTTTCTTTTCGGAACAGAAAGTTTTTTAAAGTTTATAGAGATTTCTTTTAAAATAGAAAGTAAGTTATTTGCTTGATGCATGTCAATGTTAAATTATTAAGGGACTAATTTTAATGATTTTATGCATCATAAAGTCGTTATTATCTTAGAATAAAAGAAAGAAATCGTGTCTTGCATTCTTTGGTTACTAGAAGCTTTTTATATGAAATTGACTTTGTCTTCGTGTCTTCGTGTCACGCTAGTAAACAAGGCGTCTTTATTTTAAAGTAAATATAAGCCATTCCGTTTGTCGCTTCTTTGTTCAGTTGGTTAGAGCTTTACGTTAATAACACGGTGGTCGAGAGTTTTGTCCCGGAAGGTCCGGTATGTTAATTTTTGCACATAATTAGTAGAAAAGGTGTTAACTGATACAAGGAAATTTTTCTTTGCTTACAGAGTATGTATTTTTTGAGGAGTTTTTCTAAGAAACTTTTTTTTTTTTTTTTTTTTTTTTTTTTTTTGATAAAAAAAATTACAAAATAATTTTTATAGTAAAAAAAAAAAAAAAACAACAAAAAAAAAAAAAAAGTTTTAAGTAAAAAATACATGAATAAATATTTTTTTAGAAAGTTCTTATTTTTGAATTTGGATTTTGTCACCGCATCTTCGTGTTAAGGTGAAAAGCAAAACATCCACTTTAAAGTAAGTGCAAGTAATTTTTACTTCGTTTAATGACTTTGTTGGTTAAACCATCATGTTAATAACGCGTTGGTCATGGGTTCGATCCTGAAAAGACGATGTGCAATTATATATATATATATATATATATATATATATATATATATATATATATATATATATATATATATATATATATATATATATATATATATATATATATATATATACTAGCTGACCCGACAAACGTTGTTTTGTCATATAAATTATTTCTAGAGAATATTTTGCTAGAAAAAAATAACTAACTTATTGTAAGTGTGTAAGGATGTGGTATATAAGTGGAAGATGTGAACGGTGAAAGAATATAGAAATAACAAAACACCAATCATTTATTTTTTTAATTTATTAAAATTGATTCTTTAAAATTATATACATATCGATACTTATAACAATATTACTAAAAAAAATATCAATCCCTTAATGCAACAGAGTGTACAATAATTTTTGTTATCCCATCTTTCGCCAATACAAACAAACTGGATGGTTTGCCCACACGAGAGCCACGTATAATTGTCCGTGTGAAAAACATGATGTGCTTATATCTAAGCCACAGACAGACATCGTTTGGCCCTGAGACTTATTGATAGTCATTGCAAATGCCAATCTAATCGGAAATTGAGGGCGTTTAAATTGAATTGGCACATCTGTGTGTATAATAGGGATTCGCAGTAGTTATATATTTTCACCTCGGACTTTGTCATTTAAAATGATGGCTTCGATAACATTTTTCATTAATTTTTTATGACTAATCGCGTGCCGTTGCACAACCGTTGTCGGTTCAAATTACGAAGCAAAATAACCGGAGATCCAACCTTCAGTTGTAAAATATGCGGTGGCATGCCTGGTAAATCCAATGAGTTTAAAAACTTTGTTGGATAATTTACAGCTTCGGTGGCATCGCAAACTGTATCATTAGATTTGTATGACACCAAGTCTCCTGGTAACAAATGTTGTATCTTAAGATTCAATTCGCTGACGTCCACATTTTTTGCTGCTAAAATTGATCTTTCTGCCAGCCACTCATGACTTGTGTATCGTCTGTGTACATCGGGAAATATCTGGTCAATAAGAGCATCTTGAGAATCAATGATTGTGCAGAAATCGGTTGGTAATTTTATGCATCCAGTTTCATCTGTAGTAACTTTTCCATCGCCGATATCTAACAATTGTTTTGAGAATGTTTCAGCGGATGGATCTTGAAGCTTTTGAACGCACAAATTTACTTTCAGTTGTACTTTTTCAACATTACGCCACAATGACGATGATTTTAAGCACGCGTTGATCTCATCAGCGTATGTTGAACGCGGAATAACGGGAAGTGCTTGTCTGAAATCACCTGAAAAGAGTAACAGAGTGCCGTCAAATAGTTTGTCGTTGTTTTTTATATCTTTCAATGTCCTGTTCGACGCCTCAATCGAATGTTTGTGTGCCATAGCGCACTCATCCCAGATAAGAATTTTACACTATTTCAGCACTGTGGCCATGGACGATTAATTTTTTATGTTGCACACTGTGTCTGGGTTATTTTGAATATTTAGTGGCAGTTTAAATAATGAATGAGCTGTTCTGCCTCCATCCAATAAAGGGAATTGGAATTTATTGGATTTTATTTATAAATTCTAATTCCCTTCAACCGAATCCCCTGTTTCTGAGCTTCAAAAATGGGGTATCTATAATGTACCTTGTAATAACTGTGATTTATCTTATATTGGTCAAACTAAAAGAAATCTTGAATGTCGTTTACGTGAACATTCTCGGTATGTTGTTAATCAAGAAATTTCTAAATCTTCTATTGCGAAGCACAGTTGGGAATTTGATCATAGTTTTAATTTTAAGAGTGCCAAAATTATCTTTAATGCCAAACACGTTTCCGAACTGGATTTTTTAGAAAATTTAGCTATTTACCTTAATCGTGATAAAATTGTCAATGAAAAATCTGATTCCACTTTGCTGTCTACAGCCTGGAAAAATTTGTTTAATTCAATTAAATAATTTCCTTCATTATGTTTATAACATCATATTAGTTATAATAAAATAATTCTAATTTAAATAAAAATAATAATAATTAATGGATAAATTTTATTAAATTTACTTATTAGTTTAATATTATTGAAAAAAAAAATTGTTTACTCCTTTCCTCCCTCCTCATTTTGTGGTGTGTGTGTACGTGTGTTCCTCTCTGATTGGTCCTGTCCTGCATGTTGCTTCCTATTGGTTGTTTGTGTTGCTCCTCCCCCTCTGGAATTTGTCCTGCTTTCAGTCTTGCTTTTGCCTCCAAGGCAGTTGCACGTGTTTGCACCTGACGAAGAAAGGCTACGTCCTTCCGAAACCGGCTGTGCTGATTTAAAATTTATGGTGTGTGAAGAAGTTTGAATTTCTTGCTATTAATATGAGCATTGAATGTTTTGCTCAGCAGAGGCGAATATCGGACCACCCAACGGTTATCAATGTCAATATCTATGTTGTTGGCATAGATGACCGCCATAGATGATAAGATTGTCCGCCATTATCGGGGTTTCTTCGACGATAAATTGGATATCCGTCACCATTTGTGATCGTGAAATTTTTCGGAAAACTTTTAGTACATTTTCAATCTGCACAAATAATAATGGCCTGAAAATTCATTTTTCATTTTAACATAAAATAACTTCGTCGGATATTCACGAATTTTTTTAAAGAATATACCATTTTAACTAATTTTAACATTTTAACAATATTAACGTTGAAAAAATATTTTAAACACTTACGGTTAAAAATTCATTTTTCATTTCAACATTAAATAAATTCTGACATCGTGTTTACGATTCTAAAATATTAACTTTGAAAAAATATTTTAAACACTTCGTAAGATACGGTTAACAATTCATTTTTCATTTCAACATTAAATAAATTCTGACATCGTGTTTACGACAACTCACGCCATCTAGGTGGAAAAGTTGTTGAAAGAGTTGGTTAAAAATTAATTAAGAAAGAACTAATTAAGTTACAACTTTCATTTGTAAATCTAAACCATTCTCGAATCCACCTGAAGACACACAAAAAATTTCATTAAACTCAGTCCAGCCGTTTAGGAGGAGTTCAGTGACATACACACGCACAAAAGAAATATATATATATATAAAGATATATATAAATGTCAGTAGCTGAAAGAAAATCTTTAGTTGTCTACATAGTATCCAAAGGAATTTTGACTGATATTTAAAAACGTTTATTTATAACTTAAAAGCACAAAATTAATTTTTAAGTAAAAAATCGTTCTTTAAGATTAGAAGCCTATTTATTGTGAAGCCCTAAAAAGCATAAAATGAAGAATTATTGAGGTGAAGACATGCTGTAAAGAAATGAATGTTCATTAATGAAATTTTAGAGAAAAATATAAATATTTCCCTTTTGCAAGAGATGAAAAAAAGGTATCTCAAGTTTAGGTAGACTAATATGTGAAATAGAGGAAGTTATACCGTATTGGTCAGTGCATCGTTATTAAAATCATGTTTATTAGTTGCGATTTACTCTCTAAAACAACTGACAGTTCCAACAGGGATTCCCGATTTTTTAATACCTTCTCAAAATTGTCATTATTTTTCTCGATGTAAAACTTTCAAACGATTTCATCTAATCTTCTTTCTAATAAACTTATTCTATCCCTTATTATTGTTATTCTATTTTGTTCATCCCTTTCACACACGTTAACTTTGGATTTAAAAATTCTATTTCCCTGCAAACATTTTCAAATTTTATTATCTCTTTCGATTTTGGAAGTAACGCTCTCTGCACCGATTCATTTGTTTTCACACGTCGCTTTCCTCCCATGTTTAATAAAATAATTCACTTTTTACAATTAAAATAAAAGTAACATTTAAAAAAGTAAACAAAAGTTATGTTTAAATCAAATCCACTTACGATTTAAGAATAAACCTTGCGATTAAATCGATAGTTACATTTTATGATAACATGAGTTCCGATTAACTTTCACGATTAGATTAATTTGTATCCGCAGAAGAGTTGCAACAATACCCAAAAATAAATAAAAATAAAAATAAATAAAAATAAAAATTTGAGTGAAAAATCGTTTTTTTTTAAGATTAGAAAATGTTTGAAAAAAAAAAAAAAAAAAACCCTCATGCTTTAAAGAAATGAAAGATTTAACGCTAATTAAAGTTTAGCGAAAAATATAGATATTTCCCTTTTGCAAGCTATGAATATTTTTAATTAATCAAAATATTTTTAAAAGATTCCAAGACCTTTGAAATGTATGGTTTAAGTAATAATTATACAAAAAGCTAATAACTAAGAATATGGTCTCGAATTCTTTTAAAAAATATTTTGATTAATTAAAAATATTCATCGCTTGCAAAAGGGAAATATCTATTTTTTTCGCTAAACTTTAATTAGTGTTAACTAAAATAGAACTACAATTCTATTGAGGAGCTCTTATTATCTCCTAAAGTTTCTGGTGAAAATCTTCAAATGAAACTCTTTGGATAAATATATTTCTGTCACTTGAGTTACTTAAGTCAGAGTTACAGTTATTCCAAACAAGATTCGAGTAAACATTGTTGTTTTTGAGTGATAAAAAAATTTATTAATTACTAAAAAAATTCATCACTTCATCTATCCATCGTTGTTTAAATTCCATGATTGTAAACAAATATCAGTTTTTGATATTGATACTACTAAAAAAATTAAATATTCCTTTTTTTTTTTTTTTTTTTTTTTTTTTTCGAAACTTCTACGGTTTGCCTAAAATTCCTTAAGCTGTTTTACCTAACTCGCCTTATTGTTGACTATATTAAATCTCGTTATACATTTTGCATTCAGATTTTCATAAACATATTACTACTATTTCTCCTTTTAGAGTATATTAGTTTTTTTTTAGCGATTTCAAACAAATTATTTTTCTCCCTGACTGTATTACGATTTCTTTACAAGTCGTTCTTTTTCCCTTCTGTATAGTGTTTACATTAATTCCGATCCAATATGCTTGTGATAATATTCATGACATTCATATCAATTCATGTAATTTAAATGAGTTAATCGAACGTATTTCCTTCTGTTTATCTTTTAATTGCTTTAATTTTTACAATTATTTTTTTCCGTAAAGTAAATATCGATGCTGTGGGCCTTATTATCGCTTATCGTGTTAATGAAAAAATTCTGCAATATCTTGGGAAAAAAAAATCTGAAATTAGAGATAAAATAATCTTTGGAGGAGATACTTACTTGATTATATGCAAGAATTTCAACAGTATGATGCTTCAATTATGTCTTTTAAAGCAACCTGAAATGTGCATGTCTTAAGTTTTTAATGAAACAATGAAAATTTTAATAATATAATCTTTATTTATTTTTGGTTTTTTAAAGTTTAAAATTAAATATATTAAAAGAAAAGGAATATTTGCGATTAAAGTATACATGAAACAACTATAAATATATATATATATATATATATATATATATATATATAAATACATGTTGGAAGTTATTTAATAACCAAATTACTATTACTATTTTTTTTTTCAGTGCACCCATACGCAGACAGTAAGATTTTCAACCTGTGGTTTGTTCCGATATGTATATATATATATATGTATGTATATAGTAAAGAAAATAGATGGCAAAAAGAAAAAAAAAATAAGAATTTAAAAAAAAAAAAAAAAAAAAAAAAATGGCATAACATGCATTACTTCGAAATATGTGTTTGACATAATGCATTACTTCGAAATATATGTTTGAATATTCTTTTAATACTTTTATTTCCAAAGTTAGCATAAAAAAATAATAATAAATAAATAAATACAATTAATGAACTACTTCATATTTCTGTCAGTAAAAAGAAAATTAAGATATAATTTTAAAGCAACAATAAACATAATTTTAAAATGAAAATGATTCGTCTTTCAAAACAAATTTAATTTTTTTTTTTTTATTTATTTACTTATCTATTTATTTATTTATTTATTTTTTACATTAACATAAGCTAAAGTTTAATCTGCAAATTAATAATATTGTTTATTTTAGACGTTTCAAATCTTTATAAATACATTTTAAACCACTTCTTCCTGTCATCAATAAGTTTTCCTAAAGCCTCATTAAAGTTTTTAATTAAATTTTCTTCTCATAAACTTTCTAGAATTAAAATATTATAAATTTAATTAGTCTGAATTTAATCAATCACGGAAGTATGTTAATAAAAAATTCTAACTTTTACGTTAATAATAAAGTTATTTAGTTATTATGGTATTATTTACTTCTAAAATTAATAACTAGGTGCTTCAAGTTGGTTTAATTATATTTTTTCTAAGATTTAATTTATTATACAAAATACAGAATAAAAGATGTTAAAGTAATCACTCTAATTTTAATGTAACTTACAAAAGAAAATAATAATATTTTAAAATCCATAAGAAGAAGAATAACGAGCGTAATGCTGTATTTTTAACTGTTCTCACTGGTGCAATAATGGGGAAGCTGGTAATGTAGGTTTTGTCTCAGACAATAATACACTGCTATTACATCAACGTTAAAAATAATCCTATATCACTTTGGGGTTACTCATTTCAAACGAAGACAAATCTTTAAAATACTATAGCAAACAAAAGTATGATAAGTTTTTACGAATGGACTACTATTTAAGTAAATAACCTATGTAAATAATGTTACACATACACATATAAACACACATATGGATTTATATTTATGTGTGCTCTTTAATACAGATTATTTAAGTGTGTGTTAAATATATTATGTTAACAAATGATAAATTATAGTTGTTTAAGGAAATATATTTAAATAGAATTGAATATGAAAATTTTATAAATTACAATAAAAATCGACAAAAAGAGTGTGATATAAGATATATAAAACTAAATGCATGTAATTTTTAATTAATCTCATCAACCACAAGAAGCTTGATTTATTTTCATTAAACGGAACATCCTAACGAAAGAATTATAATATCTGTTTTTTTTTTGTTTTTTTTTTTCTTTATTTCGTATAGATTTTTTTTTTTTTTTTTCACTGAAAAAATATTCTGTCATTAACATCTAAAGACTAAATTGTATCTACTAAATATAGAACTATCTCACCATTATAAATTCTAGTTCCCTTTGCCACCATCTTTTAACGAGCTCTGTGAGAAATCTTGACCGTTTTCCTGCATTATCGTCGTCAAACATTTTAAAAATCTGCAAATAAATGTGAACCAAGAGGAATGTTTTAGCAAGTATAATTTTTTTTTTGGCCCAATTTTCAGAAATTGAGAGAAAAATTGTCGCAATATAAAAGATCCATATTATTCATAATATTCACATTATTCTTTGAACACCTAGAAAAGTACAGACTGGAGATTTTCGATCATTTCGTCTTTCTAGGTTAATTGTTTACCTTTCAAGCGCAGCTCGAAAACATATATTTCTTCTTAGAAAAGACTACTTATTCTTTCTTTATGGAGATGATATTTTTCCTCCTTCAGTGTACTTAACTGATTATTTTAAAGCACGTAATATTCAGGATGCAAATAATATTAAATGCAGAGCTGCCAAACTTATAAATTTTATGTGAACATTGTAAATATATAAATTAAAGTAATTAGAGATGACGCTGTTAGAGTAATGGTGCACAAAAGGATCAGAGGTAAGCTCTAGAGTACGAGCGCTTCTACTCCAGGTAGTCATATAACAAGAATAGTACAGTACCGACTTCAATTCGCAAGAACAGTAGAGTACCGGCTTGAATTTTCATGTTGATTATTTCAATCGTCTAAGACAAAACGGGGTTATTTTGTCTTGTTTTGAAATATAAATTTTTGAATTTTCATATCACATCGCATGAATTTCTATGAAACAGCAGTAGCACAAAATATTTTTAAATTAAACGATTTCTCACAAGATACTAATTTAGACTAACTGCATGAACACTAAGAGTTCTTTATAAAAGCGAATATTTATTGATAAAGAGCCTGCAAAATCTCTACTACCGATAAGGGTGAGATTTTGCATTTACTATTTAGGAGAGATTGTGCATTTATTCGATTAAATTCTATACTAGAGGCGATTGAAGCATGAGTTTGTTAAATTTATAGAACTGTATCAGGAGAAAACGTCGAGAATTAACTGGGCTTGTCTCGGAAATAAATTACACACACATATGCATTTTAAATGAGATAACTAGGGGCAAGTGGTTTCATGTTAGCTGCACCTTTTACAAAAGCAATGTCGATATGGACAGTTTAGGTCTGCAAACAATAAGCCATTCAAACTGAGATTAAAATGTATTAATTTTAAGTTAAACGTGTTATCTAGTAACTTAAAGTTATTTTGTAATGATATCTGGTCTTTTAATTATTATTATTATTATTATTATTTTTTATTTTTTATTTTATTGATATTTTACTATTTTTAAATTTCTTTTAAATTTCTGATTTTTAATTATTAAATTTAAATTGTCCTCTCCTAATACGAAAATATTTGTTTACAAATGTTATCCACCAATGCCATTTAAGTTGAGTTACTATTGTTAACAATATATTTGTAGTTATGGTGATGCGAAATTTCTCCTACAAATGGACAAAATAGCATTTACTCTGCAAGGAGAAATTGCGCATAATCTCTCTTTTGTTTTTATTCCAGCTGTTGCTTTAAATTATATCATAATGACAAAATAGCAATGTAATTGTATATGATACGAATAATTTCTAAGATTTCCAGCAATATTTTAGCATTTATTAATATTATTAATATTATTATTATTCTGTTAAATTGTGTGCAAACTCAAGTAGCTTTATCTCATATGTATAATTATGAATATACTACTGGCCATTAAAATTGCCACATTAAGAAGGAATAATAATAACGGAATGAAATTTGTTGGACACATACATTATAGTAGGAAGAACAATTGATTAAAATTTCAGGAAATTTGGAGTAATATGTACTGAGAAAACAGCACATAAAGCAGCGACCTCTGTGAGCAATAACGGCACATATCTGCCTAGGCATTGAATCGAACAGCAATTGGATGACATGTACGGGTAGAGTACTTCATGAAATTTTAACACGACGCCACAATTCGTCGATCGAAGTTACTGGTGAGTGGTGGGGGGCCAGTCGCTTTTCAACGATTAAACAGTCATTTTCATTGGTGCGAGATCAGGAGAACGCGCTGGCTAGAGCAACAGACGAACATATTCGGCATCAATGAAGGTCCAGACAATACAGACAACTTGCGGTCGTGCATTATCTTGCTTAAATTTTGCGCTACGTAGGCCTCGAATACAAGGCAGAGGGGCGGGCCTGAACTCATCAGAAATTTAATTGCTGCTGTTCAGAGTGCCAGGAATACGAACACGAAGTAATCGAGACGCGTATCCAATGGGAACCCGTAACATCATTGCGAATGATGGACTGTATGATGATGTCGAATCCCAGCTGGCAATATGCATTATTCATAATGCCGTTTAATACGGATAAGGCAATCTTGATGCTGTAAACATCATTTTGATTCGTCTGAAAACTGACTTCACGCCATTTCTGCGTCCAGGTTCATCGTTGATCACACATGGCGCCCATATCAGTGATGCAGTTTTGATGGTAATCAGAATTTTGGGAGCTGCATACTGACACTGAGTCACCACCTGGATTGATGGTATGTGATACCATTGGATACACGTCCCGATCACCACTTGTTTTTATTCCCGCCACTCTGAATACCAGCTATTACATTTCTAACAGGCCCATCGCTCTGCCCTATGTTCAAGGCCTCGGAAGCGAAACATTTAAGCAGAACAATGCGCGGCCGCAAGTTGTCCATATTGTCTGGACCTTCATTGATGCCGAATATGTTCGTCTGTTGCTCTAGCCAGCGCGTTCTCCTGAGCAACATCTAACGTCCGGTTAATAATTAAATTAAAATGTCATGTTCGGCGAAGATACAAGCAATGGAGACCCAAAACTAGTATAATGTAAGCGTGAAAGACGCTACTGAAGGCAGCTGGGTTCCGAAGTATGGTTGTAGTAAGCGATTTCAATAATTTATATATATATATATATATATATATATATATATATGAAGTCATTTAAAAAGAAGAGATTATTATTTGAAATACTTTAATTATAGTGACAAGTTAAGAAGGGAAATCCTGTTAGTAAATCATGAATCAAATAATTAAGGTTGATTTAGATTAGCTCTGAAGAAAATAAAATTGTCTTAAAAAAATTTATCTAATAAACTTATAGTAATGAATAATCATTTTTCATTTAATGCTGCAGGAAGTACTTTGGTTGTGTTAAGGAAAACCAATTTCCACATGTCTATAATTCATTGTCAGATAATTAATTGGTGGTAAACGGGTTTGGGTGAATTATCAGGTGTAATAATTATTAAACGTTATTTCAAATCAACTTTAACGACGTTATCTATTAAATTTTTAATGTTAGACGCAATATTACATGTTTTAGAATAATCAATCATTTATATGTATTTATTAATAAATATGTTTTATAGTTCAGTATATATTTTATTTCTATTTCATATTGGAATGAAATATCGAAATATTAAAATTAAAAGTGTTTGTTTTAAATGTTTGTTTATTTATTTTTCTGAGCTAATTATATATGATTATATTACATTTTGGTATGTAAATATTGATAACCAAAAGTGATTTATTAAATATGATTATGCTCCCTTACCTGATCGTGGATTTAATTGATTTAATTTTCCGATTACTCAGTATAACTTAAAAAATAAATATAATCAACTCAGTATCACTTAAGGAATAAATATTTATTTTAATTCATACTGAATAATTTTAATAGCCACATGTATTTAATCCTCAAGAATCTGGTATTGAAATCAATTTCAATTGAAAATATGTGTAATATTATATATATATATATATATATATATATATATATATATATATATATATATATATATATATATTCATTAAAAATTAAAACATTAAATAAGCAGCCAATTCATCCCCGTTATTTTATTTTAAAATACAAATTTTTACGCATTGACTTTTTTAATTAAAAAATATATAATCGCCGTTTTAATTATTATTTTTATTATTCTCTTTATCTTTTACATGTAACAAAAAACATGTTTCTTAATCTTTTTTCTATATTTTTTTCGTCTGTGTTGCCAAAAGGATTAGATATGATTGTAATGTTTTATAAAAACATAAGTTTCTCCGTTTATTTTATCGCTGTGAGCTAATTTTTTCTTTCTAATTTCTAATTCTCCTCTTTATATTTTTTACATTAAAAAAATATATAATTATTTTTCTTATGCTGAAATGTTTAAACATGTTATTGGTTCCTTGATTCTTCTAACTCTTTACTTTTTTTTAAATAAATCCTCTTAAATTTTTTGTTGATGTTCTTTAATGTGGCCCAAAGATAATTAGTTCATCTTAATTTAAAATATTTTTTAAATCGATATCTGTACAAAAGAATATTACATGTTCTTTAAAAGAGTCATTATAATTTTTGTTTTTTAAAGAATATATATTGCTTTCTTTTACGTAAAAATCATTTTAATAAAAAATTATCTACGAGTTTTTTTTTTTTTTTTTTTTTTTTTTTTATGGAAATTAATCAATATATTCTATATGGTTTCAGACTGTATATTAATTACTAGTGCACGTTGCCCTTTTTGCTGGACACTATATTTAAAGGAAACTCTTTTCAATATCGCTTAAAAAAAAAAAAAAAAAAAAAAAAAAAAATCCACTGCAGTTATTCAAAAGCTCGTCAGCGCATTTCACAGCATCTTGCATATTCGCATTGTCTCGTATGTCTGTCCGTATTACTTGCGACACGTGTGCTTCAATTCGGGTGCTTTTTGGACGACAGTTTCAAAACGGGCAGTGTCAAAAAAAAAAAAAAAAAAAAAGAATGAAATTCGAAGTAACATGCTGGGTATTTTTTATTTATTCAATTTTTAAGTTAAAATGCCATCATTTTGTCATATGAATAAACAAAATTAGTATTTCTTTTCTTTTTTTGTTATTTACGTGAAAGTTTATAATTTTACACACACACACACACACACACACACACACATATATATATATATATATATATATATATACATATATATAACAGTTATATATATATATATATATATATATATATACAACAGTTTTTCGAGTGACACAAGCGAAAAAACAAATGAACGCGGCGACACTCAGCGGAAAATACGAACAAAAACTGCGGCACTTATATATACAGCTAGTTTGAGATCAAAGAATCCGCTGAAAGCCGACACTTAATATCCCAGGAAATATGGGATGATTTTTTCTGATATTTTCAAAATAGTCTTTTACCTTCTGTCTGATCTTACCCTGAAATCGCTACATTTCTTCGTGCAATCCATTTTGAGATATGAATTGGCTTATTTAAGTTATAAATGGACGGTCTGTGTGTAGTACAAATTTTTCTCCAATATGGCTCGAACGAATGTCGTTTAATTGATATGTGATATTAATCGCTTTTATCTGATGTGCCTGACATCTCCCTTTTCCCCCGGAAAACTCTTGTTTTTTTAATAACTCAGTTTGAAAATCGAATTATTTTTTACTCCGAAAATACCGTGATGCGGCAGGTTTGTGGACGAATACAGACTTCTCCTCCTTCTGAAATACTCAATCTCAAATAATCGTTTTGGCTCCCTCTATCGGGAATTGGAGTAAAAAATAAACATAAAAATATTTAAAATAATATATTTTTTTCTTTCTTTAATATATATATATAAATATATATTAAATGAGTTATTTATTTAGGTACTTGTATTTTATATGGCATTTGTTTATCAAAAATATTCATAGTATTTACATTGTTTTCATGCTGATACGTTGTTAACTTTCAAAATTGGTTTTATTTTAAAAAGTGATTGCAACAACAATTTTTTTTTCTTTATTTTCATAAAAATGACAAATAATACAGGGTGGTCCAAAAAACATGATAGAAAGTGTTTTAAGTTTCTGATTTCAAATGTATTGATGCAAATATAATTCTTCCATATTGTAATAGCACAGACATTTCAGTTGAAAGCTTTATTACCGGAAATAAAAAATAAGCAATATAGAATCCCAGACCTTTTAAGATCGATAATATATCGTAAGAAAATTTTATGAGAATAACCGATGTAATGTCCCCGTTCGACGGGCATGTCGTTCAGAGTTCAAAAAGCAAAGGACACTTAGTGAAGTGATAATCGCGCAGTAAGTTATAGCACTCTAAAGTCGCAGTGATTTCGAAGCCATCAGATGACTGATATTACGGTCGTAATCTCCCACTGATTTTCATTGTTTACAGGTTGATGGACAGATTTGAATCTACAGGGAGTGTTTGGGATGGAAAAAAAATGGCCTCGGGATGAAAATCAGCAGTTGTTACTGACGACATCAGGGAGCCTGTACGCGCATACTTGGAGGATCAGCCAACCACTACCACTCAACAGGTGGCCCAACAATTAAGCATATCCAAAACATCATTATAAACCCAGGTAGCACATAACGTTGTTATATCGTTGCAAATAAATCTAAACAGTGGAAAATTAGTTGTAACAACGTTAAAACAACGTTATGTGCTACTGGGGAAGGCTAATGAAAGCAGTTGGATTGTGCCCATACAAGATCCAAATGTGACAGCCGCTAAAGGGGGAGGGATACTGTGCGGCGGAGAGATTTCGCAAATCACATAATCGAGGAACTTAAAAGGGGTTCCATCAGTGAATACAAGATCTGGTTCAGTGATGAGGCCCATTTTCAGTTGAATGGTTTCGTGAACAAACAAAACTGGCGCCAATGAAGTACGGAAAATCCTCATATCAGCGCCATCTCTCCACTGCATCCTCAAAAGGTCACGGTGTGGTGTGCCATATCGTCGAAGCAGATAATTGGTCCGATATTTATTGATGGTATGGTCACAGGAGTGAAGTATCAAAAGTTGCTAGAGCATCACTTTGGCCCTTATGCGGGCCATCTCAAGAGGACACGCCGGTACTGGTTCAAGCCAGATGGGGCTCGTCCCCAAAAAACTTCTGACGTCTTCATGTGGCTTGAAACGAAGTTTGGTGAGCGTTTGATTACATTGGATGCAGAGAAATTCACGGTGCACGGGATAGAGTGGACCCCCATACAGCCAGGCCCCAAATCCGTGCGACTTATTCTTATGGGGTTACATCAAGGTTAGAATCTATAGGAATAGCCCTGATGCACTGGAGGACCTAAAATTGGCTATCAGAAGTGAGATTGATGCACTTGATTACGACACACTCCAGCGCAATATGACAGAGTTTCGGAACCGGCTTTATAACACTATAGTCGGGGACGGTACCCCTTTTATGCATCTTGTATGTTAAATGTCATTCATATCTTTATTCAATAAAATATGTTTCATGTTCTTGCATGTTGTCTTTTTTCCACAAAGATCGCTTACTTTCTATCATGTTTTTTGGACCACCCTGTATAATAGCCATATGCAAATATTTGTAATTTTTTCAAAATTATGTGATAAATCACTTAAACTACGGATTGAAAAAATTCTTAAAACAGAATTTGAAAATAATTAATTTGCTCATTAAGTTTCTAGTATATATATATAAATTACAAAATGTTAAGCTATAATAAATTTTTTAATAGATTAAGATTTTTTTTAAATTAAATTCCTAACAAACTATACTACGTAAATATTTACCAGTATAAAAATTTCGCTTTTTAAAGATTTTTCTATTATTATTTATTTTTCTCTTTTAAATCAAATCTATACCTAAAAAATTATTCGCGTTTCTTTCTTTCTTACTTAAATTTAACAGTAGGGAGGTGGCATGAATATAACAATAAAAACTACTCCAGAAAAAAAAAAAAAAAATATATATATATATCCTCCTTAACTCGTATATATTTATTTCTTAGTATAATAGTGATATAAAATAAAATTGAAATTACCATGCATCTGCAACTTTTAAATTAGAAATTAATAATGACATTGTAAATATTTTACACACTATTCTAAAAAATATGGCATAAAATTTTGAGGATTTTTTTTTTTTTTTTTTTTTTTTTTTTTTTTGTGTGAATGATATCATTCAAATGACTAAATGACATAGAGGTTCAAATAGGATTCAGGGATGTTTATTTCCATTACAAAGGATTTTTTTTTTCTTTTTTTTTTTTTTTTTTTTTGCTATCACATATTTTTTAAAAACATCTGTTATTCATTATTTAGTACAACATATTGTTCTGAAATTTGTGTAAGTACTTGTTTATTTTTTAATTTTCCTATACAATATCCATAAAATCTTAAAAGTGTTACGAGGTAAACTGAGGCAATTTTAAGCTTTTAATTAAACACACACAAAAAAAAAAATAATTAAAATTATAATATGTAACTCTTTTCACTTTGTAAAACTAATCTATTAATCAGTTTAAAAACTTAAAAGTCGTGGCCAAACCAACAATAACAACGATTAATACTTATACTAAATTAAATGATTTTTCCTTAGCTTAATAATTACTGTTAACACAAACATTGTTACAGTAACTTGAGTTTGCATTATATTATAAAAATCGTAAAGGCAAATTCTTTACGAAAACAACTTTAAATTAAACTGATTTAAACTCAATTTGTACTATATAAAAAACTAATCAAGTTGTTCTGTAGAATTTTTATATTAATTTAATTCCATCGATTTTAGAAAAGTGTGTTTCCAAAGTTCATACGAAATCTCGCCAAACAGTGTCGAATACGAATTATTCAATTTGTTTTTATCTAGTTATTTTCGGAATTTCTAAAAACTGTAAAACACGTCTACAAGAATTTTTCGGAATTTTGTTTAGTTAAGAATAAAACAAATGTGTATGGTAGGGGAAGGGAGGGGGGGCATAAGGACTCAGTGATGGGCAAAATTTAATTTTATAAATGTGAAATTTGGGTGGAAGGAGGGGGAATCTCTGTTAGTTTGATGGAAAGACCTTTTCAAAACAACATTTTAACACAAAATGTTTTTCTCTATAATTACTTGTTAGGAAAATAAGAAAGAACATTTTTCTTTTAAAGTCGTCACCCGTGTCTCGAGAACACCTTGGAAATTTTAAAAACTGAAAAAAAAAAGGGGGGAGGCGGGGGGGGAGCTTAATCAGTTTGAAGGATCTTTGTTTTGTTTGGAAATTCGAACTGTAAAAAACAGAGGGGCGAAAGGCACATCTTTGAAATTTTAAACAAATGAAGTTCTTTTTGTAGTTTTTCGGAAATGTCTTCTACAAACGAATTTTTTCAAAATATGTTTTGTTTGCCTCTTTTTTTTATTAAATATACTAAAAATAGTCTAAATTATGTTCCTATTTCAGGATCACGTCGTTTGATCTCGTTTGGTTTCTCAATATATTAAAAAAAAGTTTCTGTAGCTGGCGTCAAATTTTTTTGTCTGCGACAGCATCTTCTCGCGGAGGGCAAAACGCTCTGCATCATGGTAGGTATCAATGTGTTCCGAATATTTCAAGGAAGGCATTTCAGGAAGTTAGAAATCTGTATCATTTTAATTAACGAAGTTATTAAGTAAAAACCTCGGGTTTATAAAGGTAATCTATTTGCCATTAAAGAAATAATTTCTCTTATTACATCATTTTCCACAATGACGTCATTCTCCGCAGAGAAATAAAAATGTTATCACTGGTGTAAAAAAATAAAATATATTCCGCAAACACCCCTTTTTTTTTTCTACTTTTAGAAAATTAATGTTATTACTGGCAATATTTATGTTTATTTTATTTATTTGTTCTTTTTTAGTGCTAGAGCGTAGAGATGTAAAAAACCCGGGAATTTTGATTCAGGGGAATAAACATGGGAATTTTCGGGTTAAAACCGGGAATTTTGGGAAAATTGGAAACTTTGATGGGAAGAAACTAATACTGAATGTTTAGATTTAATTTTATTCTTTTAAGTGCACAAACAACTTATTTCATCTTTTTTATTCTACTTGCTTAAATGAAAGTGATATCGAAAATTATGTGGCTATTTTACAAAAAATAATAAAAGATTAAACATTTACGTTATTAACAATAATAAATTGTGAAGTTTTGTCTGCCTGTTTAAATAACTTTTAGAACTCCCCCCCCCCCTTTTTTTTTTAATTAATGAGTTCTACCATGATAAAATATGTTATAAAAAAATAATACAGTGAAATTAAATTATGATAAAAAGTTTAAAAATTATGAAATTTTGTTTTATTGATTTAACAGAATTTCACATAAATTGATGAAATTTTGTAATAATCAGTTAAAGAGCACGAGGAACAAAATCGAACATCAGTTCTTCGGTTATTAAAAATTCCAGCAATAATTTTTGAATGCATTGGATTAATACATAAAATTTTCAATCTATAATAATAATTGGAAAGGTTTGTCTGTCTGTCTGTCTGTCTGTTCTTTTATACGTTCAGCCCCTATTGAACGCAGAAGTACAAGAATTGACATACGGATGCTCTGGAGCATTTCCGATGTTTTCCTCGAAACAGAATTTAAAAATCTTAATTAGTTTCGGAGATATTAATTAAAATGCTGACCCATATCGATCGCGAAAATGACCAAAAATCCTTATTGCTTAAGAAGAGGCATTCTATCAGCATTCAGCAGACGATTTTAACGGCTGTCTCTAACGGAAAAAAAACATGTGCAAGTCATTAATATCAGATGATCTTTAACTTGGATTAAAAATTGCAAATTTCAAAGTGCTTCAAATTTTCTTTTTCGTACACAACACTTAATATACAACCTATTCAGCACACAACCAACCTGCAGTTAAAATTTCACCAAATTTCATTAATAAACAAAGCAGTTACATTTTAATTGCTAATTAAATTTTATTCTAACACGTAATCTATCTTTCAATAGACGATAGGAGTTTCCATAGCAACAAAATACATTTGAAGGAACTAAAAAATACTTTTTCTTTTTCTTTTTACTTCCATTACCCGACTACCGTGGTATATATATAGGTTTTGGCGAAATAAAAAATATTCATTTTTCTTTTTACTTCCATTAATAAAACTACCGTAGATAATGGAATTAGAGATTTCACGTGATTTACATGTTTTAGAATGTCCTCATTAGGTTTTCTTTTGTATCACAGCTACTAATTAAAATAATTTCATAAGTAACACATTATTTGAAAGCTTTGTTGATTTGGAATTGAACAGTAGATTACAGAAATTTCTACCGCCAGATATTTTAAAATTTCGATATTTCAAATTCCAATTAAATTATTTTTGATTTAGATTTGGAATCGAACAGTGGTATACAGAAATTTGTACCGCCAGATGGCGCTGTAATATTTTAAAATTTCAAAATTTCAATTTCTAATTATGATTAAATTATTTTTAATGTATCATTCGAAAGATATTTTAAAGTTCTTTTAAATTATCGAAAGTTTTCACCAGATTTACACGTTCTGAGGTGTACTGAATTAGTTTTCTTTTATATCTCAGGTATTAATTAAAAAAATTCCATGAGTAATACATCATTTGAAAGCTTTATTGACTTGGTACACATTTTAAAGTACTTTTACATTATCGAAAATGGAATTCGAGATTTCACCCGATTTACACGTTTTGAGGTGTCATGATTAGGTTTTCTTTTGTATCTCAGCTACTAATTAAAATAATTTTATAAGTAATACATCATTAGAAAGATTTTTTGATTTGGAATCGAACAGTGGATTACAGAAATTTCTACCGCCAGATGGCGCTGTAATACTTTCAAATTTCAATATTTCAATTTCTAATTATGATTAAATTATTTTTAATGCATCATTCGAAAGATATTTTAAAGTTCTTTTATATTATCGACAGTTTTCACCAGATTTACACGTTTTGAGGTCTCCTGAATTAGTTTTCTTTTGTATCTCAGCTACTAATTAAAATAATTTCGTAAGTAGTACATCATTAGAAAGCTTTTTTGATTTGGAATCGAACAGTGGAATACAGAAATTTGTACCGCCAGATGGCGCTGTAATATTTTAAAATTTCAATATTTCAATTTCTGATTATGATTAATTTATTTTTAATACATCATTCGAAAGATATTTTAAAGTTCTTTTAAATTATCGAAAGTTTTCACCAGATTTACACGTTTTGAGGTTTCCTGAATCAGTTTTCTTTTGTATCTCAGCTACTAATTAAAATAATTTCATAAGTAATACATCATTAGAAAGCTTTTTTGATTTGGAATCGAACAGTGGAATACAGAAATTTGCACCGCCAGATGGCGCTGTAATATTTTAAATTTTCATTATTTCAATTTCTAATTATGATTAAATTATTTGTAATACATCATTCGAAAGATATTTTAAAGTTCTTTTAAATTATCGAAAGCTTTCACCAGATTTACACGTTTTGAGGTCTCCTGCATCAGTTTTTTTTTTGTATCTCAGTTATTAATTAAAAAATGTTCATAAGTAATACATCATTTGAAAGCTTATTTTAGTTGATACACATTTTAAATTACCCCGATTTACACGTTTTGAGGTGTCCTGATTAGGTTTTCTTTTGTATCTCATCTACTAATTAAATAATTTCATGAGTAATACATCATTTGAAAGCTTTGTTAATCTGGAATGGAACAATAGATTACAGAAATTTCTACCACCAGATGGCGCTGTAATATTTTTAAATTTCAATATTTCATATTCTAATTATGATTAAATTATTTCTAATACATCATTCGAAAGATATTTTAAAGTTATTTTACATTATCGAAAGTGGAATTCGAGATTTCACCTGATTTACAATTTAAAGTGTCCTGATCAGGTTTTCTTTTGCATCTCAGCTAATTGAGTAAGAATAAGTAACTGGAATGGAACAATAGATTACAGAAATTTCTACCGCCAGATGGCGCTGTAATATTGATCTAATATTCTAATTATGATTAAATTATTTCTAATACATTATTCGAAAGGTATTTTAAAGTTTTTTTACATTATCGAAAGTGGAATTCGAGATTTCACCTGATTTACAATTTAAAGTGTCCTGATCAGGATTTCATTTGCATCTCAGCTAATTGAGTAAGACCGTTCAAAATTGGTATATGCAAGTTAATTAGGAGGGGCTGGAACGGTGGGGAAGGAATAGGCGCGCAGCGCGCATGGGTTTGGGACTCGGTGCGAGATTTTACCCAATGATAAAATATTTTTTTTTCTTAATAATAAAAGTTTCAGTTGAGAAGGAATGTGCGTGTAGAGCGCACGTATATCCTCAAGCGTGCGCGCGCAGCGCGCATGGGTCTGCGCTGCCGGAGGCAGTGGCATCCCGGTGTGAGTTTTTACCCGATGCTAAATGATATATTTTTTAATTCCTTTTCTTGAGAATGAAAGTTTATGAGTAATAACATTGAATTTTGAGAAGTCATAAGGATAGTGAAGGAATACGTGCGCGCGCAGCGCACGGGTCTACGCTGCCGAAGGCAGTGGGGAACCGGTGCGACATTTTTCCCGATCAGAATTTGTTTTTTCTCTTTTTTTATCGCATGATACAAATTAATGCAATTTTGAGAATTCATTAATTATTGTGATTCATTTAAAAATAGTGACCAGCGAAGCGGGCGTAGCCTGCTAGTAGTTAATAATTAACAATTTGAATGTTATTTATTTATTTATTTATTTATTACATATTAATATTGTTGAAATTTTAATTGAAATAACACTTTTCAGTGTAATATTATTAATCATTTTAGTGAACACAGGTTATTTTGGAACATTTTTGTTATAGTTTTGAAATAAAATATCAAAGATTTACATTCATAGATATATACAACTATAACATGATGAGCTTCGACTGCCATAAAAAAGACGTGTTACTTTGATTAACAGTCAGAACTAAGACGTAAATACATGGCAGTAACAAAAAAAAAGTCTGTTAATGAAACTTTATACTAGTGATTTTTAATTTTGTAGACGTGAAAAGCACTATTTTAAAGTCGAAAAATCATAAGAACCAACTAAATGTAAGATAACATTTTGGAATGCCATACAACACCTCTAATATTGGTTAAAAAAAAAAAAAAAAAAAATGCTAAATTCACAACTTTTGAAAACTTCCAAAATTCCTTTGTTTTGGAAACTTTCAAAATTCCCTTCCCAAAAAACCGGGTTTATTCCCCGGTTTAAACCCGGGTTTTTTCCCCGCTCGCATCTCTAGCTAGAGGCCTATTTCAGTCGGTACAGTTGTCGAATTTTTATACGTCACTCTTAATAGTGCTATGTCCCTATTTCAGTCGGTTTATTGAATGGTGATTTATTGAATGAAGTCCCCCCAAGGCACAACTTTGACATGAGTCCCCCCCAGGCCCAACTTTGACATGAGTCCCCCCAAGGTACCCCTATTTCAGTCGGTACAGCGTTGTTGAATTTTTATACGTCACTCTTAATAGTGCTAAGGGCCTATTTCAGTCGGTTTATTGAATGGGGATTTATTGAATGAAGTCCCCCCAAAGCACAACTTTGACATGAGTCCCCCCCAGGCCCAACTTTGACATGAGTCCCCCCCAAGGCACAACTTTGACATGAGTCCCCCCAAGGTACCCCTATTTCAGTCGGTACAGCGTTGTTGAATTTTTATACGTCACTCTTAATAGTGCTAAGGGCCTATTTCAGTCGGTTTATTGATTGGGGATTTATTGAATGAAGTCCCCCCAAGGCACAACTTTGACATGAGTCCCCCCCCAGGCCCAACTTTGACATGAGTCCCCCCCAAGGCACAACTTTGACATGAGTCCCCCCACGCCCAACTTT
Organism: Salticus scenicus; assembly: GCA_963930645.1. Lineage (NCBI taxonomy): Eukaryota > Metazoa > Arthropoda > Arachnida > Araneae > Salticidae > Salticus > Salticus scenicus. The sequence goes on along the minus strand of OZ005652.1, from coordinate 115,848,549 downwards.
GACATGAGTCCCCCCCAAGGCCAAACTTTGACATGAGTCCCCCCCAAGGTACAACTTTGACATGAGTCCCCCCCCAAGGCACACCTTTGACATGAGTCCCCCCCAAGGCACACCTCCCCCTCATTGGGAAAAAGAGAAAAAACGTTGTTTTGCGGCTATAAGACAGTTTGGACTTCCAACGTTATTTGTTACAGTATCTGCAGCTGAAACACAATGGTTTGATTTAATGAAAACTTTATCATGGAATTTAGATCGTCACGATTTAACTAAAGAAGAATTTGTCGATATTAACAAGTTTAGCAGTAGGCCTCTGGCACTAAATTAAAATCTGTCAATGTCAGATTTTCATGTTTTAAATAATGAAATAATGTCGTGTCTGTATAATTTTTTTTTTTTTTTTTTTTTTGTGAATAACTAAGTAATGTCGTGTATGTATAACTAACCGCATTTCTCTTTACCATTAAAGTGTATTTATTATTTTTATTTGAAAACGTTTTTTTAAATACTTTGGATAGATTTCGGTGTACAGAAGTATCTACATTTAAATTCAAACTCAATTATAAACGAAAAATCTTCTTATTTAGCATTGATAATTTTTTTAACATTACAGAATTAGACATTTTCATGATATATTTCCTGGTACAACTATAATATCTCCCCACAGCTAAATTTGACGATTTTTCTTTTGCGCCGATTTGAACGATAACGATGTCGTTCTGGACTGTTTGCAATATAATATGGCAGCCTGCATGCTGTTTATTTTGGATTTATGATTTTATGATTTACGATTTGTAATTTAGCTTATGATTTTATCATTTATGATTTATTATTTTTAGATTTATGATTTAACCATAATCACCAAAAATAAATCGCCAAATTCAGCTGTGGGGACATGCTATAGTTGTTTCAAAATATTTTAGTTACACCTAATACAGGACCTCACTGGCAGATTTTAAATTTTTCATTTATTTTGACGATGGTTTAAATTATCTATCTCAGTTATGCATGTCAAGATTTTTGCTAGAAAAGTCTAATGTACTTCGGTGCCAAATTTAAAATTTCGCCAAGAGATTAAAATGTACCATTGCTTTAGCACATTTTTTTTTTCAATTTAATTTTAAATATTTTTTAACTTAATTCAAGAGGGAAAAAAAAAATATTTTTTATTTGGTCTAAATGTACAAAATATCTCCAGGTAAAATGTTATCCGTATTATTAGAAAGAAAATGGCTAAAGTTGTTTTTCCTGTACCATTGATGTCTCTATAAATTAAATTAAAATATCCAATACCATTATATTTCAGTCTTCACACGCATTTTTTATTTTCTAAATTCAATTCTACATAACATATATGAAAAAAAAAAAATCAAGGTGTAATCAGTGCATATCCAGAAGACGTAGCCAACAAATATTCAGAAGCCATCATTAACACAAGTTCAGGAGATATCGCCAACAACTATTAAAATGTCATGATCAATATATACCAGTAGATATCGCCAACAATAATAATTATTCAGAAGATATCGCCAACAATTATCCAGGAGCCATCATGAATATTTATTCATAAAATATTGACAACAAATATTCAAAAGCCATCCAATTTATGAGTGGTGATGGTCTATCTCGAATACTTCAAACCGGCAATTCGTTTTTACAATATAATCAAGGACGAATTTTTCACTTATCAGTTGGTTTCGAAAAATGTGTTTTTTTTCTTTTTTTCCCCCGATTTAACTTAGTATCTCCTTATATTATTAAAATCTGTGCGCATCTGTCTGTCTGTCTGTGAGAAATGCCTTGTCATCGCTAAACTCCGGCGCTAATGGTCGCATCGACTCGAAACCGGTGTCGACAGACGCTGAATTTCTTCATCTCGACATCCCAATAATTCACTAAGCGATGCGATCCTAATTAGCGGAGATATTAATTAAAATGTCGACCCATGTCTACCGAAAAATGACTCAGAATTCATGATAAAATGCTTAAAAAGCGACATTTTTACGGAAAAAGTGGAAAATAAATTAGAAATATCAGTTGTATTGTTACAAACAAGATACCATTGGAAAGGGCTTTTTTTTCTCAATCCGATGGTTTAAACGGCTTATCGATCGGACAATTAATTTTTTTTAAAATTAACTAAACTATAAAAAAAAATGTTGGCAACAAATCACAAGAATCTTAGCTTTGCAGACGATAGTCGATCGATAAGCCGTTTAATCCATCGGATTGAGAAAAAAAAGCCCTTTCCAATGGTATCTTGTTTGTAACAATGCAACTGATATTTCTAATTTATTTTCCACTTTTTTGCCTTGAGCGGAAAGAAACACATCTGGTATTTAATGAGGTCACGTGTTTCTCTACTGCGATTAAAAATTGCAATTTTCTATTTTCTTCAATTTTTCAAAATTCGCACATTTCAATTAGTATACAATCTTAACACCACAAAACAAACTTGCAGTTCAAATTTCATCGATTTTGGTCAATAAACAAAAGATTTACATTTTAATTGCAAATTAAATTTTATCTTTACACGCCTGACATTTTATCTGTCGAAAGTGGATGCCAGTTTCAAAACGACACAAATACACTTAAGGTAAAAATATTTCTTTTTCCTGCAAGTCGAATGAGGATATTTTCCAAAGTGCAAAGTTATTAGGAGGGGCGGAAGGGCAAGAATATAAAAATGGAGTTTGACCGGTCCAAATTGGTACATAGATGTTTTTGATACCTAAAAATCGATTGCGGATATTTTCGAATTTGTAAAGTTAGTAGGATAGATGGAAAGGTTGTGAAGAATACAAAATATATAAATAAGAGCTAGAAATCTGAAAATTAGTGTTGTTAGGTTTTGAAGCCCGATAAATCGATTGCGGATATTTCTCAAAGTACAGAATTATTACGAGGAGCGGGAAAGGGGGGCAGGAGCAGGGGCAAAAATAAGAAATTTAGATAGAATGCTGAAAATTAGTATTATTAGGTTTAAAAGCACGAGAGAACGACTGCGAGTATTTTTTAAAGTCTTAAATAATTATAGGAGGGGCTGGTATGTGAAGGAACATGCACGACCTGGCCGTGGTGGCCCTGACCGATTATTCCACCGATGGGAGAAGTTTTATATATATATATATATATATATGTGTGTGTGTGTGTTTTCCCTTACGATAATGTAGTGATTCACTATAAGTATCGAACAAAAATGTGCGCGCGCAGCGCACAATGGCCTGCGCTGGCGAAGGCAGTGGAGACTCGGTGCGTTATTTTTTCCAATTAGATTTTTTTTTTTTTTTTCTCTCATGATAAAAATTATTACAATCTTGAGAATTCATTAACTATAGTGATTCATTTAAAAGTAGGGACCAGCGAAGCGGGCGTAGCCTGTTATTTATTATATTAAAAGCGTATCACAAGTATACAGATCAGTTCTGTTTACAACTGGATATAAATTATTCAAATATTTATTTATGCCGTCCTATATTTTCAAAATTTTATACATGACTGACTGTGTTGGACGAAATTTTATACATATTTGAAAATGGAGTATCATTTTTATATTTTCAATGCAAAAAAGAAATATATTTTAATAGTAATAATCAATGAAAAAAAAAATGTCATACATTTAATATTATTGCAACGCCCCGTGATGTAAATTTCATGAATGCGTATCTTTGAAAAAGACTTATTAACACTTTTAAAACAAATAATTGAAACTGATATCTGTGGTAATTTTATACAAATGTAACAATATTTGAAAAATATCAAATCAAATAAAATCAAAACGATTTCCCAGATGTCGGTTCGCATTAACATTCTTCTGACGATTAGAGTCGTGATTTTCGGAAATGAAAATCGTCTGCATTCATTGAGGAAAAAAAAATCATTAATTATTTTGTATTGTATGTATTTATACAGAAAAATACAGAAAAATGTTTTGTAATCGTGAAGACCTACTAGTTTTTATTTATTTTTATGTGTTGACGAGCAATATCTTGATAAGTTTTCTCAAGTTTTGTAACCTATCCATTTTTTTTTTTTTTTAAATAAACATATACATGTATTTTTCAATTATACTAAGTGTTTACAAGAAGTTGAATACGTTTATGAATTTAAAATATCAAGATGCCAATCTTTCGTATTTCCTAAATACTCTTTGAAATTTGTTTAATTTTAATATTTAAGCCAACTTAACTTTTATATTTAATGTTATATTTTCATTATCATATTTAATTAAATGTAATCTAAATAAGTATTAAGATTCTATTATACAGAATAGAAATTTATATAGAAAAATCCTCGATTAATATAAGTAACTTTAGATAATTACAGAAAAAAAATTGTTTATTCAGAAATAAAATTTTGTTTTATATTTGCATAGAATTTTATTATAATTCCAAATTCTAAAATATTACCAGGCTATTTTAATTACACAATTCGTGATTATGTTTAATTAATGCTTTCATTAATTATTTTATTCCGACATTCTTGATTAAAGAAAGAAATTGAGTAAATTATGGCTTTATCCATGTGGAAGTAATATAATTTTAATTTGAAAAATGAAGTAAAATAGTACTGTGTGTAGCATTTAATTTTAATTAAAAACAATAATTATAAACGTCAATTTTATGTTTTTTTTTTTTTTTTTTTTTTTTTTTTTTCCCTATAAATCTATGACGAATTCAAAAAATTATGTTTGAAATAATAAATTTTGAAAATATAGAATAAATGTTCTTTGGATTTCTTAAAGTATGTTTTTAATATCCTGAACTATAATAAAATTTATGTTTTAATATATTTATTTATTTATTTATTATATTAAAAACACTTTAAAAACACGTAAAATAAAATTGTATTTAAAAACTGTTAAAAAAATTTTCTGAAGCTTTTCGCTTTTAAATATTAAAGCATTATCAGGGATTTTTATTACTCGTTTCCAATGAGCAATTTTTAAATATTTTTCCTTTCGCAATCAACTGTTATGCCTTTTAATAACGTGAATAGAAGCAAAGTCAATTTGAAGTCCGGTGAAGGTGGATCAATGAGCTAAGAAAAATAAGAGAAGCTGGAACCACGGAGTATTATTGAAAGAGGAGATGAGAGTCCAATGGGAGGAAGCTTTAAAACTGCGATGTGAATTTCTGCCAGCTATCGGGGGCGACACTTGTCCCTTTACCCTATATTTCGGCGCGAAGTACTATTGTTTTCAGTTTCATTCTAGTAACGTGCTTTCCGAATTTTGAATTTTAAACAGTTTAATATTTTTGTACAAGCTTAAAACTACTTAATTGAGATGGGTTCATGTAAATGCTTCGTTCCTGGATGTAAAACAGGCTATGGCAGTGACAAAAAAAAAAGAGAAAATCCCAAGGACAGAAATGCCCGAGTTTGTTTTCTGCTCGGGTAAGTATTATTATTAGAGTCCTGTGCGGGTCGGGTTTTATCCGACAGATGATTCTTAAATCAACCCGAAACCCGACCCGAACTCGACAAAAAAAATTTCATCGCCCCGAATCCGACAAAAAAATTTTCATCAACCCGAACCCGCAACAGAGAATTTTTTGCGACCCGAACCCGACACGAAACCCGACTTATCTAACCCGAACCCGACCCGAAAAATAAATCAACATTACTTATTCATCTAAAAATCATGCAAAATAAGGTAAAATGATATAACATGATATAAAATAAATTTTCATTGTCACACAGTTGGTAAATTATATATATATATATATATATATATAAAACTAGTATGTTGTGACTTGTGACCACCACAAGACATTCTTCTATATTTTTCTGTCAAATTCACTAAGTGCGAATAATTTATTAAAACTATTATTAAGAAACGTAACGTGATGAATGCAAATAATTTTCCTCTTAGAGAAATCAAACAAAGAAAGACAGTTTTATTCTCCATAAATAGTATATTAAAAATTCGTTTTCATAATGGTTATTTCACTTATCAAATTTTGTACAGGTACATTTTGTACAGGCACACCATAGACATAGAAGTTGAGATATAGCTTTTCCATCTCGGGGAAAATTGCAGGACAGCAGCGCCACCTATCGGCCGACATGCATCCAAATTGAATCGGCATAATGTCTAATTATGGTCTTTTCAGATATTTTTTTTAATTATTATTATACACAATAGAACCGAGATATCACTTTTCTTCAGGAAATCGTTGTATAACACCGCCACCTATTGAATTATTGGTACCAAAAGTGGGAAGACTATAAATTATATCATGGTACATCCACATATAAATTTATGTGCAATTTTGTTTAGTAGTTCCTGAAATATATCCTTAGCTTGAATTGTAAAAATCACTGTATAGCAGCGCAACCTTTTGAGAAATTGACATAAAAAGTTGATAGGGACTAGGTTATGTGAAGATGCATCTACATATAAATTGATATGCAATTCTCTGCAGTAGTTCCTGAGATACAGCATTCCTTTAAATTGTGGAAATCACTGTGTAGCAGCGCTATCTGTTGAGTGATGGGCACCAAAAGTTGATAGGCACTAATTTATGTCAAGGTGCATTTATTTATAAATTTATATGCAATTATGTGCAATAGTTCCAGAGATACAGTCACCACAAAATTTTTGTCACACACATACAGGGACACAGACTGATATTTTCTAGAAATAGTCAAATCGTGTTCGGGGCTCTAAAAACGTGTAAATTCATCAAAAACCGGAAGTTTTTTACGAATCTAATACTTTCTTCTACTGAATATAGAAGAAAGTAAAAAAAAAAAAAAAAAAAAAAACTTGTAAACTGCGAAATCTTTTCAATTTCCTGAATGTAAATGCGAGGTTATACTGTATTTGTATTTCTTTAATTTATATATAAACAACAGTCGAGAAAGATTTATAATACTTTTCTAATTTTCATACAATTTCTACAAAAGATACATATTAGTTCCGTTGAAGAAAAGAAAACAGATTGAGATACAAATACGGATCTAATTTTGTGGCGGATATCGGCGGATACGAATAGGGAGCTCCGGTACATGTCTGTCCTCCAGCGGCCGAGCGGTTCAGCGCTAGAAGCTGGTAGATGGGAGGTGTCAGGTTCGATCCCAGGTCGCGCTCATCGACCTAACCGTTCGGAGTTTTCCGTGGTTTCCTCCGAAACACGCGTAAATACGGGCTAGGACCCCTTAGAAAGACTGAAACGGAGGGCATTCCCCCTATAGGCCTAGGACACATCTGGAGTCAATCGGCCTTAAATCCTCCAACCAAACAACCAACCGATACATGTCTAGTATGTGCAGAATATTTAAATTAGTTACATAGTTGTAAACATAGTTACATAGTTGTAAAAAATTCTGTCAACCCGACTCGAACCCGACCCGCGGGTGGGGTCGGGTTCGGGTTAAATCGGGTTACCCGACCCGATGCAGGACTCCTATTATTATTTGTTTTTGCTGCTTATGAATTATCTTGATCCGTGTAATCCCTGCAGTTTCTCGAGATAAATTAATGCTGTTCATGATAATAGTGGTTACAACATTGAAATATTTTTTTCATTATTAAGTGTGTGTTGGTGTTGCGGAATAAGGCCGATAGTCTACTCTTGGGTCCTAAGCCTGAAAGGGAGTGCCTTCCATCGAGGTCTTTCTAAGGGGTCCCAGCCCGTATTTACGCAAGTTTCGGAGAAAACCACGGAAAACTCTGAACGGCTAGGCCGACGAGCGCGACCTGGGATCGAACCCAGCACCTCACGTCTACCAGCTTTGAGCGCCGAACCGCTCGACCGCTGGTGGGCCTTTCATTATTAAGTGCGACATAGATTGCAGGACATTCTATGATTTATGTTAAAAATGGGTAACATCTTTAATTAGAATTTGGTAATTTTTCATTTACTAATTTACAATATGCAATCTAATGTGGTGCAGTATTTAAAGTATCAAAAATTATTATATATACTACCTATAAATACTTTGTAATAATAATAGTTATTATTATTATTGTTGTTATTATTGTGTAAATACTCTGTGTTTAGTTATTCACAAAAATAGAATTTAAAATTTAACATTCAAGATATTTTCACTTATTAATTATAAATGATTTTTACTTTGTTTTAGTATTTTATAACTTGTATCTTATACTATTAAGTGAGCAATATTTGTATATACCGGGGGATTCAAAATAGATGTTACAGCAATTATATCGTAAATTAAGAAAGATAGAAACATACTTCCAATTACAAAATTAGAGGAAATTAAGAGTAGATTTCAGATTTTGCATTTTTTTGTCAAAGGGGCTGTATACATATTAAATACGAAATTTAATTTTTATACTGTCCCTTCTATCATGTGACTTATATTTAGAAAAATATTCTCCTCGCTCTAACAAGCAAAATAAAAAAAAATTCTCTCTAAGTCAAAATCTCGCTGAGTTATTGCAATTTGAAAATGATGACTTACACCACTTTTTTTTCAATTTTGGCATCTATTTTTCGACGCCAACGGGCTAACCTTAGGGGTTATCTATGAGTTGAGAAAAATTAAAAAAAGATCCTTTATTTTAAAATAGCAACTAAAATCGTTCAAACGCGTGAAATCAACAATTTTAAGAATTTAATGCAAATTTACAAAATTTCGTCTTGTTAAAAAATTTAATAGTTAAATTTCTGAGGGGTCACCTGCAAATTAAAACACGTTAAGAGAGGGAAAAAACTAAAAGACTAGCAAAACCGTGTGAAATTTTCGTGCTTTATTTTTACCACTTTCCATCATGGTTGATAAATTTAATGACTTCGGCTCTTTAACAATTCCAGCAAGATTGAAAAGTGTTAATGACTTCGATTTGTGTGTCTGTCCATCCGTCTTTCTGTGTGTCTGCACTCTAACTCCCGTGAATATTCATAGAATTTCCTGAAACTGATATATGTTATTTGAGGTCACTATCGGATGTTCCTTATTGAAAATGGTGTGAATACATCTGCTTGCTAGTGCACAGGGACGCCCGAAAGTATTCCAAAGCATTGTGTTCTATGAGAGGTATTTTTATAAACTATATTTTAGTACCTTTAATTTATGCGTATATTAATAAAATTGAAATACGTTATTATAGTTTTCTATCGGATATTTTCTATAGAAAATGGAGTAAACACCATCACAGGTTTGTATACAGGGACACCCGAAAGTATTACAAAGCATTGCGTTCTATGTGAAGATATTTCTATAAACCAAAATTTAATTACTTTGCATAAATCCTAATGAAATTGAAATATGTTATTCATATGCACAAAAGAATGCTTTCTATACTATACAGTACGACTAACATTAGATTTACAGGGCACGCAAAAATATTCAGTTACGTTAAGGGTTATTATTGGACATTTGCTGGAATTGTATTTTCGTTTACATTAAACATTTTCTAACAATTTTTAACTGTGAATAAGATTTCAATTTGCATTTTTTTTTTGTCTGACTGTCCATCTGTCCGTCTGCCCACCCCCAGCGTCTGTAAATATTTTCAGAAAATTTCAGAAATGATATATGTTATTCAGGTTTACTATATGATATTCCCTATTTAAAATGGCATTAATTAATTCTTTACAAATGGTTTATGTACAGGAACGCACAAAAGATGCCAATGTATTGCGTTTTGGGACAGATATTCTTATGAATTACATTTAAATAACTTTATACTGTAAAAATCATAAGGAATATCATATTTATTATTAATATTCTAAAATAATGATTTGTATAGAATATGATATGGTATAGAAGTATAATTCTATGCCAGGGGGTTACCGCCCTTCTCAACCCCCGTTTAATTATAGTGTCTATACTTATCAAAACAAAAATCAAGTCTGTTATCAATTTCCTTGAAACTTGCAAACCTTCATCAACTTTTCAAGTGGCAACTAGATATGGAATCCAAAGTACCAAATTCGCATTTCCTGTACTTATTACTTTCTCATACCCATAAGGTAGAGAAAGTATTGTTTTTGGGCCAAATTTTCGAAAGTTAGTTTTTGTTATATTTAGACGTGTTGAGGTGTCCTGAATATGAAAATCGTGTTTTTTGTGGTTGGTCTGTGTGTGTGTCTGTCTGTTATCAGTTTATCTCAAGAACAAATAGCAGCAGACATTCCAAATTTGGTATTTTAAATATGTATCATATAGGGATGCTACACTAAGCTTTTCATTGAGATGAAGCAAATAGTTCGTGTACAGAGACACTCAAGAATATTCAAATACATTACGTCTATGGGGAAAATTGCAGGTAAGTAGAGTTAAACACCTATAGACTGCTCTAAACCAAATGAAATGAATATATATTTTTTATATGCATAAAAACATGCCTCATGTAGAATATGGCAGGGAAATAATTCACTGTTCATTTACAGAGCTACACAAAATAACTAGATTATAATGCGACAATAGCTGAAAATTGATGGAAGTGCATTTTAGGTTGTACCGTATATTATTACTATAGGTTTATATTTAGGTGCACTTTGTGGTTTGTACATATTCTTCAAAAGATATACAGGGTTGCAAATATTTAAGCTATAATATTCTTTTTTATTGTTAGTGAAAGTGCTTTACTATAATATTTTACCATGTCTAGGAAAGCTGCTCAGGAATGAAAATGAATTCCTCATAGACATATGATAAATAATGTATGTTTTTAAGCTAAATATGCATCGCTTGTGTTTTGTGTATTTACACGTTTTAAGCCTTCCTTATTACCAAAGTCATATTTTTTAATGTTTGATTATTGCCTGCGTCGAATAATTTCAGGAAACGAATAATTTCCGGAGATCCCCCTCACACAGAACTAATTATCATTAAAACTCTTCCGAAGCCTAATTTAAATTATTTTAACGTAGGTTTACATAACAGTACTTTTTATGTTACCTCTTAATTTCTAACCTGTATTTATGGTATTAAATTTCAGGGTAATAGAAAGTCGTGTGAGTGGCACACCAGATTATTTGTTGTTAAATTATGCTGATAATTCATATATATACAGATCAACGAATAAAAATTTACCTTCCGTATTCAGGAGGCCTCAAAATGTCATATTATACAGAAAAAATATCGCTCTCCAAAAGCTACTTTGTTTACAGTATGGGTATGAGAAATTAATTTTGCGTTCTATGTCAGCAGTGTTCTTCGAAAAAAAAATGCAGCAAACACTTACACCAATTACATTTAATAATAATAATAATAATAATAAAAATGTTTACCTTAATTTTGGGTAGCCCTGTATATTGTCTATAAACTATATACACATGACTTTGTGTACGTACATTTAGTGTTATATGTAAAACAGGTAGCACAAAATGAAATACACTTTCAGCAATTCCCAAGTATAGCTCCAATATATCGAAATACTCTGGTTAACCCTGTAAATGAATGATGAATGGTTGCTATACCACAACCTACATAAAACATGCTTTTATGCGTATAAAAAATTTGTTCTTTTCATTTTGTTTAAGGCAGTCTGTACATGTCACACTGTACGTATGAGAAATTTCGCTCACAGACGTAATGTATTTGAATTCTTTTGGATGACTCTGTAAACAAACAATTGTCTGATCATAACGAATACTTTAGTGTAGCACCGCAATATGATACGGATTTAGATTGTCGAATTGGATTTTCTGCTACTATTTGTTCTTGAGATATTCTAATAACACACAGATACACACACACACACCCACACACCCACAGAGAGAGAGAGACCAACCACTAAAAACATGATTTTTGAATTCAGAGGATCTGAAAACGTGCAAATATAACAAAAGCTAATTTTCGGAAATTTGACTCAAAGCCAATTCTTTCTCTACACCGTGTATATGAGTAAGAGAATGTATAAAGAAAGAAAAATGAATTTGAAAATTCCCTTTCAGTACATAAATTATTCATAAATTTTATTTGTTAAATTATCAATGAGTATTCTCTTGTGTATTCACTAGGGAAAAGGAGACATAACAGGTTAAAATAGCCGTCTTCCCTGAATGATTTCTTTTTCTCCCCCCCCCCACCCAGACGCTGATCAACGTGTGCCTTATTACAAAAGCAATCGTAATTCACTTTTGATACAACCCCTTAAGACTTGGCGAAAAATGCTAGAATTTTCAAATTGCAATAACTCAGCGAGATTTTGACTTAGAGAGATGATTTTTTTTATTTTGATTGTTAGAGCGAGGAGAATATTTTTCTAAATATAAGTCACATGATAGGAGGAGCCGTATAAAAATTAAATTTCGTATTTAATATGTATACAACCCCTTGTACAAAAGAATGCCATATCTGAAATCTACTATTAATTTGCATCAATTTTGTAATTTGAAGTTTGTTTCTATCTTTCTCAGTTTACGAGATAATCGCTGTAACATCTATTTTGAATCACCCGGTATATTTCACTGTTCTCGAAAACGGTAGCTCGGACAGTCACGAGATTTAACACAAAGGTGCCCCCCGAAGGATAATTGTGCACATCAAAGTCAGAATTTTGAATTTCTGTTTAAATTAATAAAAATATGAAAATAATTAATATATATAATGATCCTCATCTGTCATGAACGAATCCGGTTAGTACCGCTTCAAAACAGAAACTTTTGGCAGCCATTTTTTTTTCCGTTTGTTCAACTCACTGAGCTGGTTCAACTTACGGAAAAATACATATAATATGTTTTGTATCACACGTATTCTTATTTATTTTCACTAAAACCTTGAAAAACTATTCAATTGTAATGTTTAAAGATACAAACTAAATATAATGGATCACTGGCTATTATAAACAAGAATCTATAAATAGAATTATGTAACTTCACGATTGTAAGCAACGAGATAAATAAAGTAGAGTGATAAATGGTAACCATGACATGGTCCAACATGAGTCATGTGACATGCTCGATTTATGCGTAGGTTCCCTTGGTAATAGCATATTTTCAGTAAATTTTTATGGCAACGGTTTGTAGATTGTATTTGACGAAAGTCATAACAGCCAATGTTTTGTTTACTTACGCAGTTTAATATTCTTTTATTCAAAATCGTTTTGATTTTGATTTTACTTCTTTTAATTTCGTATAGTTGAAATTTAGCCAATAAAATGCTTAAAATTAGATGAAAAATTATTATTTGTTGTTAAATTTAGCTCTTTAAAAGTTTATTTTTTCTTTTATAAACACTTTTAAACTTTGTTGGGAAACGATGAAAAAAAGGTATTTTATTGTTTATTAAAATGTGAAACATGTGCAAAATGATTTAAAAAACAATTTATTTCGGTCATAGGACTGTCATGCTACCTAATAATAATGATAATTTGTCGAACTGATATTTTAAATGCCAAAATAGCGATAAAGGGCCAAACATAGCAACCTATTGGAGCATGTCACGTGATTCATCTTGAACCACGGAAAGCTAATCCTTCATCCATTGAATCAGCACTCTAATTTATATATCTCGTTGATTGTAAGCACGGAGTAAAAAGACAGGAGAAGAAGGTAACGCTGAAATTTTGTGATGTTGTTTTCTAATGTTTACAGATGGCGCCAGCGTGCAATCCTTCCTTCTCTCCAGCTTCCGCAATGTTATTCAATGGGGAAATGTCTCGTTTTAATTATTTTTTTTTTAAAATAATATCAAGCTGAAAAAATTTCGAATGAAAGCAAATTTCATTAAATAGAGTATTCTAACCAACATGTTTTTTTTAAGAGCCATTTTATACTAATTTTACTTTGAAAGAAAGCTTTTAAAAAATGACGATTCTTATGAACCGAAGCTAGCTAAAACAGATAATTGGGAGGAAGGAGAATGGATGAAATTTTGTAAAGAAAAAAAATTAACTTATTTTAGGTGCAGAAAACACGAACTCGGACTTTATTTTTCTCCTAGGGCTTTTTTTTGTTTTTCTTACCACTATCATAGCCTGTTTTACAACTAGGAACGAAACATTTATTTGAAACATGTGAATTATGCAGTTTTAAGAACTTACAAAGAAATTAAATTGCTTAAAATAAAAAAATTTAAATGTACTCCAGCAAAATTCTGTTGAAAACAACAGTATATCCGCGCCGAGGTAGGGAGGAATGACAAGTGGCGCCCTCAATATTTACCAAAAATTTAGATCACAGTTTCGTAGCTTTCTCCCATTGGACCTTCAACTCCTATTAATATTACTCCGTGATTGTAAGCAACGGAATACCAAATAAAAACAAACCAAATCTGTTGCCATTCAGAAAATGCAAATTCCAAATGGATTCCGAATGAACGACTCTTTGACTGTTTCTACGAAAAAAAAAAAAAAAAAAACGCTTAAAGTATTTCTAAAACATATTAAAGCCTTAAAACTCTTAAAATATTTGTAAAAGCATATTAAAGTCTTTAAATATTTGTGAAGTCGTTCCTTCACATATATGAGTTTTAATTATAACTTATTAAGTAATTATTATATTTTCAATAAATTAAATGGCTAATAAAAATAGATAACGAAATTCTAAATTACTTTTATTTATTCGCTTTTGTCTATAATAAATATCTTAATTCTAATAATACTTTCCTTTTAAATGACATTTATAAGCTCTTCTAAATCATTTAATAAATAAAATATAAAAATAATATTATTTCAAGTCATAAGCCGTTGGATACATAATTACATTTTCATTCCTTTAAATTGCGTATGTTTATTTATTCGAAGCTAAATTAAGCAATACATTTCCGTTCTAATATCATTAAAGAGTAATTTATATTTTTTTATCACGGGATGTGCAATAAATCCTAGTCTGAGTGTCTCCCTTAAATAACGGCCTTCTGGCGATAAAGTTTGGCATTGAGGATTGGCGTTAGTTTTTTTAACGGTCGTGCTAAGTTCAAAATATTTACATTAAATTATTCTACAAACAAAGGAATATCTTTGGCTATAAATTTGGCACTTTTTCAAAATTCTTGGCGCAATTCAACAGTTTGATCTGAGTTGCAATAGAATCAACTTCAAGAATTCGCTCTACAACTGTTGACAGTATAACATGTGACCCCGTAGCTCTCTCTCTCACCCCTATCTTTTGCATTCTCGTAACTTATGGTCATGCTGAAATTACACTATTAATGTACTGTTCATTTTCTTATGAAACTCTACAAAAGAAAATAAATATGTTTTGCTGCGAACTATTAGTTCTTTTTGTTTCAACGGCCTTCTTTTTCAGCTATAAGGACCTGGATAATTAATGGGACCTTTCTACAGTTGAATCCCAGGAATTCTACTGGACAATATTTTTATCAAGCTTCATTGTTTGCTTACATTGTAAGGTATGATTGGCGTCGAGTTCAGTACGTAAATGACGCCAGTTGATTTTAGTTTTGAAATTAGTGTAAATTTATAGTTGGGATAGAATGTTTGGTTGGGCAAGTAAAGGTCACCAGTTGAAATGAGTATTGAAAGTAGAGTAGTCTAAGGTGATAATGTCGAGCCAAGATAAAATGTTCGGTTGAGAATGAGAAAGTCCCTAGCTGGATCCCGGATATTTTGGCGATGTTGCGGGTGAGATAGCTGGTTGGAAGTATCGAGTAGAGTTGATTTTGGGTTAGCATGGAGTGTCTGTAATTAATGGATAGTTAATTAGAAAATACGCAAGGAAAGTGATGACGTCACTGGCCGTCAGTGGATGCGAAAAAAAAAGATTTCCTATATTAATCGCCCATTGGATTTTTTGTAAAAAATTATTAAAAATTGAGGTAAATTATTTCCCGATTTTAATCCCCATATTTCGGTATAGATATGTATTAGTTATCGTCTGCATGCGTTAGATTAAGTTGTTTTTGCTGTAAAATTGATAAAATTTAAATTTTAAATTTCAAAACTCTAGAAAAAAATGGCAAACTTCCATATTCGATTCAAAACATAAACATTTCATTTCAAAGGATGATATTTACACAATAAATATCCAACTAATATACTAATTAAAAGGAAAATGATAAATATTCTATCATAATTTGAAGTCAAATTTGTTTTCAAATGTCTAAATCACGGAGTAATATTAATAGGAGTTGAAGGTCCAATGGGAAAAAGCTACGAAACTGTGATCTAAATTTTTGGTAAATATTGAGGACGCCACTTGTCATTCCTCCCTACCTCGGTGCGGATATACTGTTGTTTTCAATAGAATTTTGCTGGAGTACATTTAAAATTTTTTATTTTAAGCAATTTAATTTCTTTGTAAGTTCTTAAAACTGCATAATTCAGATGTTTCAAGTAAATGCTTCGTTCCTAGAGTTAAAACAGGCTATGATAGTGATAAGAAAAACAAAAAAAAAAAAGCCCTAGGAGAAAAATAAAGTCCGAGTTCGTGTTTTCTGCACCTAAAGTAAGTTTATTTTTTTCCTTTACAAAATGTCATCCATTCTCCTTCCTCCCAATTGTCTGTTTTAGCTAGTTTCGGTTCATAAGAATCGTCATTTTTTAAAAGCTTTCTTTCAAAGTAAAATTAGTATAAAATGGCTCTTAAAAAAAACATGTTGGTTAGAATACTCTATTTAATGAAATTTGCTTTCAATCGAAATTTTTTCAACTTGATATTTTTTTTAAAAAAATAATTAAAACGATACATTTCCTCATTGAATAACATTGCGGAAGCTGGAGAGAAGGAAGGATTGCACGCTGGCGCCATCTGTAAACATTACAAAACAACATCACAAAATTTCAGCGTTACCTTCTTCTCCTGTCTTATTACTCCGTGGTCTAAATAAAGTGTCTGATATAAGATACTCATATGTTGCAGCGGAATAGATTTAATATATATGTCATCCTTGGCGGAAAAAAAAAATATCGCCAAATTATTTTGGCGACCATATTTAATTCCTTTCAAAAATCATGGTTATTTTAACAACTTATATTAAGAGAGCGATGAATTATATGAAACAATATTTCGTACAATACATATTACGAAGATAAACATCTTTCATGTATATTTTCGTATTATGTTTTTAATCGCCAAATACAAAAAACGCAAAAGATGACACAGTTTTGAAACTTAAAAGTTTGTCAATTTGACAGCAAAATAACTCAATCTAACACATGGATACGATAGCATATCTATACCCAAATACAGGTATTAAAATCGGGAAATAATTTTTACCGATTTTTAATAATTTTTTACAAAAAATCCAATGGACGAATAACATAGGGAATCTTTTTCTTGCATCCACGGAAGGTCAGTGACGTCACACTTCTCTTGCGTATTTGAAAACAGGATCTAAGATAGTCTTAAAAAAATGTATTTTGGTAAAATGAACTGAATAGTTTTTTACTTTCTCTTACCCGTAGGGTCGAGAAAGTATTGTTTTAGGGTCAAATTTTCAAACGTGGGTTTTTGTTATACTTACATGTTCTGAGGTCCCCTGAATACGAAAATCATGTTTTTAGCGAATGGTCTCTGTGTGTGTGTGTGTGTCTGTCTGTGTGTCTGGATGTCTGTCTGGATGTCTGTGTGTCTGTTATCAGCATATCTCAAGAACAAATAGTAGCAGAAATTCCAAACTCGGTATTCTAAATGTGTATCATATAGGGATGCTACAGTAAGATTTCGTTGAGATGAAGCAAATGGTTCGTGTACAGGGACATTCAAAAGTATTTAAATACATTACGTCTTTGGGGGAAATTGCAGGTAAGTAGAATTTAACATCTATAGACTGCGCTACATCAAATAAAACGAATATATATTTTTTTTAATAGAGATAGTCAACTGGGAATTTTTTTTTTGTGCATGTAGGAGACTCGCCGCCCCCCCTCGAGGGGAGTAAAATTTCATGATGGGTATCTTTCAAAAGAGCTCGACAATACGTTTAAAACGAATGGTTGAACCATCGATCTGCGATAATTTAAAATAAAGTTATTGATTCTTTTCAATTTTAACCAAAAAAAAAAAAAAAAGGAAGATTTTTTTTTTTTTTTTTTTGGATATTTAGTGTTATACTACCTCTCTAATATGGAAATCGTCTGTATTATCACACAAGATAAGTTTTTTAAATAATAATTTTAATAAATATTTTTTTAAAAACAGAATTATTTTTTAATAACCGAATCAAATTCTGTATAAATGTAGGTGCATTAATGAAACGAGGGGTTGAGGAGGGCCAGAACTAATTACCATATAAAACTCTTCCGAAGCCTAATTTGAATTGTTCAACATAGGTTTACATAACAGTACTCGTTATCTTACCTTTTAATCTCCAACCTGTACTTATAGTATTAAATTTCAGGGAAAGAGAAAGTCGTGTGAGTGACACACCGGATTATTCTTATTATGAGGACTTAAAATAGAGCACTTAACGGAACACTGGGATGTGTTGTTGCTGTTGTGGTTGTCGGGCCTATATTTATTGTCAGCGAGCAGTTTTTTTATTGTCATTCATATTTATTGATCGGGTAGAAATTTTTTTAATTTCAGAACGAAAATTATAAAATATCGAAACACATTTGATTTATAAACAAAAATTGAAACTACATTTAAATGATCAGGTGGTAATCTTCATGTTCTAAACATTGTTTTCAAGATTTATTGTTCACGTTCCGTCATTTTTGACGGGGTTATATACTAGTTAATATATATAATGACCCTCATCTGTCATTCACGATTCCGGTTTACACCGCTCCAAAACAGAGACTTTTGGCAGCCATTTTTTTTTTTTTTTTTTTTTTTTTTTCCGTTTGTTCAATTTAACTTACGAAAACATGGATATCATTTTCATACATGTTTTGTATCGCACATGTTGTTATTTATTAACTCTAAAACCTTGGAAAACTATTCAATTGTAATGTTTAAATGCTTAATTAAATATAACGGATCACTGACTATTATAAACATGAACTTATAAATAGAATTATGTAACTTCATGATTATAAACAACGCAATGCCAAATAAAAACAAACATAAACTGTTGCCATTCAGAAAATACAAATTCCAAATGGACAACTCTTTAATTGCGAATGAACGACTCTTTGACTGTTTCATTAAAAAAAAACGCTTAAAATATTTCTAAAACATATGGACAATATTCCTGTGACGTCACAGTAGGTAAAATCGCCGAACACGTGGCCGATATTTTGTAAACAAACTAGATTCAAGATGCTATTTTATTGTTACGCATAACATTTTCCTAAATATTTCTCCAGTGAAACTTAAGAATCAGATATCTGTTCAAACAAGAACAAAAGAGAAATGTAAACAACTGAATCGAATGACAAAGTTAAGACTATTCCATATCGTAAAATTGCAGAACATTTTATGTACACACACACACACACACACACATATATATATAATGGATAAAAGATTAATAAGAACATTTTATACAGACACGCATATATATAGAGACATCAAAATAATTAGAATTTCAATCACTTTAAAAAAGTAATTTATTAAATGGAACATCCATTTAAATTTGTTAACATCGCCACAGTTCACATGGCAACTTTTAATATTACATATGTTGATTAATATTAAAGTATATTACAAAAACTCGATTAAAAACAAAACAAAGGTATCACTATATCACTCTTACTTCAATTTTATATAATCTGTAACTCTTATAAATAATATTGCAAGATAAAAATTTTCAAGCCACAATGCTTTTCTATGGTAGAGTTGAGGATTGTTTGCCTAACCAGCTGATATTCTTGTAGCCTCGAACCAAAAGTGGGAATATCGTCCATTAAAGCCTTAAAAATCTTAAAATATTTGTAAAAAAATATTAAAGTCTTTAAATATTTTTTATCAAGCTTCATTATATGTTTACATTGTAAGGTATGATTGGCGTCAAGTTCAGTACGTAAATGTCGCCAGTTGATTTTAGTTTTGAAATTAGTGTAAAGTTATAGTTGGGATAGAATGTTTGGTTGGGCAAGTAAAGGTCTCCAGTTGAAATGAGTATTGAAAGTAGGGTAGTCTAAGGTGATAATGTCGAGTCAAGATAAAATGTTCGGTTGAGAATGAGAAAGTCCCTAGCTGGATCCTGGATATTTTGGCGATGTTGTGGGTGAGATAGCTGGTTGGGAGTATAGAGTAGAGGTGAATTTGGGTTAGCATGGAGTGTCTGTAATTATTAGATAGTTAGTTAGAAAATACGCAAACAAAGTGATGACGTCACTGGGCGTCAGTGGATGCAAGAAAAATATTTCCTATGTTAATCGCCCATTTGATTTTTTGTAAAAAATTATTAAAAATTGAGGAAAATTATTTCCCGATTTTAATTCCCATATTTGGGTATAGTTATCGTGTGCATGCGTTAGATTAAGTTGTTTTTGCTGTAAAATTGATAAAATTTAAATTTTAAATTTCAAAACTTTAGAAAAATAAAATACCAAACTTCCATATTCGATTGAAAACATAAGCATTTCATTTCAAAGGATGATATTTACACAATAAATATCCAACTAATATACTAATTAAAAGGAAAATGATAAATATTCTATCATAATTTGAAGTCAAATTTGTTTTCAAATGTCTAAATAAAGTGTTTGATATAAGATACTCTTATGTTGCAGCGGAATAGATTTAATATATCTGTCATCCTTGGCGGAAAAAAAAAATATCGCCAAATTATTTTGGGGACCATATTTAATTCCTTTCAAAAACCATGGTTATTTTAACAACTTATATTAAGAGAGCGATGAATTATATGAAACATTATTTCGTACAATACATATTACGAAAATAAACATCTTTCATGTATATTTTCGTAGTATGTTTTTAATCGCCAAATAAAAAAAACGCCAAAGATGACACAGTTTTGAAATTTAAAATTTTGTCAATTTGACAGCAAAATAACTCAATCTAACACAGGGATACGATAGCATATCTATACCCAAATACGGGTATTAAAATCGGTAAATAATTTTCCTCGATTTTTAATTATTTTTTACAAAAAATACAATGGACTATTAATATAGTGAATCTTTTTCTTGCATCCACGGACGGTCAGTGACGTCACACTTCGCTTACGTATTTGGAAACAGGATTTTCGATACTCTTAAAAAAAAGTATTTTGGTAAAATGAAGTGAATCGTTATTTACTTCCTCTTACCCATAGGGTCGAGAAAGTATTGTTTTAGGGTCAAATTTTCGAACGTGAGTTTTTGTTATACTTACATGTTCTGAGGTCCCCTGAATACGAAAGTCACGTTTTTATCGAATGGTCTCTGTGTCTGTCTGTCTGTCTGTGTGTCTGTTATCAGCATATCTCAAGAACAAATAGTAGCAGAAATTCCAAACTCGGTATTCTAAATGTGTATCATATAGGGATGCTACAGTAAGCTTTTCGTTAAGATGAAGCAAATGGTTTGTGTACAGGGACATTCAAATACATTACGTCTATGGGGGAAATTGCAGGTAAGTAGAATTTAACATCTATAGACTGCACTAAACCAAATGAAACGAATACATATTTTTTGTAGTCAACTGGGAAAAAAAAAATTTGTGTATGTAGGAGCCTCGCCTCCTCCCCTGGGGAGTCCTCCCTCGAGTGGAGTAAATTTTCATGACGGGTATCTTTCAAAAGAGCTTGCCAATACCTTTAAAACGAATGGTTGAACCATCGATCTACGATAATTTAAAATAAAGTTATTGATTTGTTTCATTTTTAACATTTTTTTTACTTCAATATTGAGAATAAATTCAACTTTTTTTTGGATATTTAGTGTTATACTATTTCTCTAATATGGAAATCGTCTGTATTATCATACAAGATAACTTTTTTAAATAATAATTTTAATAAATTATTTTTTTTTAAACTGAATTATTTTTTAATAACCGAATTAAATTCTATATAAATGTAGGTGCATTAATGAAACGGGGGGTTGAGGGTGCCAGAACTAATTATCATATAAAACTCTTCCGACGCCTAATTTGAATTGTTTAACATAGGTTTACATATCAGCACTCTTTATATTACCTCTTAATCTCCAACCTGTACTTATAGCATTAAATTTCAGGGTAAGAGAAAGTCGTGTGAGTGACACACTAGATTATTCTTATTATGAGGACTTTAAATAGAGGACTTGACGGAACACTGGGATGTGTTGTTGCTGTTGTGTTTTCGGGCCTATATTTTTTGTCAACCAGCAGTTTTTTTATTGTCATTCATATTTATTGATCGGGTAGAATTTTTTTAATTTCAGAACGAAAATTATAAAATATCGAAACACATTTGATTTATAAACAAAAACTGAAGATACATTTAAATGATCACGTGGTAATCTTCATGATCTAAACATTGTTTTCAAGATTTATCGTTCACATTCCGTCATTTTTGACGGGGTTATATACTAGTAAGCTAATAATAGCAAAAAATTAGCCATTTAAATGTAATCCGTAATTTAATTGTTGAAAAAAAAAAAAAAAAAAAAAAAACGAGTTTATTTTTTTTTTCCAACAGGAAAATAAAAACATTTATCTAAACATGAACAATACTACACACTACTAATCGTAGAGCTTCCAAATTTGGCATATTGGTACCTGGGACCCTGCAGGTGTGTACCTCATCGAGATTTTTTCGAATTTCGAATCTGAATTTCTTAAATTTATGTTTTTTCGATTTTAAACATTGGCTTTTATGTTTCATTTTTCATGAATTTATTCTTCGATTGTAATCGTCTGCGTATCTTAGCCACGGCTATATTATGCAATTTATTTTTTATTTAATACATTTATTTGAGGGCGAATCTTTTTTCTCTTTTTAATTTATTATATTTATTGAAAATAAAATGGTAATGCAGTAGAAAAAATTAAATATATTAAATTTAAAATTTAAAAACCTATTTATAACAGTTATGTTTATGTATAATTTTTGTAGTATAACAACAATTATTTTTCATTTGTTAATTTAATTTCTTCAAAAGTTTTGTTTTTCTAATTTATAGTATTTGTCAGGAAATAATGGTAGTACATAGTAAAAAGGATTAAACTGATTGGAATTTATTTGTTTTTTATGTATTTAATTCCTTCTAAAAGAAAATCTACTTTTTATTTTATTTCATTACATTGGTCGGAATCAAATTGTAACACAATGAAATAGCATGAGCAATAAATACTTGGTTCAATAACTAAAATATTTAATAGACGCTGAGATACAGTTATCTTTAAAATCGTAGTTCTTAAATAATGGCAGACCCAACTATCGTCAATAAATACCCATATTGAAATGCATAGGAAAGCGATTTCTGCAGGCAGTGGGAAACTGCTCCCGATACAGTGCGGGCAGAGAAAGAGCTGCCGTAGTCAGCGAGTACCCGATGCGAGGTCTAGAGCGATTCCAATGTAATTATTTTAGTTTTTATTTATAATGTGATGTGAAAAATAAATAATGATCCAATTCTTTTGGAGATTCGTTTAAATATAGTGGCCAGCGAAGTGGGCGTAGCCTGCTAGTATCTAATTAAATGGAATAAATGATTCTTATAATATAACTAGCAGACCCGGCCACGCGTTGCTGTGATTAAGTTATACGTTGAATTATACGGCTGTAAACTATTTAGTACAGTCAAATTATTATTTACGAAGCGATTGATAAAAATTTTGGTAGTGTTGATATTAAGCACAAATTAATTTTATTGTAGGGTCCTATAAATTTTAATGGAGAAGTGATATATATTATTTCTAATGCTACGTTGCATAAAATTGCTAAAATGACTAATATATAAATTAAATTCTATTAAAATTAAAGTATAAAAGAAACAGACGATTTTAAAATCAATTTTTATGGAGGAGTGAAATATAATATATGCTATAATGGATAATTTTACTATAAAATGACCTCATCATTTTAAATATTTTAAAGAGGGCAACAGCTGTAGTTATAAAAAGGAAAACAATAAGGCTAAACCAGAAAAATAAGTAAACTTGATAAATATTTTAAAACTTTAAAATTGGAAATCTTATGAAATATTGGATATTTAAAGTAAATACATGTATCATTTTAAATAGAAAAAGATCTTGGAAAAGTTTAGTGTATTTTAACTGATGAGAAGTTTTTGAGTATGGTAAAATTTTAATAGTAAATTCAAGTTAATAAAGATGGGAAGCATTGAGGATTAAGATAAGAATAATTATAAGATTAAAAAAAAAAAATAACTTTTTATATACCATGATTTTAAATTTTAATATACTAATAATATACTAATTAAAAGGAAAATGATAAATATTCTATCATAGTTTGAAGTCAAATTTGTTTTCAAATGTCTAAATAAAATATCTGATGTAAGATACTAATATTTTGCAGCGGAATAGATTTCATTTCTGTCATCCTTGGCGAAAAAAAATAATATCGCCAAATTATCTGGCGAAAATATTTAATTCCTTTGAAAAATCATGGTTATTTTAACAACTTATATTAAAAGAGTAATGAATAATATGAAACAATATTTCGTACAATACATATTACATGTCATACATACGTACAATGAATAATACATATTACATTTCGTACAATGCTTACATCTGACATGTATATTTTCGTGTTACGCTTTTGATCGCCAAATAATAATAATAATAATAAAAAAAGCCAAGGGCGACAGAGTTTTGAAATTTAAAATTAAAATTTTGTCAATTTCACAGCAAAATAATTCAATCTAACATCCGCCATAACTAATACATATCTATACCCAAATATAAGGATTAAAATCGGGAAATAAATTTCCTCGATTTTTAATAATTTCTTACAAAAAATCCAGTGGGCAATTAACATAGGAAATCTTTTTCTTGGCTGCACAGACGGCCAGTGAGTCACACTTCGCTTGCGTATAGAACTCATAGACATAGTATAGCATATATAGAATAGAGTGATCATTGGGGAGAAAAAAGTTATTCCTTTTCATTTGGGAAAAGACGACGTTTTTACCAAAATATGGCCGTCTTTCCCCGAGTGAATACACACGGGAATACATACTAATATTTTAGCAAATAAAATTTATGAATAATTTATTTGCTAAAGGGCAATGGAAGACTCCAGATACAGTTTCAAATTCATATTTCTTTCTTTCTTTTCATTTTTTTTTTTTTTTTTCAATACCACTTAATGGCTGTTTCCAAAGCTTTTATTTATTTTTTTTTTCGGCATCAAAAATCTTTGTACGATAACATGGGGATGAGAGATCTATATATATTACTACATCTATGATAGAACTACATTAGCACTTTATCAATGTGTATAAAATCTTTAAATTGATTATGACGTCAATTTTCGTGAGATGCATAATTTTACTTTTTATAATTTTTTAACGTTCACGTTTGATTAAATGTATTTATTTTTATGTCAAAAGAAAATGAACTCGTATTTTTTTGGCAACAATTAAATTAATGGAACTCACAGATATTTTGGAGCAACTTTAATAAAGGTCTATAATTAACAAATAATTGCAATAAAACAATATTGTGACAATAAATTGAGATAAAAACTATCCTATCTCTCAAGTTGGACCAAACTGCACACAGTGTGCAAAATTTCATTAAAATCGGTTGCTTAGTTTAGGAGTTTACCCCGGACAAACATCGTGACACGTAATTTATATATATATACAGATATTTAATGTTTCTCTTCTCACTAAAACTGTGCAGTTCCCTCCGACCTTATGCCTGATTTTTTTTTTTATTTCCTTTGCTATAGTATTCCATATTGTATGCCACGATTTACTTAATAAAATTTTGCTAAAATTAATTTGGATGAAAGTTTTTAGAGTATGCTAAACATAAAAGTTACACTAATTGTTCTCTTAAATTTCTAATATAAATTATCCTATTGCACTAATATTATAAGAAACGAAATGTATTATTAACCCAGCATGATCTCAGAATGAATTGCCTCACTCACTAGGCTATCCTTTCTTCCTCCAC
This sequence comes from Salticus scenicus, assembly GCA_963930645.1. Classification (NCBI taxonomy): domain Eukaryota; kingdom Metazoa; phylum Arthropoda; class Arachnida; order Araneae; family Salticidae; genus Salticus; species Salticus scenicus. The sequence continues at coordinate 115,822,702 of OZ005652.1, read as the reverse complement.
ATTGATACATTTACCTTATCCTAGTTTTTGTTGTTTAATTTTATTAGGCTCAGTTTTACGCAACTCCATATGTACTATTTTTAACGTAATAATTCTCATGATAATCCATTATTATGCAAAAATTCAACTTAATTTTGTATGTAAAAAAAAAAAAAAAAAAAAAAAAAATCCTAAAATTTTAATAACTTATGCAATTGCGTAAGTTTCGCACGGGTTTACTAGTATAATGTTAAAATAGTGTACTGCTGCACTACATGATACAGCAATGCTTAGACTTAGATTCTTCATTGTCTCTGATTCTGAGAATGACTCAGGCAGTTGAAACTGGTCATAATCTTAATCAAATATTCAATTAATATATATATATATATATATATCAGAGCAAAATTTAAAGAAAGCCTTAATTACAAAATTCGCATGCATTGGTGAAAATTTTAGAGAAAAATCTTTACATAAAATTACAACTTTATTTTTTAAATCACTTTTTAAAACTAATTTCTAAAGTGCGAAAAAGAAAATGAAAGAAAAACAAAAATGCATTTTATAAAAGCTACATGAAATAAATTTAATTATCAAACTAAATAAAAAGTTCAAGTTTAAGTCACAAGATGGTTAAAGTTTATGATTTATTCAAATATTCAACATAGACTAGTGATTTATGAGTTAATGACAGTAATTTATTGAAACTGCAAATCACAAATTATGATTTGTTAATTTAATTTAGTTCATTCGAGCATATAATCTTGAGTGTTTTTTCTGTATGATTTAACATGTCTATTCTAATTTTTTTTTTTTTTTTTTAACGTAATTTTTTATTGGGACTATATTGGGAAATTTCATATCAATAGTAAACCAAAATAACTTTTCCTTTTACTGAAAAATATAATGCCAACACTTGAAAATTTATTGAAACAGTATGTAATTTTATTACACATCAGGTTATACAGAAAAAAAAATTGCATAACAAAGAGTTATTTTAAGCTTGATGTTGGTAAAAGGAAATGAATGAAAAAATCAAATCCCTAGCAACTTCTTATTTATTTATTTATTTTAATTATTATTATTTTATTACACCGTCAAATATAGCAACAACGAAAAATTATAAGACACACTGCCATAAGATATAAAAAAAACCAACATTCTCAAAAAAAAAAAAAAAAAAAAAAAAAAAAAAAAAAAAAAAAACTATCTCTCAATAACAATGTAGTTTAGCTTCGGTTTTACACATAAAGATCAACGTCATTTTAAATGTTCTCTCACTAAGTAAAAGGCTTAAAATAGTTCTTAAAAAAAAACATGTTGTCAAAAAGACTATTAAATGAAATCTGCGTTCAACCGAATTTTTTTAAACTCAATATTATTCTTAAAAAATTAATAAAAACGAAACATTTCCCTGTTGAATAACGTTACGGAAGCTGGAAAGCAGGGTATAGCGAATGCTGGCGCCCTCTCTTAACGTTAGAAAACAACATCGCAAAATTTCAGCGTTTCTTTCGTCTCCTCTTAAATAATACTCCGTGGCTGGAACTATTAAAAAATCACACAAGGCTATTGTAGGAGAAAAACCATAATGAACTAGCAGAAATAAACTATTAGCTATTTTATAATAGTGTGCCAAATTATTGGCAAATTGCAGCATCTTTAGAATTTATTGTATTTTTGCATTGAATTATATTAATTTTTTGCATAAGCGGGTACTTTATTTATTGACCAAAATATAGTTTTAAAAAACTTTTATTTAAAGTTTTTTTTTTTTTTTTTTTTTAATAATAACCCTTTGATTTAGAAGCGAAAATGTATTTTTAAATTTTAGCAATTGTCCGCAGCTACGCTATATTGATTCGCTTAAATTTTCGAATGAATGAGTTGTCTTCTTGAGAAATTCCAAACTTTCTTTAAGCTTTACAAAGATCCTAAAAAAAATCCAAAATCGACCAAAAACTGTTTTCGTAGGAGCCAAAGACATCAGAATATGGAATTCCTTTTTGTTCCGAGATTAAGTTTAAAAAAAATGACTTTATATATATTTTATGAAGACTTACCTCAATGAGAAAGAACAAAATCATGATTAAATGTCTAATACCCATTTCCAAGCTGCATTTGAACCCAAGGAAAAAAAAATCCTCAAAAATTTCTTCTCGATAAGAAATGAGGAAAAATAGAGGGGCTTTACATGCTCCTAACTTTCCTGCCCCATCATGACAGATTTGGGTTTTCGGCGATGTTGGAACATGGAAGACATGCCTGGCAAAAGTTGCTGACATATTACGATTACTTTGAGGGTTGTACAATTTTTCCTTTGAAAATAGTTTTTCGTAAGAAAATTAGACATGCTTCTAGCGGGGAGTTGTGGTCTGTATCAGGTAGTTTCTGAATATTTATGATATATTCGTTTGTTTCCATCGTTAGGAAGTTAAACTTGTTTCAGCTTGTTATAAAGGATGTTCAGTTCTGATTTGCTCAAAAATTGAACGGATTCATGAACAATCTTTGTCTACTTCGCAATTTATTTACCGATACCTGAGGATTTCGAAATACGCATTTCTTGAGCCATCAGTGATTTTTGCAGATGTTATAAATCCTTTTATTTCTTTATACCGGTCGGCCTATTTCATAGAACGTTCCTTCAAGATCTTGAGCACAGTAGAAATTTTAAATGAGGCATTTGAAGCAGGTGAACAATCCTACTTACATGTTTATTATATTTGTATACAAACACGTTTATTTTGTGTGTAGGGAGCTCAAAACTTTTGTTCTGTCTGTTTACAATAATATTAATAAAATCGTTTTGTAAAAAAATAGAACCGACTCCTAAAAGCAACTACTATTCGAAAAAAAAAAAAAAAAAAAAAAAAAATTGTTTAAAATGAAACAAAATTGCGCCTAAAAGTATAAAATAATTTCCTTCGCTAAACAACCTATAACACTACAATTAATCATAACTTTTGAAGTCGGCGCAAAGTTAAAAAAAATTTAATTAGATTTTAAAGGTTTGCTTTTAGATCGGTAGCAACAAATGCTGTCGTCTCGAATGATCCATGTTCATGTTTCCTTTATTATTTTATCACTGTACACAATTGGTCCATTGGTAGCATCTACACTGAACAGAGAACATTCTTCACAATGCGGTAATTATGTTTCTACGAAGTTAGAGTTTCCTTTGCAAATTTGGTGCAACTTTGATAGCTATCATCCTTGGGGGTTTTTGGATTTGGCGTTTGAAACGTATTGCAAAAATATATACGCAAGATGTATATTTTCATAATATATTTTGTACGAAGTATTGTTTCATATAATTGATTACTGTCTTATTACACCATAGCAAATTAATCATGATATCCCAAAGAAATTAAATATGTTTGCCAGATAGTTAGCGATTTTTCTTTTACCAAGGACGTCAAATACCAGCTTCTTCTCCAACTCTTGCTGCTTACGAAATCTGATTTGTTTTCTTGAATCAGAATAGTTTTCGGCTGCGTTTTGCATGTCACAATGTAAGAGGTGTATTTTGAATAGGATTTGATTTTTGTATTGAATAAAGGTATCAATTTGTATTTGATTTTGCGCCGACATCAAAAGTTATGATTGATTGTAGTGTTATAGGTTGTTTGACAAAGGGAATTATTTTATACTTTTAGGCGCAATTTAGTTTCATATAACACTTTTTTTTTTAATAGTAGTTGCATTTGGAGTCGGTTCTATTTTTTTACAAAAATATTTTATTTTTCTCGTTTCAGTGAAAACTTATTCATATAGCAGAACATTAAAAGACGTTCGACGGCAGTTTCACAAATCACAACTTCCAAGAAAAGTGACATAACTCAAAAAATGGTTTATGTCACTGAAAAATACATGAAATGCACCCAATGTGAACAAAAAAGTTACGTCTCCATCTAGATAGTTATCCACTCGAGAGACAGTTGCGCCAGTTTTATTCTAGTGAAGTTATTTTTAAATTGATGCTTCTCAAATGCTGCATTTTTAAGTTGTGTCACTTTTCTTGCCTTTATCGGATATGAGCAAAAAACTATCTATTGAATAAACATAACTATGTTAAGTTAAAATGTCTTAGAAATGTAAAGAACGGATGCGCTGTATTAGTAACCAAAAATTCTGCTAGGCCTATATATTGAACTTTACAGTGAATACGTGTCACTCGCTGCGCTGAAATTGCGATGCGTAAAGTTCAAACAAAGAGAAAAATATGCATTGGAGCTGAGCGACAGAAGTTTAAACATCGATACTTGCATACTGCTTTTACCAGTGTAGCTGCATGCGTTCAACAGTTAAAGAGAGTACAGACTTTTGTGAGTATCATGTAATTTGTTTATATCTTAATGAAATCATAATGAAGCCTATTTCAGGCCAAGGTCATTACGACAACAAAAAAAAGTATTAAAATAAAATCATCTCTTACGAGACTATAAGCTAACAAATTTTAACAACAACAACAACATTGAGAAACATAGTTTGTATTGAGAACCTCTTCCTTTATGAAGTCGGTTTAAAATGTCTATGCGTTAATCGATGTGACCGCTTACAGTAACCATACTTTGAATTTTACATAGCATAAATGTCACCCGCTACGCTACAGCATATGCAATGTCGTTCAAGTGTGCACAAACAGAGAGACTGCGAATAAACAAATGCACGTTTTAAGCGTTCTGTTTTTAGCATTAACGTCTAAACTATCTTTTCGTTCTAAATCGATGATGCTCTGCAATTTTATAATTTACATTTCCCCCCTGTCTTGAACTGTTTTCGAGATAGAAACGCTAACTCCACAGTTTCCCACCAGGTAGCGCTGTAGGCAGTTGAATCGCGCAGCACATACCCCCTTTACTATACCTACATACCACTTTTATGACTATAGCTGCAGCTGTTCAACAGTTAAAAGAGTTTGGACTGACTTTTTGGGGTACACTTTATTTTCTTTTGATCGTAAAGATATTACAATGAGACCTATTTCAGACCAAGACCTTTACAATAAAACAAAAAGTGCCAAAATCGGTTTACCTGTTCAGAAGTTATGAGCTAACAAACAAAAATAAAAACAAAAAAATATATACAATTTGAAATGAGAACCTCCTCCTTTTTGAAGTCGGTTAAATAGAGCATCTCTTACGAAGTTATAAGCTTACAAACACCAACAACACATAGCTCGAATTAAGAACACCCTCTTTTCTGAGGTTGGGGGAAAACCACTTTGCGCTAACCGATGTAACTGCTTACAGTAACAGTACTTTGAACCACAGAGTATACGTGTCATCTGTTACGCTGCAATGTGGAACGTAGTTCAAGTGTGCACAGTGTTGGAAATTGCGAACAAACAAATGCATGTTTTTAGCATTGTATTTTTAGCATCAATGTCTAAACTATCTTTTCGTACTAAATCGATGATGCTCTGCAATTTTATAATTCACTTTTTCCCCCTGTCTTGAACCGTTTTCGAGATAGGAACGCTAGCATGAATGTCTAAACTATCTTTTTGTACAAAATCGATGATACTTTTCAACTTTGTAATTCCCTTTTTTCTCTAGAACCGTTTTCGATATAGTAACACTAACTCCGCTATTTTTCACCAGGTGGCGCTGCAAGTGGTTTAACCTTGCAGTACATGGCCCCTTTGCTATACTTACATACAATTTTTAACACTATAGCTGCAGCCGTTTCGCAGTTAAAATATTTGTGACTGATTTTTTTTGCGCACCCTGTATTTTCTTTAGATTGTAAAGATATTACAATGGGACCTATTTCAGACCAAGACCTTTTACACAAAATAAAAATGTCAAAATCGGAGCATGCGTTCAGAAGTTATGAGCTAACAAACATAAAAAGAAAAAAAAAGAAAAAAAAAAAAAAACTTACGGTTTGAATTGAGAATCTTCCTTCTTTTTTGAAGTCGGTTAAAAAAAATAACGTTAGACCAAAGATCAATGAAAAAAATATATATATCACATAATTCAAATTTTTCAAATGTAGCAGCATTTCCATTAAATATTATTGTATTTGTGCTCACGCTGCAACACTTTATCGTATTCATTGTATAATATTTCTAATAAAAAAAAAAAAAAAATAAATAAATAAATAAATAGAAATAGATAAATAAAAAGTAAATAGATGAATAATTTCAATGTTTTAATAAGCCTGAAAATTTGAATTATAAATTATTATATACATATGAGCAAAATAATCACGTATTTTGAAATATGTATGTATATATATATATATATATATATATATATATATATATATATATATATATATATATATATGTATATAGTAAAATTTTTGCATTCCTTACATTATTGTCTACGTATAAACTTAAATTGTAAAGATTCAATGCATTGGGATTATAAGCTGCTAAAAATATTATTATTACTTTTTTTTTTTTAATAAACGTAGTCATACAGTGATAAAGAAATATGCCAAAATGTGCTATTTGAAATTCTTAAGAAAGTTTTTCATTTAATGCATTCAACGAATTTAATAAATTGGAGGAGAAAGGTAAAAAAAATTCTTCTATCTTTTACATTTTCGTCTTTAAGAATTATCTACTTATGATTCATATTTCAACTTATAGCATTTTCTATCGTCTGCATTGTTAAATATAAAGTTCAATGTTTTGCTAAAAAAATATGCTAATTTAGGCCAATTATCTACAATGATATTTTAAGGAATTTGATGTCATAAGTTGCAATTTCAGAATAGCTTCCTATGGCCTTAGTAAAATGGAGAAATTAACATTAAATATAATATTGTAATCATATTAGTTGCAGATGATTTAATTAAGTTTGACAGTTATTTTGATTTCCTTTTTGGTGCACTATATCTTTAACTGAATACGATATCAGCAAAATAAAAAAGTAAATAATTTATTTTGCATACTACAACAAGATATAGCTGAAGAGGCACTACTCGTAGATAAAACGAGTTTTAATAATTAAAAATTGGCAATATATCGTTGCGAAATTTTACGTTTTTGGCTACTAAAAACCATATATATATATATATATATATATAATCACTGAAATATGCAAAGTATAATATGTGAATTACATGAAGCCACCAGATGACACCGATATGACGTCACAATGACGAAAGTGTAAAGAATGAGAGCAACGAGGGAAAATTGTTCTCAAGCATTCTGTAAGCCGCTCAATGCCAACACAGAATAGTTATGACACAGAGGACATATGTGGATGATTTTTGGTGGTAGAATTATCGGTCGACTGGAATGTGGGCGTACTCAAATAGAAGTATCGGAGGAACTTGGAATCGAACAAAGTGTCATCTCTAGGCTATGGAAACGATTTCAAGACGATGGGGATGCCAGTCGAAGTTACAATACTGGTCGGCCCCCAGTTACAACGCCGAATGACGACAGGTATTTGACAGTAACTATCAAAATAAGCAGATGGAGCACAGCATCAAACCTGTCTCGTCAGCTGTCTGCAGCCACGGGTACCAGAGTTTCAAGGCACACCGTGTACAGACGTCTGGGAGATATTAATCTATATGCTCGGAGGCCTGTCAGATGTTTTCCACACACGGCAACGCACTGTCACCAGAGGCTAGCTTAGAGTAGAAAACATGCAATGTGGACAGCGGCACAGTGGGCTTGTGTGATGTTTTCCGATGAGTCTAGGTTTAGTTTGCAGTTGGATTCACGTCGGACGTTCATATTAAGAACGCCAGGTACCCGTTACCACCAAGACAAATCATTGAACGACACCATTATGGTGGTACAGGAGTGGTCGTTTGGAGTAGAATCATACTGGGCTCCAGAACAGATCTGAATGCTCACATCGGAACCATGACAAGCCAACATTATCTGGACACCATCCTGTAACAACATGTACGTTTGTTTAGGAGTGCCATGGGCCCAGAATTTGTGTTTAGGGATATAAATGCCCATCCTCACCGTGAAAACATTCTAAATGAATACATACAATCTGAGGATTTCACCGCGGCCAAAATTCTTCCCTGACTTGAATCCGATAGAACATTTGTGGGACATGCTTGGCTGACAAGTTGCAACCCGTCAATCACCTCCTACATGTGTACCGGAACTTCGGAGAACATTGTTTGCTGAGTGGAGTAATCTACCCCACGACCTGATCGATAATTTAACACTCAGCATGCCTAGGCATTGTACGGACTATATTTCATCATCTGGAAAACATACAATGTATTAACCATCATACCAACAACGTAATTTTGAGTTTTGTTATAGAAGATATTTTTTGTAATTGCTCCAGGGAGCAAAAATCGCAATTTTTATGCGTGGAATTCTACACAAACCACCATTTTTGTTCTTCATATTTTGTTTATTAAATGGGCTTTATGAATAAGTCATGTTTGATTTGCTTCTGAACATTTATTTGCAGCAGCTAGCATTATCCTTAATTTATGGACATGAGTGTATTTAGAAATATTGACAAATGAGAATCAGTAATTTACCAACTAGATTGTATCTGTCACTAGTGTAATAATTAAAAAAAAAGTATAAAAAAAGCGAAAATACATTTTGTTGTTTATTTGGTTTGTTAAATTATGATATGCAAAAAGTTTCCATGACGATGACATGTTGTTTACGATATTTTGCTGGCTCTTGTATTTAGCGACCAAGTACCAAGCACAATATTTAAATGATGAAACTTTTTAATATATTCCAGTTTTTAACATAAAGAAAAAAATAGCTTATCTATAAATAAATATATATATATAACCTTTACCGTCAATATTAGAGGTTGACTGGTTGAGTTGTTGTGTTTAACGCCTCAGTAATTCTGCGCAATGCAGTCTTCGAAGTAGTTCTAGCCCTGACGAAGGTCAGGGAAGCACCTCTGAAGATGGTCCAGAGACATGCAATTATGTTATCCTTCACTGCGGGCATGGCTGCTCCGCTTCGGTGACAACCAGAGGTATAATTTGGATGGGAACATGGAAGGCATTGCGAACACGACGGATTTTATGTGCACCAACCACCATTAATGTACACGACGGACTTAAGCCGGCTGGAGTATCCCACAAACTTTCAATTACGAGCTTGGTGCTCTACCGTCCGGATACCGCAGACATTGACAAAATTAGAGAAACCTTCTTAAATAGCATTGTATATAGTTTTTATAATGTTTTAAAAACATAATTTGTTCATTCTAAAAAATGTATTATTTTAAGAGTATGGTGGACGTTATAAATTTTTTTGTAAATTATTGTCTTACAGTATAACAATTTGAGTACATATGCATTTAAATATAGGAATATCAAGTACAATAAACTTCTCGGAAACTCTTTTAGGTTAGACGATAAAATTCAAAAGTTTAAATTTTAGAATAATGTTTAATCTATTTAACAACACCTAAATTTATTTTTATTTTTTTAATTTCATTTCAAATCATTAAATTTTTATAGTATATTCAGAACATATTTGATTTCTCGATAGATTCGTTGATAAGGTAATTTATTAAAGTAATATTTATGTTTAAAACTGAATGTATTACAAATTTTTAACATACAAATACTGTACTTGGTATTTGGTCATTGAACACAAATATCAGCACACGAAATACACGAATAAGAATATATGAAAATATTATAATACAAATAATAATATATATATATATATATATATATATATAATTAGAAACACTGGCCTGTTCTAATTATACTGTATATTAGAATTCAAAATATTTAAACCAGTTTATAAAACATTATAAAACAAAAACTTTTTTTTTTGCATTTAACCGTATTTAAGCCATTAAAATAAATGACCTACATTTCCTAATTATTTTTTCATAAAGGATTGTCATATATATATATATATATATATATATATATATATATATATATATATATATATATATATATATATATATATATATATACATATATATATATATATATTAATAGTTAATGTACGTCAAACTTAATTTTTATTAATATATTACAAAAAATCTTTCTGTCATCAGCTTTGAATTACGAACAACATATCATTTTGTTTTTTCATTTTATTTACGTGTTCCTTCTTCTAAAAATCTTACTGACCTTATCTACTAAAATCACTAGAATCATTAAAGAAAACATGTTTTCATCGTCTTTTCAAATCTTTTATTTTGTATTATTTTTTCTGAAGTGAATTTGATTGCTGTCATTTCCAATATTGCGTTCTTTTAAGATAAAAGTGCACAGTTTTTTATTGTATTTCATTTTACATGTTAACTTACATATTTCCTATATATGATAAACGGAAAAAAATATTTCAATACCGTCTATTTTGATTTTACAAAATTAGTATGGTGATTTGAAATAAATTGTCAGTTATCTTGTAAAAAAATCCAATTTTAATCCATTTATTTATTTTTTCCTAGTTCGCCATCGAAAAATCTACACATATAAATGTTATGCACACACAGATATAACATACATACATATATATATATATACTCAACTATATAAATAACACTAATTAATATAATAAACTATATATATATGCATGTATAATGAGGTATTCAATGAGGTAAATAGAGAAGACGAATTTGAAATTCATATTGTTATAGAGACACTTTTCAATTATACAGAAATCAATTTAATATGCTTAATTTTATGTTTACTTTAAATCAGGAGATAATAGTTAAGATGGGAGATGCCTGATGGTTTTCTTGTAGGGATACAAACATATGTTATAAGGTAACCCAAAATAGAATATCTGAATCATTTCTCTGGATAATCTCTATGCTATTTTAGGAATTTATATATTTATATATTCCACAGATTTTTCACGGATTTTTCACGGATAGCGATTGGCAAAAGTCCAATTCAGTTTTTATGATCGAAGGCCTAAATGATACATGAAGCTTGAGGACAATATTTGACGTAATATTGTCGTACGATAAAAGCCACACATTCTTTTGAATTTTAATATAAATCATTAAAAAATGTATATATTTTATTAGAATTTTTCAAAACTCATTTCTTATTTTTTTTTTTTTTTTCCAATGCAGATGCATTTTAAAAATACTCAAAACATTCTATTTAAAAAAATAAAAATAAAATAAAACTTTTATTTAAAAATTCTTAGTTTTTATCAATTCCAACATTATATATATATATATATTTACATTGTGTTTGCATTCTACATATTAGATCAAACAATGCATCGAAAAACTGGCAAAAGTGAGCATTTTCTTGAGTACTATAGAATTCATTCAGCTGCAAAGAAAAAAAAAACATTTCTGAAGCAAATGGTTGAATAAAATAATATGGAAGAGCATTCATGCTCAGTGTTATGTATACATGTATAATAATAGCGATAACGATTTTTTTTTAAATTATTCAAATTTATATTATTATGAATATGACATTAACAGAAAATTAATTAATAAATGTTTCTGCAATAAGATTACGTTTTTTTTTTTTTCATACTAACAGTAATCTAATAACACAAGTTACATTCCTTACAATTTTTATTCTGTCTGCGACATCCTATTACAGTCTTCTGATATCTTATTACATGGCTTCTGATACCTTTGAGTATCGGATTTTCGTTATGTCTTGAAATATGAAGACGACACTAATGTATGTAATTAAATATTTTAACGAAAAGCATTTTAATAGCGGATATCATTCCCATTAAAAAAATTTAGTATGCAGAATATATTGATTATTTGATAATTTTAATATATATTAATATACCGCATATAATCTTGGTACCTTACAGTTCTACATTAATATCATAGCAAGTTAAGATAAAACAGATAAACATTAATTTTAGAAAAAAAAATGGAAAACGGTACAAATATATATATATATATATATATATATATATATATATTTGTCAAATTTGAAAATTTTACCTGTCATATAACACAAATGTATAATAGACATAATGATTTGTAAAGATTATCTCTACTCGTACAAAGCAATATCTTCTTTTAAGGCATTATGTTTATGTTTATGAAAAACTATTAAAATACTATTTATTTTTTTCACATGCATCGTGTTTTTTACCAGATAGACAAATCAAACCAGATAAACTGTCTGTTCCACAAGATAAAGTTCAGTATCACAAACGTTTTCATACCGAAGTGTTAAATGATAAAGACGGATAATCCGAAACTGCGGATTTGTTTCCAACTTTTTGCCGCATCTTTAAAATATAATTTTGGGCATTCTTTGTATGTAGATTTTTTGTTGTTGTTGTTACGATTAATTTGATTTATAAAAATTGCTACAGTCAGAACAAAACATATATCTAGATAGCATAAAATCATTGACCAACACCGAAATTTAACATTGAACAATATAAAATCAAACTCTTCTAAAACAGTAATCACAGATATCATCCTGTGATATTTGGTAATATTCCCAATATTATCTGACATCCATATATATGAAGTTCTTACATGTAAGATGCGATGCATGTGAAAAAGACCGCGTTGATTCTTTTCATAATTTTGAGAGATATTTCTAAATATCAAAATATAACCTTGCTTTTCAAATTTCGACAGATATCACGTGATATTTTAAAAAGTAATAAAATTTTTACGCCATTGGACAACATTATACAATATTAAAAATAAAGCAATAAAAATTAGATTTTCTAAAAAAAAAAAAAAAAAAAAAAACTAAATATATATATATATATATATATATATATATATTTCAAAATATTGTTTTCTGATCATACTATTTGGAAATAACGAAAATATTTCTACTAAAAGATTTTTATATTAATAATTTTTAATTATGCCTATCAATGTCAATAAATATATTAAATTTGACGTATAATAATCCGATACGTTTAAAATATCGGAAAATGTCAGTAAGACAAACGTATATGTTTACGCCACGAAATTTAAATTAGAAATGCGAGTGCACTAATAACTAACATTTTCTTTTTATCAGATATCGCTTCCAAATACTTCAGAGCTTGTATCATAATAAATATTGTTTAAATATATATATATAATACATAAAGACTGTACTGGAAACAAATTACATCATGCGAAAAGGTAAAAGATTTGCCTCGTGGCTTCTGTGCTAGATGAGAGATGTGTAGGATTTTTCGGTTCAACTTTTTCTTTTCTTTTTCTTTTCCTTTTTTTTTCCTTTGTTTTTATTTATTTTTATTATTGTTAACATTTTCTATAAAAAAAAAAAAAAAAAAAAAAAAAAAAAAAAAAAATTCTACAAACTGCATTACGATTTTAAAAAGTTTTGCTTGCTTTACGAAATTATACAGTAGACACTTTTGGGACAAAATATTATACAAAAATGAAACGAATCGAAGCATATAATCATTAAATTATGTGTTATTTAAATATGCTATCGTAAGGGACATTCACTTTATTTGTTTTGTAATGGTATAAGCAACGTTTTCCCCCATAAATTTTCAATACATTGTCCACTACACGCGTTGCTTTGATATATACATGTATGTATAAGTATCAGATAAAAAAATTATATGGGTCACGTATTATTATCAATACACTTTCATTTTCCTAACAATAAACATGAGTAAATTAATCACACTATCTAAACTAAAACCATTCGTTGAAATATGTACATTTTATTTAAATTTCGTTGTTATATTTTCATATGACTCGCAAAACTGAGTATTTTTTCATGAAATATGTGTAGTCGTGTAAACAGAAATATCTGAAAGTATAATAATTCTAAAATTACAAAAAAAAAAAAAAAAAATTAGAGTAACTTTTTCATAACTATTTTGTAAACAGCAACGGTAGTATTATGGACATAAATAACATTTAATTCCCTAAACAAACTGTTAAAAATGCAGATGTTAAAAGAGTTATCAGAAATAAGCGATCTAATTTTGTGGTAATTGAAACATACATCAAAATAAAATTTTATCGATGTACGTTTTTCAGTTATTGCTAAAACAACATATATTCTTCGTAGGAAAACCAGTAATGTAGTTTCTTCTTTCTGCAAAATAAAGGAAGTTTCATTCTAGATTAATAAATGAGATAACAAGTTTAAATCAGAATTTTGTAGAAGTATGAATTTACTTTTCAGACTTTATTGTGTTTGAGGAAGAAATAGTGAATTCTCTTCGTTAAAGGAAACAAAAGCTGTTTTAAAACGTAATAAACATTTTTAAAAGCAAAATTAGATGTAATTATAGAAAATCATTCTATTTTATGCTTTTATGGTTGGCTTAATTTAATTTACGTGTAAATTTGTTTCGTACTTTGTGAGAGTATGTAAAATCAGATTAAAAGATCTAAGCTTTTGATTTTATTTAGCATGTCAAGTAACATATTTTACTTATATATATATGTATATATATATATTTATTTATTTATATGTGTTACTAACTATGACACTGGAACCGTCAGAATTCATTTTTATGTATACAGCTGACACATATTAATACAGATACAAACATAACGGGATATAATGGACATTGAACTGTTGAAAATTGAATTTAAGCCTATGTCTAGAAAGGTTGAGTTAACTATTTAACTACTTAAACTAATGCAGCAAATTTAGAAGAATCAAATTTGATTAGTTTTTTTATACTTGGGTTAATTTAGAGATTTAATGATATTTCAATATACCTTCCTTAGAACTGAAATAAATATTTTGTAATAAACTTATTTCATCAGAATTTTAGGAAACATATTAGATCAACATTCAAGTTTCCTGGTAGTAGTTTAATTCTTAAATGGTATATTTAACCTAAACTTGGAAGTAATGTCCGCACATTTTTTATTAGGGATTACTCTTTCTTTAAAATCTACATAAAGAAAATATACAAGGTTCCACTTTCTCATTCTTAAACTAATTTAAGTGTTCAAGATGTCAGTCGAGATGGCTTAAAGACATTGGACATATCGTCGCCTATAGAACGGACATGATAAGCATTTTGTTTTCTTATACTATGTTTAAAGGTTCATGAAATACTAATAATAAATTACTTGGTGATAAAATATATTTTTATGCTATAAAGGTAGTAGGACTAAGTTAATGAATTAAAAATTACACATTTTTAAAGTTATATTCTTTACAAACTAATTAAAGAGTAACCAATGATAAAAAAAAAAAAAAAGAAAGAAAAGCAAAACGCAAAACAATTTAAAATCATCAAATAATTGTTACTCTCTTCATCACTTAAATCTGTCACAGTGTCACCAGGCAGTTGACATGAACTTTTGTCACGAGTTACAACATGTATCTTCGACATAGCAATTCAAAAATGGGTGTATATGATAATTTAGAAAACACACAACTGTCCCTTCCATTAGAAAGTGTATTTTCTTTTGCACAGTAACAGCGTACCATTTAAAGTACCTCTCTTGAGGCATAATAAACAATGCCTGGCACAGTTCCAGGAATCAAGGTTTTTTGACAACATCTTCTATTTAGTCGAATTTTTACGACAGTTGTCCATGTAAATTTTCATTAAGCAGAGACTTCCAAATATATATTTGAAAATTGGCTAGTTTTACATGTTTGGCAAATGCATTAGTAGTACACGGTAAGACACGCAATATCACGGTCTTGTTCTTCGTATCAGTTTCCATTATTTTAAGCCACATTCTGTATCTTGTATCTGACATACTGTATATTGATACTTTAAAACCAGAAGAAGATCAATAGAAGTGATTTTTAACAATTGTTAATATAAAAACGGATCAAAGTTATCAAAATTATGGCAAATAGAAACTGATATGTATGATAAAATAGATGAATCTACTACATTTATAGCATCATCATATGGATCGTCTATCACTGGAAGCATGTCAGACGTAAGATATACACTAGATAGCGACTTCTAAAGTGGGATCTCATAATAAGAAGAAGACTCTGAATCTGTGTGCCTTACCACTAACAACTGAAGTATTTACTAAATATGGGAAATCTGCACACATTCAAGTTGCATTTGGAAATGTTTGCTTGAATAAAGTCCACCACAACAACTAGCAAAATGATTAGTCTGGATAGAAGACGTTGTCAATAAAATTATAATTCTATAACTGTACAAAGTGGAGTTGATCTAACCCCACCAATTAAGTTTCAAGTGGTACGTTGTGTCTTTGCAAAAGAAGATCCTTGTTATAATGGAAGGTGAAGCCGTATGTTTTCCAAATTTACACTTTGTATCATTTTGTAATTGCTATAAAAAACTTGTTATAACCCACGGGCAAAGTTTACACCAATTGAGCCTGCTGAGACCATGGATTATTTAAATGTTGAAGATAGTACCTCTTAGAACATGCCTTTTAATATTTTCGTGTTTTTACTTTTGCGTTTTAGTTTTCATAACCATTGTTTACTTTAATTATTATGTAATGAATATAACTTTAAAAATGTTTAAATTTACATTCATCAACTACATTCTATTACATTAAGAGCATAAATATACATTTTATCACCAATATAATTAGTTATTAGTATTCCTTAATCCTGAAAATATAGTATTAGATAACAAAATAATTACCCTTTCTGTTCTATAAGCGAAGGTATAGCCAATATACAATTTTTAAGCCATCTCATCAGTTAACATGAAAATTGAAATTATCTCAAGGGCGACGAAATGGCACCCTTCAGATTTTTACTATGAAGGTCTTGAAGAAACAAGAATCACTGAAAAACATTATGCTTACTTCCTAGAATTTTTGCCTGATACCAAATTATAGGTGTAATTTAACATTTTTTGTCTGCACGATATAAAATTAAATGAACATAGTATTTTTATGTATAGGAACATTTTTTATATAAACTGCGGTACAAAAATTCTTTACAAGTCGTTTACAGTGTAACTCAAAGTATTTATATATATTAAGATTATACCTAGATATTGCTGGAAATGCATTTAAAATTATTTTATTAATTTTATTTTGTGTTAAATCTGAATACATATTGTGGTGTATCTCATGTTTATATATAAAACATATAGCTATTTAAAATTAAGCATAAATATTCCTTTCTATCGAATGTGTTTGAAAGAAGTGTTTTTCAAAATAAACAGGATTTTTCCTTAAGAATGATCATTACATTGTGATGCTCTTAAAGATGACTAGGTACTGTTTGAACTCTAATCTTAAACGGTTTTTACTTTCTCTCACCTAATAAGCGAGGGTTCTAAAAAAGTATCGAACCTAATTTTTTTCCAGCGTGAACAAATGGAGCGTGGGAGACTTTAATCCGTGTAGATGTAAAGGTGACACTCATTCGAAGTCGTGGATATTTTCCAGACAGCAGAAAGCGTCAGTCGCTGAGAGTCGGCCAACAAGGACAATAATGCCAGGATAATACTGCCTTTTGAAGTGTCCGAAGAAGTATTCTATCCCATTCCTCCTGAAGAGCTTTCCATCCTGAACTATCCTGTAAACTTTTCCTGTAAGGGTTGTGGGACGACGTTTGGATAATGCAGATTTTGAAATTCCGAAAGCACAAAAATTCATAGGTGATACATCGGGAGATATAGTAGGGATATCAGTGAAGTGTATGTAAGGGTATGTAATTCAATATAAATAGAGTTGTAGAATTTTCCGGAATGTTTTATTGCGCTGAAAAAAAATGTAAAATAGTTAAAAATTTGTAAGACATTTTGGTAAAGCAATGTTTCAAATTGTAAAGTTCTTCTTATAACCCAGGCCTGCCCAACCCAAAACACCTGGTGGGCCACATTGGAAATCTTTTTTATTCAGGCGGGCCGTGCCGTATATATATATATATATATAGATATATATATGTATGTGTTTATATGTTTGTATGAATCATGTACGTACACTCATTGCAATACAAATTTGCGCACTAAGAAATAATTATTAGACCGTAATGAAATTTGGCATGAAGGTACGTGCCAGGCAGATAGATATGCAAATAATTAGGAATGCAGCGTCATTGCGCATTGCATAATGCCACCAGAGGTCGTTGAACTTCGTTTTTCTTGGAGTATAAAACAGGTAATCAGAGCTTTCTTGATGTATAACTTGTTTCAGAGGGACGCTTTTTAAATAGAGATGTAGTTACGCCGCCATCGAAGACAATACGAACAGCTGTCAGAGTTCGAGAGG
The DNA here is from genome assembly GCA_963930645.1 of Salticus scenicus. Taxonomy (NCBI): domain Eukaryota; kingdom Metazoa; phylum Arthropoda; class Arachnida; order Araneae; family Salticidae; genus Salticus; species Salticus scenicus. Next base: position 115,804,649 of record OZ005652.1, on the reverse strand, counting down.
AGAAGAATCAACGGTGTGATGGAATACGGGTGATCACTTGGTGTGCAGCCAGCCACCTAGGCTTTTCTGATTTTACTGTAAGGAGGTGTTGTGAACAGTGGACAAAAGAGAGATCGCTTACACGACGACAGTGCTCAGGACGTACTCGACAGATCAATAATCGTAGAAACTGTCATACCATACAAACCATACGCATAGCGTCAACTGTCTCGTTGGTCGATATCCGGACATATGCAACACCTATTCCTATACGATCTGTCCCTGTGTCTGTACGTACCATAGCCAGATCCCTGTCTGAAAGGCATTTACTATCGCGACGCCCATTACGTATGTTACCAATAATACCCCTCTATCTTACGTTTGGAACGGTGTCGCGCTCTTGGAATTCAACCGAATGAAACAATCGTCTTCAGCGACGAATACAGATTAAATTTGGGCATCATGGTAAACGTCTGAATCTTGCATTTGCACACCTCACCCACAGCTGATGTAATGGTATTGTATGGGATGGCATTGTATACGATACACGGCCATCCCTAATATTGATCCACGGAACCATGACAGACCAGGGGTAGTTTGTAACATCCTTCAGCCATATGTGTTGTCACTTATGACAGGGCTCCAGGAAGCATTTTGCAACAAGACAATGCTCAGCCACACACAGCAAGAGTGTCACAGAAATGCGTCCGCTCCGTCACAATACCACACTACCCTGGCCTGCTCGATATCAGATTTGTCAACAATTAAACATATCGGGAATCACCTGGGACGGCAAATTTGGCAGCCTACCAGTTTGAACGAATTAGAGGCGCGTTTACAACAAATGTGGAAGGAGATGCCGCAGGACATCCTGCAGGACGTGTATGCCATAATGGTTGCCTGTATCGCATCCTGCATTCACGCTAGAGGTGGCACAACAGGGTACTAAAACCTCCATTCTTTCGTAATTTTTCCTGTAATAAATGATCATTTCGCTTTGATTTTGTAATCATTTACTTATATTAAGATTGCACTTACGTATGAAAAATTCCGTTTCATTCTGAAAAACATTTCTTGGTGCGCAAATTTTTATGGCAATGAAAGTACATACTTTTTTCGGGGGAGGACAGGGTGAAGATTCGGAGCAGAATACATGTTTTTTTTTTTTTTTTTTTTTTTTTAGCTTATAACTTTCATAACAGGATCATTACTGGCTCTATTTACTGGCTGAATATTTATTAAATTAATTCCATTCATCGACTAGAACCTACACATGTCTTTAAGAAATATTTCTACATGCGTAAACGTCGACAGGTTTCATAACAATATAATTACTTGTACTTTATTTTCCTTTTTACTTCCATTACCTTATTACCGTAGGTAATGGAAGTATTGCATTTCGAAATGATATTGAACACATATGATGGTAGGTCATACACAGTGGCCAAAACCTTCCTATATTTGGTCGTTCAGAATATAATTTTCGTAAATATCTTCAAGACGGAAAATCAGAAAAATACTAAAAATGGAGGTACACAAATAGATGTCATAACAAAACTATTTACCAACTTGTAACGTTCTACGTCCAACTCCTTTTGAGTTATACACACACGCGTACGTACATACAGACGTCACGGAAAATCGTGTATAGTAGAAGATCTCTCTAAAGCAGAAGCTCATATTAATAACAAACTTGCAGGTGTACAAATAGACATTATGGGAATTATACATATAAAATTGTAACATTCGAAGATAATTCATGTTTGAGCTATGGAAGATACAATATTCGGATCGGAAATCGGAATTACTTCCTTATACCTGGTATAAGGAGGTAAAAATAATGTAAAACAACTTGTTGTAAAATTTGACGGCTTCTGAACAAAATTAACTAATGATGTGATAAATATATATTATTTTTTTAGGGTGTAGAAGGGGATTTACAAACACAAGTCACACACACACACACACACACACACACATATATATATATATATATATATATATATGTGTGTGTGTGTGTGTGTGTGTGTGTGTGTGTGTGTGTGTGTGTGTGTGTGTGTGTATGTGTGTTTGTGTGTTTATATATTCCTGTCGCAATTATTACAGATTTTTTGCGTTTACATTTGATTAATTTTACCATTTAGGTTAGATAAAGAGCACACTTTTTAATTTTTATACAAATGAGTGTCATTCCTTCTAAATTTGGTCCGTTTTAATTAAAAGTTTTATTTTCTTATTTTTAAACATCTTATTTCTGATGCATTGAACATTTCATTTCTGATATTTGTAATGAACATAAGATATTTTATTTGGAAATTTAGATTTTTCACAAGTAAAATCATTAATTACATACATTATTCCATTAGGTAATAAATAAATAAATATATATATATATATATATATACTAGCTGACCCGACAAACGTTGTTTTGTCATATAACTTATTTCTAAAGAATATTTTGCTAGAAAAAAATAACTAACCTATTGTAAGTGTGTAAGGATGTGGTATATAAGTGGAAGATGTATGGAGCGCTGTGAACGGTGAACGAATATAAAAATAACAAAACACCAATCATTTATTTTTTTTTATTTATTAAAATTGATTCTTTAAAATTATATACATATCGCTACTTATAACAATATTACTAAAAAACAATATCAATCCCTTAATGCAACAGAGTGTGCAATATTTTTTGTTATCCCATCTTTCGCTAATACAAACAAACTGGATGGTTTGCCCACTCGAGAGCCACGTATAATTGTCCGTGTGAAAAACATGATGTGCTCAAATCTAAGCCACAGACAGACATCGTTTGGCCCTGAAACTTACTGATAGTCATTGTAAACGCCAATCTAATTGGAAATTGAGGGCGTTTAAATTGAATTGGCACATCTGTGGGTATAATAGGGATTCGCAGTAGTAATATATTTTCACCTCGGAATTTGTCATTTAAAATGATGGCTTCGATAACATTTTTCATTAATTTTTTTATGACTAATCGCGTGCCGTTGCACAACCGTGGTGGGTTCAAATTACGAAGCAAAATAACCGGAGATCCAACCTTCAGTTGTAAAATATGCGGTGGCATGCCTGGTAAATCCAATGAGTTTAAAAACTTTGTTGGATAATTTACAGCTTCGGTGGCATCGCAAACTGTATCATTAGATTTGTATGACACCAAGTCTCCTGGTAACAAATGTTGTATCTTGAGATTCAATTCGTTGACGTCCACATTTTTTGCTGCTAAAATTGCTCTTTCTGCCAGCCACTCATGATTTGTGTATCGTCTGTGTACATCGGGAAATATCTGGTCAATAAGAGCATCTTGAGAATCAATGATTGTGCAGAAATCGGTCGGTAATTTTATGCATCCAGATTCATCTGTAGTAACTTTTCTATTGCCCATATCTAACAATTGTTTTGATAATGTTTCAGCGAATGGATCTTTAAGCTTTTGAACGCACAAATTTACTTTCAGTTGTACTTTTTCAACATTAAGCCACAATGACGATGATTTTAAGCATGCGTTGATCTCATCAGCGTATGTTGAACGCGGAATAACGGGAAGTGCTTGTCTGAAATCACCTGAAAAGAGTAACAGAGTGCCGCCAAATAGTTTGTCGTTGTTTTTTATATCTTTCAATGTCCTGTTCGACGCCTCAATCGAATGTTTGTGCGCCATAGTGCATTCATCCCAGATAAGAATTTTACACTATTTCAGCACTGTGGCCATGGACGATTGTTTTTTTATGTTGCACACTGCGTCTGGGTTATTTTGAATATTTAGTGGCAGTTTAAATAATGAATGAGCTGTTCTGCCTCCATCCAATAAAGTTGCCGCAATGCCAGATGATGCAACAGCCAATGCGATGCCATTATTTGATCGTATTTCGGCGAGAATTAGCGAAATAAGGAATGTTTTACCAGTTCCACCTGGGGCACCCCAAAAAAAAAAAAAAAGAATCCACCTTGTCCTGCCAAAACTGCGAGCATGATGCGGTCGTAAACGGTTCTTTGTTCTTCATTCATTAGTGGAACATTGCGAGCAACAATCGCTGTCATTTCTACAGTATTGTATTGTAGTTCACGATTCAATTCAGTGATTATTAAATCAGATGCATTTCGATTTGTTGAAATGACATACCGAAATGACTGAGTGGTAAGTTGGCAATGATAATGCAAAGATCTTCAGTAGCAATCAATGCTTCATTGTACATAGCGTTACTGAATACTATCGTTAGATCGTTGCACCGTGAACGATGTTGATGCAATATATCATCAGTCATTGATTCTTTGTGATTATCCCATAATGTCTCTGCTCTGGCCGGGAAACATGTAGTCAACACTACAGCGAATATTAGACGAATTTGTTTTGCTGTACAGTTCAGTCCTACTTCAGCAAGCATACACTCCCACTTGTTGTCGTCTTCCAGCAAGCCGAGTACAAGGCATGCATCTTTATAGGTTGGATACTGTTGTCCATTCACTTTACGTAAATCTTGAAATGACAAAGGGCCGATGACATTAACCAATAACAGTCGAAGATAAAAGCACTCAGTCTGCCTTGGATTGACTGTAAATACTCGTCCCAAGGTGTTTGATTTGAATAAACCGGGACATGCATCAATCGGCGTGCCTTGCTTGCGGGGCATCCATTTTTTTGTTGGAGCCCATGTGAAATAGCGTGGTACTTCTGAATAGAGTAATGTCCGTTCAAAAGCACCGAAAGCATCCGCACGATTACACAATTCAAAAAATTCGGTGAGTGTAGTTTTTGGTGAATTTATAGCACGATCAATCGCTGTCTCGCTCGTGAAATATACGCGCTGGCCATTTTCAAGATGGACGGCTAAATGAAGAACTGCTGGATCCCGTTCATGAATTGGGAAACCAAAGATACGCCAAACAGCTTCATTGGAGCTGACGTACCGACCAATTTGGTAAAGTGTTATTCCATCGTTGTTATTCACCGGAGGAGCATTCACATTGGTATTTTCAACTCGAAATACAGCCATATCACTGCCTTTATTCACATACTTGCAAATATATTTGATGCTCTTCACTGAACTGCAGAACTGAACATTAATATGAGCATTGAATGTTTTGCTCAGCAGATGCGAATATGGGACCACCCAACGGTTATCAATGTCAATATCTATGTTGTTGACATAGATGACCGCCATAGATGATAAGATTGTCCGCCATTATCGGGATTTCTTCGACGATATATTGGATATCCGTCAACATTTGTGATCGTGAAATTTTTCGGAAAACTTTTAGTACATTTTCCATCGGCACAAATAATAATGGCCTAAAAATTCATTTTTCATCTATATAAATACAGAGAAGTATCTGTGTGTCTGTGTGTGTGCGTGTCTGTGAGTGTGTGTGTCTGTGTGTGTGTCTGTCTGTCTGCGCTCTGGTGCTCACACTACTGATCGCAGAGCTTCCAAATTTAGCATATAGGTACCTGGGACCCTACAGGTGTGCACCGCATCGAGATTTCTTCGAATTTCGAATTTGAATTTTTTAAATTAATGTTTTTCCGATTTTAAATATTGGCTTTAATGTTTCATTTTTCATGAATTTATTCTTCGAGTGCAATCGTCTGCGTATCTTAGCAACGGCTATTATGCAATTCATTTTTTATTTAATACATTCATTTGAAGGCGATATTCTTTTTTTATTTTTTTATTTTTTATTATTATTCTTATATTTATTGAAAATCAAATGGTAATGCAATAGAAATAAATTGTTACGTTTATGTATAAATTTTATACGCAAGCGAAGTGATGACGTCACTGGCCGTTCGTGGATGGAAGAAAAATATTTCCTGTGTTAAACGCCCATTGGATTTTTTGTAAAAAAATATTAAAAATCGAGGAAAATTATTTCCCGATTTTAATTCCCATATTTAGGTATAGATATGTATTAGTTACCCTGTGCATGCGTTATATTAAGTTGTTTTAGTTGTAAAATTGATAAAATTAGAATTTTAAATTTCAAAACTGCAGAAAAAAAAAATGGCAAACTTCCATATTCGATTAAAAACATAAACATTTCATTTCCAAGTATGATATTTATACGATAAATATCCAACTAATATACTAATTAAAAGAAAAATGATAAATATTCTATCATAATTTGAAGACAAATTTGTTTTCAAATGTCTAAATAAAGTATCTGATATAAGATACTAATATGTTGCAGAGGAATAGATTTGATATCGATCATCCTTGGCAGAAAAAAAAAATATCGCCAAATTATCTGGCGAACATAATTTAATTCCTTTCAAAAATCATGGTTATTTTAACAACTTATATTAAGAGAGTAATGAATAATATGAAACAATATTTCGTACAATACATATTACGAAAATATACATCTGGCGTGTATATTTTCGTATTACGTTTTTGATCGCCAAATACGAAAACGCCAAGGACAACAAAGTTTTGAAATTTAAAATTAAAATTTTGTTAATTTGACAGCAAAACAACTCAATCTAGCACATGCACATGATAACTAATACATATATATACCCAAATATGGGGATTAAAATCGGGAAATAATTTTCCTCGATTTTTAATAATTTTTTCAAAAAATCCAATGAGCGATTATCATTAGGAAATCATTTTCTTGCATTCACGAACGGTCAGTGACGTCACACTTCGCTTGCATATACTATAGCAACTTTTTACTTTTAATTTATTTTTAATTAATTCCTTTAAAAGAAAAATCTTTTATTATTATTATTATTTATAATATTTATTGGGTGAAAAAAATGGTAGTTTATAGTAGAAAGGATAAACTGATTAAAATTCGTTTTTCATGTATTTAATTCCTTTTAAAAGAAAATCTACTTTTTTATTTTATTTTAGCGCACTGGTCGGAATCAAATCGTAAATAACGGGGGCTATAAAACACATGGTTCAAAAACTAAAATATATAATAGATGCTGAGATACAGTTATCTTACAGAATATCCTCAAGTCGCCGATAAATACCCAGATTGAAGTGCCCAGGAAAGACCTTTCTGTAGACAGTGGGAAACTGGACCCGATGCAGTACGGGTAGAAAAAAGAGCTGCCTTAGGCAACGGGTACCCGAAGAAGCGAGATCTAAAGCGATTTCAGTGTTTTTTTTTTTCTTTTTTTTTAAAGTTTTTGTCTATAATGTGGTGTAAAAAAATAAATATTAGTTCCATTCTTTCGAAAATTCATTTAAATATAGTGACCAGCGAAGTGGGCGTAGCTTGCTAGTTTTAACATAAAATAACTCCGTCGGATATTGACGAATTTTTTAAAAGAAGATACCATTTTAACTAATTTGAACATTTTAACAATATTAACGTTGGGGAAATATTTTAAACACTTACGGTTAAATTTCATTTTTCATTTCAACATTAAATAAATTCTGACATCGTGTTTACGATTCTAAAATATTAACTTTGAAAAAATATTTTAAACGCTTCGTAAGATACGGTTACGATTCTAAAAATATTAATTTTGAAAAAATATTTTAAACACTTCTTAAGATACGGTTAAAAATTCATTTTTCATTTCAACAGTAAATAAATTCTGACATCGTGTTTACGACTACTCACGCCATCTAGGTGGAAAAGTTGTTGAAAGAGTTGGTTAAAAATTAATTAAGAAAGAACTAATTAAGTTACAACTTTCATTTGTAAATCTAAACCATTCTCGAATCCACCTGAAGACACACAAAAAATTTGATTAAACTCAGTCCAGCCGTTTAGGAGGAGTTCAGTGACATACACACGCAAAAAAGAAATATATATATAAAGACTAGCTGACCCGACAAACGTTGTTTTGTCATATAAATTATTTCTAGAGAATATTTTGCTAGATAAAAATAACTAACTTATTGTAAGAGTGTTAGGATGTGGTATATAAGTGGAATATGTATGGAGCGCTGTGAACGGTGAAAGAATATAAAAATAACAAAACACCAATCATTTATTATTTTAATTTATTAAAATTGATTCTTTAAAATTATATACATATCGCTACTTATAACAATATTACTAAAAAACAATATCATTCCCTTAATGCAACAGAGTGTACAATATTTTTTGTTATCCCATCTTTCGCCAATACAAACAAACTGGATGGTTTGCCCACTCGAGAGCCACGTATAATTGTCCGTGTGAAAAACATGATGTGCTCAAATCTAAGCCACAGACAGGCATCGTTTGGCCCTGAGACTTATTGATAGTCATTGCAAATGCCAATCTAATTGGAAATTGAGGGCCTTTAAATTGAATTGGCACATCTGTGGGTATAATAGGAATTCGCAGTAGTAATATATTTTCACCTCGGAATTTGTCATTTAAAATGATGGCTTCGATAACATTTTTCATTAATTTTTTTATGGCTAATCGCATGCCGTTGCACAACCGTGGTGGGTTCAAATTACAAAGCAAAATAACCGGAGATCCAACCTTCAGTTGTAAAATATGCGGTTGCATGCCTGGTAAATCCAATGAGTTTAAAAACTTTGTTGGATAATTTACAGCTTCGGTGGCATCGCAAACTGTATCATTAGATTTGTATGACACCAAGTCTCCTGGTAACAAATGTTGTATTTTGAGATTCAATTCGTTGACGTCCACATTTTTTGCTGCTAAAATTGCTCTTTCTGCCAGCCACTCATGATTTGTGTATCGTCTGTGTACATCGGGAAATATCTGGTCAATAAGAGCATCTTGAGAATCAATGATTGTGCAGAAATCGGTCGGTAATTTTATGCATCCAGTTTCATCTGTAGTAACTTTTCCATCGTCGATATCTAACAATTGTTTTGAAAATGTTTCAGCGGATGGATCTCGAAGCTTTTGAACGCAAAAATTTACTTTCAGTTGTACTTTTTCAACATTAAGCCACAATGACGATGATTTTAAGCACGCGTTGATCTCATCAGCGTATGTTGAACACGGAATAACGGAAAATGCTTGTCTGAAATCACCTGAAAAGAGTAACAGAGTGCCGCCAAATAGTTTGTCGTTGTTTTTTATATCTTTCAATGTCCTGTTCGACGCCTCAATCGAATGTTTATGTTCCATAGTGCATTCATCCCAGATAAGAATTTTACACTATTTCAGCACTGTGGCCATGGACGATTGTTTTTTTATGTTGCACACTGCGTCTGGGTTATTTTGAATATTTAGTGGCAGTTTAAATAATGAATGAGCTGTTCTGCATCCATCCAATAAAGTTGCCACAATGCCAGATGAAGCAACAGCCAATGCGATGCCATTATTTGATCGTATTTCGGCGAGAATTAGCGAAATAAGGAATGTTTTGCCAGTTCCAACTGATGCACCCCCCAAAAAAAGAATCCACCTTGTGCTGCCAAAACTGCGAGCATGATGCGGTCGTAAATGGTTCTTTGTTCTTCATTCATTAGTGGGACATTGCGAGCAACAATCGCTGCCTGGTAAGTTGGCAATGATAATGCAAAGATCTTCAATAGCAACCAATGCTTCATTGTACATAGCGTCACTGAATACTATCGTTAGATCGTTGCACCGTGAACGATGTTGATGCAATATATCATCAGTCATTGAATCTTTGTGATTATCCCATAATGTCTCTGCTCGGGCCGGGAAACATGTAGTCAACACTATAGCGAATAGTAGACGATTTTGTTTTGCTGTACAGTTCAGTCCTACTTCAGCAAGCATACGCTCCCACTGGTTGCCGTCTTCCAGCAAGCCGAGTGCAAGGCATGCATCTTTATACGTTGGATACTGTTGTCCATTCACTTTACGTAAATCTTGAAATGACAAAGGGCCGATGACATTAACCAATAACAGTCGAAGATAAAAGCACTCAGTCTGCCTTGGATTGACTGTAAATACTCGTCCCAAGGTGTTTGATTTGAATAAACCGGGACATGCATCAATCGGCGTGCCTTGCTTGCGGGGCATCCATTTTTTTGTTGGAGCCCATGTGAAATAGCGTGGTACTTCTGAATAGAGTAATGTCCGTGCAAAAGCACCAAAAGCATCCGCACGATTACACAATTCAAAAAATTTGGTGAGTGTAGTTTTTGGTGGATTTATAGCACGATCAATCGCTGTCTCGCTCGTGAAATATACGCGCTGGCCACTTTCAAGATGGACGGCTAAATGAAGAACTGCTGGATCCGGTTCATGAATTGGGAAACCAAAGATACGCCAAACAGCTTCATTGGAGCTCACGTACCGGCTAGTTTGGTAAAGTGTTATTTCATCGTTGTTATTCACCAGAGGAGCATTCACATTGGTATTTTCAACTCGAAATACAGCCATATCACTGTCTTTATTCACATACTTGCAAATGTATTTGATGCTCTTCACTGAACTGCAGCTTTGAATGTTTTGCTCAGCAGAGGCGAATATGGGACCACCCATCGGTTATCAATGTCAATATCTATGTTGTTGACATAGATGACCGCCATAGATGATAAGATTGTCCGCCATTATCGGGAATTCTTCGACGATATATTGGATATCCGTCAACATTTGTGATCGTGAAATTTTTCGGAAAACTTTTAGTACATTTTCCATCTGCACAAATAATAATGGCCTAAAAATTCATTTTTCATTTTAACATAAAATAACTCCGTCGGATATTGACGAATTTTTTAAAAGAATATACCATTTTAACTAATTTTAACATTTTAACAATATTAACGTTGAAAAATATTTTAAACACTTACGGTTAAAAATTCATTTTTCATTTCAACATTAAATAAATTCTGACATCGTGTTTACGATTCTAAAATATTAACTTTGAAAAAAATATTTTAAACACTTCGTAAGATACGGTTACGATTCTAAAAATATTAATTTTGAAAAAATATTTTAAACACTTCGTAAGATACGGTTACGATTCTAAAAATATTAATTTTGAAAATATATTTTAAACACTTCGTAAGATACGGTTAAAAATTCCTTTTTAACACGCTTTTATTAGATTCACCTGTATGTATGTATGTATGTATGTTTGTTTGTAACTTCTCTGGGAGCAAACAAAAAATTAATATTGTAAAAAAAATACTTTCCCTACGTGAACGATGCGGCGTCGAGGTAAGACGCCGCGCTGCGAATCGAAAGGTCCAGTGTTCGATCCCCGTTAGGGGAGATTTTTTAAAAATGGTTTTTGTTAATTCTAAGTTATTTTAATTAAAGATTTAAATGTATGTAAATATTACGGTGTGTCACTCACACGATTTTCTCTTACCCTGAATTTTAATACTAAGATAGATATTTCGTGCTTTTTAGTTCACATTTCTATAAAAGCGTGTTCTTTAATTTTTTAAAACTATAATATTATTCATTTCAACATTAAATAAATTCTGACATCGTGTTTACGACAACTCACGCCATCTAGGTGGAAAAGTTGTTGAAAGAGATGGTTAAAAATTAATTAAGAAAGAACTAATTAAGTTACAACTTTCATTTGTAAATCTAAACCATTCTCGAATCCACCTGAAGACACACAAAAAATTTCATTAAACTCAGTCCAGCCGTTTAGGAGGAGTTCAGTGACATACACACGCACAAAAGAAATATATATATAAAGATATATATATATTACATTTTTTCGCAAAAAATAGATTTTTTTCCCCATTTAGTATGTATATAGAATATAATTTTATGTGATTATAAATGCAAAATTTACTATACACAAACATTTACAAAGGGCATTCCATAAAAAGTGAGAGTTATTTTTTTACGTAGTGGCAACACCGTGAAACTAAAAAATAGAATTGCAGGCGATTTTTTTCAAACTGTTTACTGTACGTTTACACAAAATTCTAAACGAAGCAGACGATTTTATTTACCTATTTCCGTGCTTGTTTAAAGAACTGTTTTATTTGCCCTACAGAAATGGAGATAAGTGATTCAGAGTTAAAAAGCGAAAGGCGTTGTGCCATAAAATTTTGCTACCGTTTGGGCAAAACAGCTCCAGAAACTGTTGAGTTAATGAAAGAAGCTTACAAAAACAAATGTTTTGGTGAGTCTACGATTTTTAGACGGCATGGTTATTTCAAGAAAGGCCGTTTGTCTGCAGAACTGGCTCCTAGGCCTGGGCGATGTAAAAGTGTTGTGAATGATCGAAATGTTAACACTGTGTGGGTAAGCCTTCAAGAAAATCGGCGAATGACATGTGAGGAGATAGCGGCATCAACAAACATTTCGAAAAAGTCGATATTTCGCATTATACGCAACAATTTACAGCTTCGCCATGTTAGTTCCAGATGGGTCCCTCATCACCTTACTAAAGAACAAATGAAAACATGAATTCACCAAAGTTGTAAATGGAAACAGATGCTTCAAAATGATCCAAATCTCCTAAAGACTGTAATAACAGGTGGGTGTATCATTATGATCCCCTTACCAAGTCCGCAACAAGTGTATGGAAACATACTGATTCTCCGCCTCCGAAAAAAATCCGACAAACCAAATCTGCTGGAAAGGTCATGATTATTTTCTTTAACCATAAAGGTGTAATCTATATGCATGCTGTGCCTCCAAAAACTACTGTGAATTTTGAATATTATGTTTCAGTTTTGAAAATTTTGCGACAACACATATCGAGAAAGCGTCATGAACTGGTAGGGAATTGGACATTACATCACGATAATGCTCGCCCGCATGTCGCTACTTCTGTTCAACAATATCTTAGTAAATGCCATATTAAAAGCATGCAGCATCCACCTTACAGTCCAGATCTCGCCCCATGCGATTTCTGGCTGTTTCCCACGTTGAAGGAGAAGCTCCGTGGCAGAAAATTTAATACAGATTCTGAAGTTATTTCAGCAGTGGAGGGTTCTTTGAAGCAGCTTCCAGAAAAGGGCTTCTCTACTTCTTTTGAAAAGTGGGTTGAACGATGGGACCGTTGCATATCATCTGACGGAAGGTATGTTGAAAAAGAATGATGTATTTTTTGCTGTAAATATATATTTTGATTTTTTATGATTTTACTCTCAGTTTTTATGGAATTCCCTTTGTACTTTATTTATTCGTTTCCCATATTTTTCTACTCTATTTGTAATTTTATTAACTTAGTTTTAAAATAGCATTTAACTAATTAAGCCTTTTTTTTTTTTTTTTTTCCAGCTAAAAAAAAAAAAAAAAAAAAAAAAAAAAAAAAATATATATATTTTAAACAATTTTATAAACTTTATATCAGATATTTTCTATTTAATAAATGTCTTTTATATTCTGATTTGAAATATACTTTCAAATATTCAACTTTATTGTAAAACTCGTTTTTGGCTGTAGTTCAAATCCAAGTAAGTACAACACTGCATATTTCATTTTTATACTAAATAAACAGTAAAAACAATGTATCTTGTAGAAAAGGAAGCCCAGAAATTCTTTTCGAATATAAATTTATTGGGTATTTCAAAATATGCAGTGTTTTCTCGGAACAATATTAAACTTAGTCACATATTTTTACTCAGATTTTCCATGGTTTTATGTTATTTGAAACACTGTCTCTATAATTCAAATGTAATTTATAACCTATATATTGAAGTATAAATGCAAAGAGAAACATTTTATATTACATAAGTTTGTTTTATTTTTAAGTAAATAGAGACATATACAAATAAATAAAATATATAAATAAAATAGTTTTTTTTGTTTTTTAAACCAGGTAAATAAAAGACTAAGAAAAATTATATGTGCATGTCTCTCTGCATAGATTAGATTACCAATATTTCATATATATATATATATATATATATATATATATATTGAATATTAAAGCGTATATGCTACAGTTACACCACTATATTTATATAACAATTTTGACCTAAACCAATCGTAGACATGCACTATATAAGATTACAATATAAATATAAGGTAAAAGAGTCAGGAGAAAAGGAGCAACTGTACAATGTATGATAAATGCATTAGTGTAATTTCATGTGGTTTGTCATAAATTTCTTATCGCTAAAGGTTATATATATATATATATATATATATATATATATATATATATATATATATTACCATTTAATATAAATTTATTAAATATTTCAAAATATTCAGTGTTTTCTCGGAATAATATTAAATGTAGTCACATATTTTTTTCTCGGAATTTCCATGGTTTTGCGTTATTTGAAACACTGTCTCTATAATTCAAATGAAATTTATAACCTTTATACTGAAGTATAAAAGCAAAAAAAAGAAACATTTTAGATTATATGAGTTTTATTTTTAAGTAAATATAGGCATGGGCAAATAAATAAACAAATAAATAAATATATATATATATATATATATATATATATATATATATATATATATATATACATTAAATACTTTTTTTTTCTTTTTTGAACCAGGTAATTTATATAAGACTAAAAAAAATTATCTGTGTATGTCTTCTGCTTAGATTAGATTACCAATATCCCATATATATATATATATATATATATATATATATATATATATATATATATTGGAGATTAAAGCATATATGCCACAGTTCCACCTTTTTTTACTGAATCTTTTACCACTATATTTATATAGCAATTTTCACCTTAACAAATCGTAGAAATGTTCTATATAAGATAACAATGTAAATATATGGTAAAAAAGTCATTAGAAATGGAGGAGCTGTACAATGTGTGATTAAAGGCATTAGTGTAATTTAATGTGGTTTATCATAAATTTCTTACCGCAAAAGAGAGTATTTTTACCATTTTTACTTTCTCTTACCCATAAGGTAGAGAAAGTATTGTTTTTGGCTCAAATTTTCGAACGCAAGATTTTGTTATATTTACACGTTTTGTGGTCCCCTGAATACGAAAATCATGTTTTTAGCAAATGGTCTGTGAGTCTGTGTGTGTGTCTGTGTGTGTGTGTGTCTGCGTGTGTGTCTGTGTGTCTGTCTGTTATCAGCATATCTCAGAAACAAATTATGGCAGAAAGTTCAAACTTGGTATTCTAAATGTGTATCATATAGGGATGCTACAGTAAGCTTTTCGTTAAGATCAAGCAAATGGTTCGTGTACAGGGACAATCAAGAGAATTCTAATACATTACGTCTATGGGGGAAATTTCAGGTAAGTAGAGTTTAACGTCTATAGACTGCAGTAAACCAAATTAAACGAATATATATTTTTTATAAAAGAGATAGTTAAATGAGAAAAACAATCTGTGTATGTAGGAGCCCTGCCTTGGGTATCATTCAAAAGAGCTCATCAATACCTTTAAAACGAATGGTTGAACTATAAATCTGTGATAATTTAAGACAAAGTTATAGATTTTTTTTTTTTTTTTTACTTTTAACAAAAAAAAAAAAAAAAAAAAAAAAAAAAAAAACAGAAAAAAATCGTTTTTTTTTTTTTTTTTTTTTTTTTTTTTTAATATTGAGAGTAAAATGGACATTTTTTGGATATTTAGTGTTACACTACTTCTCTAATATGGAAATCGTCTGCATTATCATAAAAGATTTTTTTTTAAATAATAATTTTAATTAATTATTTTTTAATAACCGAATTAAATTCTATATAAATGTAGGTGCATTAATGAAACGGGGTGTGGAGGGGGGCGGTAGCCCCCCCTCACACTGAACTCTTCTGAACTACTCTGAAAACTCTTCTGAAGCCTAATTTGAATTGTTTAGCATAGGTTTACATGACAGTTCTCGTTATCTTACCTCTTAATCTGCAACCTATATTTATAGTATTAAATTTCAGGGTAAGAGAAGGTCGTGTGAGTGACACACTAGATTATTTTCTTAAATTATTAACTATTTTTATGAATTATTTTAAATAATTGTATTTAAAAAATATAATGTTTTTAAACAATGAAATAAAATAAAATAAAGTAAAAACTGTTAGTAGCCAGCTTTGAAGAGAGAAATCATTTATATTTCCAAACTAGGATTATGTATAGGCAGAGAAACGTCTAATATCATATTGTAACATTTTGTTTTACATTTTACCATCCAGAATTAAGCGAATAAAGAAAAAAATAAATAAAAACACTTTAAAGCACTTATGTTTAGAAACATATTTAATTACAAGACATATTTATAGTTAAAATACATTTTCAAAGCTTTTCGCCCTGATCATCAATACACCACCAGGAAAACATTTGTAACAACTGTGTTTCTAAAGAGCAGCTCTCTCTTTATAAATGTAGCATATTTTCAAGTTATAAATACAGTTATGCTTGATTTGTGGACAATTCGACGATTGTATTCACAGAAGCCAGTTTTCGTTTAATCTCGAGAATCCATTGGTTGCAAATTTGTTGGGTTACAAGGAGGCAACGGGCAGTGCTTCAGGTCTGGAATTATTGACGAGCTTGCTTAGATATTCGGAATTCACTATATTTTTTTTAAAGTAAATATATATTTTCTAATTGATAAAAATTTATTTTAAAATTTTACCAACTCTAAAAAAAATTGTTTTGAATAATAAGTGCTTTCTCATACGCATATGACGCACAAGCGTTTCTTTGAAGTGCATTTTCGAAGGCTGATGTATGTTATAATTACGTGTTTCGATGTTTGCTGAATTAGAAAATAAAAGTTTTAACATTTAATCAGTATATCTCTGTGACACCAGCATAATTTTAAAACAAAAATATATAGGAAATTTGGTATTTTCAAAATCATATGTAGTTGCCGTATGAAGGGTTTAGCTAAAATAGGCAAGTTTCAAGAAGTTGATTTAAAAATATTAACTAAGTTTTCAGTTTGTCAACAGCTTTATTTTAATTGAATACAAATACTATATTAAACGAAAGTTATGGGGATTTACCAATGCTCACGCAAAACTATATGAAACTAAATAGATTTCTAAAACAAATTTCCCTGTTTTTAAAGTGCAGTCATATACAACATTTATCGACTTATACTATAATGTGGGACCTGTTTTTAAAGTATTAAAATGCAGGGTAAAAACAAATCATGTGAGTGTCAGACGTGAATTATTGAAATATGTTCATTATCATACTTGGTAGTATGAGTAAGAAGTTAAGTTATATTTTTACTTTCCGAAACGTACAAAAGTAACGAAAGGATTGTAATAATATGTATTACAATAGTAATTGTGTTTGTGTATGTATATGTGTGCAAAAACACGATAGGTACTAAACGCTTTCTTCGAAAGAACTGAAAGTTGGTCTATATGTTATAGGTCACCGTAGCACGAACTCTATTGCTTTTGGAGAATCTAGAACTCGTAGGTTTTTTTTTTTTTTTTTTTTTTTTTTTTTTTTTACAGGAACGCTAAAAAAATTATTGATTATTATTTTATATGAGCTCAAATTATTTAAAATGCGATAACGTCTAAATGTTCGATTCACCTAAAAATTTAAATACATAATATAGATAGCAATTGCTCGAATTGTATATATTACGATTTATCGATTATTTACAGCTTTTTTTTTTCGTTCAGTGACGCAAAGGAAAAGTATGAAATGAAAATTTACAGGAGTAATATACAGGAAAAATATATCAGGAGTATTGAATTAAAAATATATCAGGAGTATTGCTTTGATAGATCAGGAGTATTGAATATCAAACTTTTTGAAATTTCGATATTAATTTTAATGAATATTTGAAACACAATAAATTCCAAATCAATAAAAAGGTTTACTTTATTAAATTTTCAACTTCAAATTTATTTCAGTGAGTTATCTCTAGACCTAAAATTTTTAATTAACAGGAATTATCAGTAGTAATAGAACTGCAAACAAAACGGATAGTTTTCTTTTTCATGGATTTTTTTTTTTTTTTTTTTTATAATAGAAATTTTAAAACTTTATCATTTTGCTTTAATAATTTTATTCAATAGCCGACAATGTATGATGTAAATAGAGCAAAAATATAACAAGGTTGAAAATTATTAATAAAATTTGGAAATTGATATATTTTGCTATTAGTTTTCAATATCTTGTTCATTTCTCAATCTGCTATAGGAATGTTGATCACTCTTGAAACTAATAATTGCGAGAATTGGATGAAATTATTTGAATATATTTTTGCTCACAAATATTGTTGCATTAATATGGTAATTTTATTTATTATTTAATATATTAATATAAGAATATTGTCTAGCATTAAATGAAACAAACTGAGTAAATTAATACTATTTTTACTATTATCTTTCGAGTAATACTCTAAGCCATTTTACCTCTGTGGTAAGGACTTTTCGCATTATACAATGTGCCCATGTTTGTATTCTGGCCTCATAACATGCAGCCCTTTCTAAATCTGATACGTATATGAATTGTACTTGTGAAAAGTACACATTGTTTATTGTTTTTTTTTTTTTTTTTTTTTTTTTTTTAATAGAAGAATTATATTTTTTTAAATAGTAACAAATCTGACTGCAAAATTTAACTTTAAATATTGCAAAAATATTTCTAAAATTAAATTAAGTTTTATTTTACGTCAAGTTTCATTTATTTTTAATACACTGCCTATGGACAAGATAATCTGCTGTCTAACCTTATAGCCGCCTTAACAGCAAATTTCCATGGGACATCCCCAGGATAACCTTACGATAAAAGTACATGTAATGGACTTCTTTAAGATGTACAAGGCTTAGTTGTGCTGTGAGGGCAAACATCACTCAGTTAAAGCGAAGATCTATCTCCTTGCTTGAATATATTTTTTGTTGATTAATCGAAACCTCGCAATATACAGTTTGCTAATATTTTTCGTACTATGCCGTTTATAATCCTGGAAAGAAATCTTGAAATACCTCGAGGAGCATATCTTACTCAGGTGTGGGACACTCGAATAATCTACTCAGCATTATCCTTTACAACAGACTTTATTTTCTAAAAATTAAAATGTGGAAATTTTTTCCATACTTTTTTTTTCTAAGTACATATATCATTTGTAAAAGAAAATTTGAAACAGAAAATTACAAAACATACTTAGAATATCCGCTTCATATTTTTAAAACCATTTACCCATTATAATTCCGAATTTTTTATTTCATAAAGAATAGACATACACTTTGTATTTTAATATAAATTTAAAATCACCATTGTTATTAGAAACATTGAAAAGTTGCGAATTAGGATCATGAAAATGAATAGACAACTATTTGTAAAAATCAACTTATGTACTCTATTTCCCTTGATTTATTAAATATATCTAGATTTTATCATAACTAAAAATCATAAAACATTATAATAATCAATTTTTATTTAATTTTATTTTTTCAATAAAATTGTGTCACATAATAAAAGGTTACTATATCTGCGGCAAAGATTGGTACAAAGAAATATCTTCTTAAGTAAAAAGAAAAATAAGATAAAATTGGCTGTATGAAAGAAACCTCAATTTATCTTTTTCCTACTGTCTTTTTGAAACTTCATGAATAAATTGTAAATTATAATATTTTCTGGAAAAACTTTTAAGATGATACTCAGAAAGTTACACACTCTATGTTTCACAGAAATTAATTTAAATTTATCGATTTAAGTTTTATGTAAAAGAGAGCAAATTGCCCCCGTTTTATTAATCTATTTACATGGGAGTATATACTAAAAAAAATCGTTTGTAGATGAATAGTGAGAATTATTTTAAAAGAAACTGTATGATATTTAAAAAGAATAATTTATCTAAATAATAATTAACTAGAAAATTTTCTTTATATATATATATATATATATATATATATATATATATATATATATAGCATCGCTCCCCCCCCCCCCCTCCCGGCCATAATTACAACCGCCCCCCCTCCCCTAATAAAGTATATACAATTTTCTTATGAATATTTTTCATAAGAACTTATTAAAATATTTGGTTGAATCATATATCACTGATCCTTTAAAACAATTCGGTGTTATATATCTCTGATATCAAAATCGACTGCATTCATCATGGAATTTAAATTTCTTAAATAATAAATTTTATCAGGACTGCAAAAAATTGTATAGAAAAGTGCAGATTTTTTTTTTTTTTTTTTTTTTTTTTTTTTTTTTTTTTGTGGCCATAACATAAATATTTCCTAATTATTCGGGCATTAGAGCTTTACAAAATTCTGTATTGATAAATCTGAATTTTCAAAACGATAAAATCAGTTTTATTTGACATACATTTTTACCTCAATTTTTCAAAATCGCTTGAACTGTGACCTAACGATACCGACTGATGAAAATTTGGACTTTGGTTTTCGATTTAAGTAGAGCGCATCACCTATAATATATCTTAGTAAAAATATGCTTGATATGGAGCCACAGAAAAGTCTCTAGATATTTTAAATAGGCAAATATTAAATAAAATAACAGATATTCATAATGGATTCATATATTCATAATTCATATGGATTTCAACATATTATTATTACAACTTATTTTTTTCTGGTTATAATATGCACAAATATAACGAATTATATAAATTTTAAATTTACCGGGAACTAAGTTACATTTGTACAAATCAGATGACACTGAGAAATTTGTGTTTAAAAATATAAAAATATTTATACGTATCTGGCTGTGGCTCGTTAACTAGTCACTATATTTAAATGCATTTTTTTTTAAATAATAAGTCACAATTGTTTAATTTTTATACTTATTAATAAGTCTCCAAAACCTAAACAGATATCAATTAGTTTACTTTATTTTATTTATTTTATTTTATTGTTATTATTTATTTGTGAAACCCAACCATGAAATAAGAAAACTCATCAATTTATTCTATCTTTAGAGGAAAAAAAAAATCTCACACAGTCGTGGAAAAGCATAGCAAATTTCTCTACTAAAATGCTTGTTTATCATCAAATCACTTCCATAAAAAAGAAAACACTTCGTTTGGGAGATTTTCCGGAATTGATGTCATTCTAACAGGTTGTAAATGTTAATTTGTTTTAACAGAATTAAGACGCAACGACATGCGTATCAGTATAAATTTGTTTGAATCTTATGCAAAAACGGACAAAAACGTATATTTTGCAGTTATTTTTAATTCATTCCACAACTTTTTAGTAACTTTTTTTTTTTTTTTTAACCGCTACTTAGGTAGAATGTACACATTAGATGTAGCTTTCATGTGAAATTTCTAAGCTCTAGCTGTATTTTTCCTCTAGAAAATACAGAAAAATAGAAGATTTGTGAGGGTGTTTCCTCACCCTTTACTGAGACAAAATTCTGCAAGAGATATCTACAATCTAGTTTGTGGCTCTAGTAAAAATAGTTTACTGTAATCCTTATAAATTCTAGTATCTTTTGAAAGAGAGTTCTAGAAACCCCTGCTAGAATTCTAGAGCGTTTGCCTATATTTATCGAGGTCAAACTTATTTAAAAATCTCTACAAATAATTGCGAACGAAAGAGGCGGGTTTTAGCAACTAGTATAATCTTGGTTAATGACTTAATTCTAAAAATCAAACGAGAATTTCTCGCTATACAAAGTATTCAGAATATTTATAATATTCAGAATATTGATTAACCGTCTAGGAAAGTATACACTAGAAATTCTCGACCATTTCGACTATTCAGCTTGTTAGCGTGCCTTATAGACGTAGCTCTTAAGTCTATATTTCTAGTTTACTGTTTTAGAAAATGTCACTTATTCGTTCTAGACGAAAGCGGTATATATATATATACATATTCTCAGTGTTTCCCATCACGGATAATCAGCAGATGTCATCTTCAATACAGTACATTAACTCTGGTAATAAACAGCAACTGTGTCAAAAAATCAACTTACGGTTAGTCTTTGTTTAATTGTTAAAATTAAAAAGAATTTTGTGTTTAAAGCTACATTTAAAATATTTACGTTTTTACTCCACTATAGTGAGGAAAGTATTGTAATCATGTCAAAAACTCGAATTTGAGGTTTTGGTGTTTCTACACGTTTCGAAGTCCCCTGAATTCATGTTTACTATTTTTACGATGCTGTATGTGTGTATGTATATGTGCATGCATGCGTGTATGTATGTGGTTGAACACAATAGTGCTGTTCGAATAATCTGAAAGTTGGTAAATATGCTATATGTCTTCATAGCACGAACCCTATTGATTTTGGCGAATCTAGCCCTTATAGTCTGTTTACAGGAACACACACACACACACACACAAATCTTTATCATTTTGGTCTATGAGCCAACATTTTTAAAATGCATAAGCGTGTAAATGCCTTATTCGTCTAAGCTGAAAATTTATACAAATGTTATAAGTCATCGTCGCACAAACTGTATAATTTTGGTGAATCTAGAGTTTATATTTATAGAAATTTTATTTTTCCGACTGAGTGAAAATAATGCCTGGACCGGGAGTCGAACTCCGGATCTTTGACTTACAAGGTCAAGGCTCTACCAATTGAGCTATCCAGGCCGACAACCGATCCACATTACTCACTCAGAAAACCTAAAAAAAAAAAAAAAATTGTATTTCTAGAGTTTATAGTTTTTTTTACAGGGAGACAAAGAAGAAATATTTATCGTTATGGTCTATATTGGCCTAGAATCTTTAAAACTGCTGTAACGTCCGAACATCTCATTCAGTTGAGCTGAAAATCCATATTCATGTTATAAGTCACTTTTGCACGAAGTGAATAAATTTTGATGAATCTAGCATGTATAGATCTTTTACAGGGCTACAACGAAATATTCTTTATCATGGGCTCAAAATTTACAAACTGCGATAACATCTAAACACCACATCAGAATGAGCTGAATATTTATATATATGTTATAGATCACATTCATACTACACATGTATATTTTGGACCATGTAGCACTTATAGTTTTCTTAAAGGAAAACAAAGAAGAATTATTTATCATAGTGCCGCATGGGCTCAAATTATTTAAAATGTGATAGCGTCCGAACGCTTCATCCGATTGAGTTGAAAATTTACATACATATTACAGGTTACCATCGCATTAGCTGTGTAAATTTTGGTGAGTCTAGCACTTATACATTTTTACAGGGACACAACGAAAATTTCTTTATGATTATAGTCTATGGACCAAATTCTTTAAAAGTTCGATAGCGTGTATACCTCTTATTCGATTGATCTGAAAATTTGTACACATGTTATAGATCGCCGTTGAGGGAACTTCACAGAGTTTGGTAAGTCTAGCACATATATTTCTTTTTTTCTCTTTTTACTGGGACATAACGAAACATTCTTTATCATTATGAACTATCGGATCAAATTCGTTAAAGTTCGATAGCGTCTAAACGTTTTATCGGATTGGGCTGAAAAAAATACATGCATGTTATAGATCACCTTCAGACGAGATGTATTAATTTGTAGAGTCTATCACTTATAGTCTTTTTGCAGTGACTCAAACAAAAATTATTTTACATTTTGGCTGATTGCCTGAAATTATTTAAAGTGCGAAAGCGTCTGAATGCATTATTCGATTAATTTGAAAATTTATATAATTGTTATAGGTAAGCGTCGCACGAACTGTATAGATTTTAGTGAGTTTAGAATTCATAGAATTTTACAAGGAGAAAAGAAAAAAATATATATCATTATGATCTATGCTCAAAATGTATGAAGGGCAATAGCGTTAATTTAAAGAACATACTACACAGAGAATAATACATATGCACTTTATTATAATTTTTTCTGTTTATTTAATGATATCTTTTTCTTTATTTATAGAACCGTTAATTACTTAATTTTCGAAAATTCAATTGGAGTCATTTCAGATTTTTTTTAAATTATTTATTTTATATAAAAAATAAATAAACAATTAAATAAATAAAATATGTATTATGTATATTTATTAATTTTTTACGTAAAATAATCATAAATGTGGAGAAAAAGAAAATTAATGTTTAATGGAAAATCAATAATAATAATGAAGATTGATAAATCGAATATATATTTAAGAAAAAAAAAGTCAATGATACTTTTTTTAAAATGAATATATATATATATTAGGGTAGATCGAAAAACGCGTTTTTTCTGCAATATAATTCTAATAGCGCGGAAAACTTGCGCACAGGCGTCATTTTAAATGAAAAAATATTTATTTTTTTTTTTTTTTCAAAATTTGAAATCGCGCAGAAGGCCTAAAGATACCAAAAAAGTCAAAATACCGGTAAATTTAAAAAAAATGCAAAAATTACAAAAAAAAAAAAAAAAAAAAAAAAAAAAAAAAATACATTGAATGTTCTAATAGTGAAAAAAGTGTTTTTAAGAGTGTCCTTAATGCATAAAAATATAATTAGACCCATTCTTGCTTTACTAAATTCGTGCAAAAGGCTTAAAGTTGCGGGTTGTATCGTAAACAAACGACATTTCATGATTTTCGACAATTTTTAAACATGTGATAAAACCCATAAAAGTTTTATTTTTAATTTGTAATAGTTTAAAAACCATTCAAAATAGTTTTCCCAATCCAGAAATCATACTTTCAGACCTGTTATTCCTTAACTGTATTCGTGCAAAAGGTCTAAATTATAGTATAAGTTAAGTTATAGAGTCCCGTAAAAACGCTGTTTCTATATATGATGAGTGTTTATTTAACACATTAAGGTTTGTAATAAGACTCTGACAAGTGATTTACAAAAAATGTATTAGCCAAACATATCATATTGCAGCTCTCAGCTCATTTCAACATTTAATTTGTGCTGAAATAACCCAGGACTCACGGCGAGTACGTGGCTGCAAGGCGAGTCCCACCTCCACCCTACCCAACCAACCAACCAACCAGGGTGAATTTTATTTGCAATATTTACAGTAACTATTTACTTTGTGCAATGCATATATGTTCGTTGTAGGCAAAAGGTTATTTACATAGAAGCCTCTTTGAATTCTGGCTTTGAATTAAATGTGGGCATCAGCTGTCTTGATTTTAAAGTAGCTCTAATATAACCATCTCGATTTTCATGCCCGCACACTTTTTCTGCTGCTTCTGTATTTAGTTTTACACACCTCTCAACTGACTGGGTGTGGCATGGGAATTTGAGGTAGTTAAACTTTGTCTTTTAATAAAGAAGCAATATATTCAGTTGGCATCTTGGACGGTAGTGGCGGCGGTGTTAATTTGCAGATTGACCAATCAATTAGTTCGGTATAGTCGTTTGCACTAAAATTTATTGAAGGTATTTTGAAGTCTCTTACATAACCTTCAGCTGATGGCTCATTTCTGGATTTAAGGATCCTCCTGTAGCCAAGTTCTCTAATGTGTTGTCTCTCATCCATTATCATATCCAACATCATATTTTCAGGGTGGCAGAAGAATGCGTTCTTTGAATTACTGGATCAATGATTTGCTTCATATTGTCCGGTAGATGCCTGGTTGTTTTAACTACCTTTAAAATATGCTTCGGTCCATCTTTCACGGTGTAGTTTTTTTTTTTTTTTTTTTTTTTTTTTTTTTTTATATATCAAACCAAACAGGTGCATATAACTTTACAATGTAATTTGCAAGAGTCTGATTGTATGTATCCCTAGTACATACAATCTTAAAACCCGGTTAGCACAGGTTAGCCAACGAGAGTGGCTGATGCGTCCAGGATCCTTAGCAGCCAATTCTGGATTACAAATTCCTGCGTTGACCGCTTTTACAATGTCTAGGATATATTTCTGATCTTTTCTCAGATCATTTTTAGTGATTTCAATGACTTCTTCTGATTGTATCGGCTCAAAATCTACAACAGGGATTTTCTCACATCTAGGGAGTTGTTTTCCAACTGCACAGCTAAATGATGCTGGTACTGTTGTCGTTCTATCCAAGTGATCAAGCAAATGCCTATAAGGTAACTCGTTAAAATGTCCGCCACTACTGTCCAAGATGCCAACTAAATACATTGCTTCTTTATTGAAAGACAAAGCGCTACCACAGTTTAACTACTTCAAATTCCCATGCCACGCCCAGTCAGTTGAGGTGTGTAAAACTGGTTACAGAAGCAGCAGAAAAAGTGTGCGGGCATGAAAATCGCGATTGTTATATTAGAGCGACTTTAAAATCAAGACAGCTGATGCCCACATTTAATTCAAAGTCAGAATTCAAAGGGGCTTCTACTTAAATAACCTTTTGCCTACAACGAACATATATGCACTGTACAAAGTAAATAGTTACTGTAAATATTGTAAATAAAATTCACCCTGGTTGGTTGGTTGGGTAGGGTGCAGGTGGGACTCGCCTTGCAGCCACGTCCTCGCCGTGAGTCCTGGGTCATTTTAGCACAGATTAAATGTTGAAATGAGCTGAGAGCTGCAATATGATATGTTTGCCTAATACATTTTTTGTAAATCACTTGTTAGAGTCTTATTACAAACCTTAATGTGTTAAATAAACACTCATCAGATATAGAAACAGCGTTTTTACGGGACTCTATAACTTAACTTATACTATAATTTAGACCTTTTGCACGAATACAGTTAAGGAATAACAGGTCTGAAAGTATGATTTCTGGATTGGGGAAACTATTTTGAATGGTTTTTACACTATTAGAAATTAAAAATAAAACTTTTATGGGTTTTTGCACATGTTTAAAAATCGTCGAAAATCATAAAATATCGTTTTTTTACGATACAACCCGCAACTTTAGGCCTTTTGCGCGAATTCAGTAAAACAAGAATGGGTCTAATTATATTTTGTATGCATTAAGGACACACTTAAAAAAACTTTTTTCACTATTAGAACAAAAAAAGTATTTTTTTGTACTTTTTGCATTTTTTTTTTTTTTTTAATATACCGGTATTTTGACTTATTTGGTAACTTTAAGCCTTCTGCGCGATTTCAAATTTTGAAAAAAAAAAAAAAAATAATAATATTTTTTCATTTATAATGATGCCTATGCGCAAGTTTTCCGCGCTATTAGAATTGTATTGGAGAGAAAACGCGTTTTTCGATCCAACCTAATATATATATATATATATTCTTTTAATACACTATGAAATAAACAAAGAACTTTACATTGCAGAATAAATTAATAACAGTATAGGTTATATTCAATTAAAAGTATTATTAATTTTATATCTTGCATTAAACAACAAATATTTATTAATATTCATCTAGCTTTTAAGTAACTTTCTCTCATATGAAATGTTTCCTATTAATTAAAAGTTCTTTTTTCATGCAAACAGTTATTATTATTATTATATTTAATTACCAGAATTATATGATATTTAATCATTTTTTTTTTTTGTTTTTTTTTAATAAATTGTAAAATAAAAAGTCAAAATTTAAATTGCCCTTTTTTTTCTTAATGTTTAATTGTGAAACCGAAATTTAATTTCACTTACAAAAGAATTTAATTTCGCATACTTTTATTTTTAAGTCTTTTTTTTTTTTTTTTTTTTTTTTTTTTTCTAAGAGTTTAAATATAACTATTTTTATTCGAGTAATTACGGTATTTTTTTTTTTCAGATTAAACAAATGCTAATTACACAAATGTTATGTCTTTTTTATATTATGATGAGTCTTTTATTTTTAGATATGAAGCAGTAAATTTGGGACACATATATGTATAAGATAAACAACTCACTAATGATTTATCATACAGCATCATTTAGATTTAAATGAAGGTTGTTAATGCATAATACACATTAATTAACATCTCAAAAAGTAAGTTGTCATTTTACTTCACAGTTACGCAATTTAAATGTATATGAAATTAAAACACTTAACTTATAGAGCAGAAATTGCTAATTTTTTAAATTTTAATGGCCTAATCACACGGGAGCATACACTGTTAAAAATTTCAACAGAAAACTCTGTGTAATCTGTTATCTTAAGTCTTACGTAGAATAACAGAGAAAAATAAACGGAGATGTTAAAAAACTTATTTTATACATTCGTTTTAATAACTAATATTAATTTAATTAATTATTGCTGAGAATATATTTCGGTGTTGGAATGCTTTATCTAAAGTAGAAACAGATATTTTTAATTTTAATTAAAAAGATATATAATTAAATTAGGTAAAAATACAGAATAAAAATTGAGAATCTCGATTATTCACTTTTAACTATGAATTACTGTAAATTTACAGAGACTGGATAAATATTTACATTAAATTTACAGAAATTTTTAACAGTGTATATACTCAACACAGCACTGTACACAACATGTTCACTCAACGTCGTTCGTTTTTGCCGAAGATGAACCAAAGAGAAAACCGATGAGCTATCCGTAGTGTTACCCTGAACTAATAAGGAAAGGGCACGTGACGTCACTCGGAGTCAAATTATGGGTAAAGTGGCAAAACTTTGGTATTTCCACCAATAGAGGTTGATCTTTTGCCACTCGAGAGTGGCAAAGATTGATTGACGGCGCGTTTGTTTGTAAACATGCCCTTTCCTTATAGCGTGAGATATTCCAGAAAAAATCTTGTCCTTCCCTCCTATTGGTCAATTTTGATAAGCACAATGGACACAGTCAACTCTTTCGAAAGGTCGTCAAAAATGCTGATCATCCGCAACTGTGCCGTCATTAAACAACTTCAGGCTGTGTGTTTTGGCTATAATGTTGTGTTTTGTAAAAAAGTTCAGCGAAAATCTCTCGTTTGATATGGCCATAAGAACCACGAAACTCAGAATATTAATTTTCCTGGATTACTAAAATTCTATTGTAAATAAACTGCGGAGCAGTAAGTTTATTTGTTATGAAATATAAATATGTTTGCAAAAACGTGATACCATATTTTATAAATGTGAAATGAACTCATTTTATTCTAATGTTGCATATATAAGAATAATTTTCACACAAATGTGTTATAGAAGATATTTTAATTCTCAATCACTAACCGCATGTTTTCTTTTTATGAAAATGCAAAAACAATATTTTGATATTGGACAAGAATTTTGCTTAGAGTTAGCTGTAGATTGATACAATCGCTAGACTTTATTTTTCATTCATGATTTGTTTAACTTGGAAAAAATTGACTGTTTTATTGATTTGTATTGATATTTATGAATTTATCGTGAAACACTTTGGGGGAAAATAATACCCTATTCATGTTTTACAAATAATTTAATTAAATAAAAACTTTTGCGCAAGCATGAATGAATAAAAATATTCTAAATCTAAAGTTGATTTAAATCACCTGTGTGAATTCTACTGTAAAAATTGAATTTAAAAAATTGAGAATAACAGCGGAGTGCCAATATTTTCGTTTATTGGACTTATTGCACAATATATTGGAAATACCATGAGTGTACTTTCTCCCAGGGTGGACAAGGTCCACCCTCAAGGGAGTAAGAGTTTCCGTCTCAAGACCCAGCACTAACCCCACTAATCTTTATGAATAATTTATATCACAATATTTTACTGCACAGATATAATTGAAATTATTGATAAGAAATAATGATGTAAGTGTTCATTCTTGAGATGGAAACTCTCACACCCTTGAGGGCGGAGAGGACCAATAATCTTACATGTTTATTAAATACTGCTATTAGTAGTTCCTATTAATTTAACAATCACTCGATAAAAGTAACTTTCATTATGCACATTTAAACGGAATTTTATCATATGAAAAGATCTTAAAAAATGGGATGGCAGCATCACATGTTGAGTGATTAATCCTCAAATGCAATCAGTCCTCAAATGCCTCCGTTAGTGTCAAGGTCCAACTAAATGTCAAGTATCTTTAAATTTTGTTTATTGGATCGTGAGATAAAGCGTTTATAAAATTTATGATACAGACACACCCAGACACGCAGACAGACATACGTTTTGAATATTAAAAAAAAAAAAAAATCGTGTTCATAACCATGAATTGAATATTTTTATTGAATGTCTGTAATTTTTATAAAATGCCTAAATTAACAAAAATGCGAAATATATCTCCAAAAGTATAATACTCTCGAAAACCTTTTACAGTTTTCAGGATCTCAACACTTTATATATATATATATATATATATATATATATATATATATATATATATTTATGGATATATCATAAAGTTAAATAAATATAAATATTAATTTTTTAATGGATATATATATACATATATATTCATTTATTTTGTCATCTACATTTACTAATGCGCATTGCGTTTCCATTTAGAGTTATTACAAACATTTATTTTTTTCCAATTTATGTGGCATTAAATAAAAATAAATATAAAAATAAAAATAATAAAAAATACATTGCAAAAGAAATGAAAAAATATTATTTTTTATATTTATGTAAATTTAATCTAAATTTAATATCTTGTATGAAATAACAAGTATTTCTAATTATCCATCTAGATTTTAATTAACTTTCTCTCATGTAAAACGTTTCCTATTAATTAAAAGGGTAATTCTATTACATACATTTTTTTTTTAATTACAATTATTGTTTGATATTTAATCATAGTTTTTTAATCCCTTATACTCGAAAGTTAAATTGTAGTTTTATTTTTTTATTTTATTTTATTTTGCATGTTTATTTATGAAATCGAAATTAAAATTCACTTGTAAAAGAATTTATTTTAGTATTTATTTTTATGTATTGTTCTGGTTATTTTTTATAAACTGGGGAAGTATATATATATATATATATATATATATATATATATATATATCGCCTTGATCTAGAGTGAATAAGTGATCAATTTCTAAATCCTTAAACTAGAAATAAAGATTTCCGAGTTATGCGTATAAAGCACGCCAATAAGCTGAATAGACAAAATGAACGAGAATTTCTAGTCTATACATCTCTAGATGGATAAACAATATTCTGAATATTCAGAATATTCTGAATCCTTTGTATTGCGATAAATTCTTGCTTGATTTTTTTAGAAATGGGTCATAAACCAAGATTGTAGTTGCTAAAACTCTTCTCTTATATTCTCATTTATTTTCAGAGATTTTTAAATAAGTTTCACCTCGATAATATAGGCAAACGCTCTTGAATTCTAATTAGTATTTCTACAACTCGCTTTGAAAGAGGACTAGAATTTATAAGAATGATATGGAGCTATTTTTTCTAGAACCACAATTCTTATTTTAGGTGTCAGTTACAGTATTTTTTTCTCTGTTTATATATTAAACGAATATTAAGCACGCTAAGAATGCGCCATTTTTTTATGTAATGAGAAGTCTCTCATAGTATGATATGAACAACTAAATTTGGGACATTAGTTCTTATGAGATTAACAACACTTTAATGACTTATGACACAGCAAAATTTAGATTTAAATCAAGGTATCTTAAAGCATATTGCAGTTTAATTATAATCTTAAAAAGTGGTTCAGAATTTTATTTTACAATTAGCTAACTTAATTGTGTATGGAAATAATAATCTTATTGTTTGGAGCAGATGGTGATTTTTTTTTTTTTTATTTATTTATCTCTAAACTCAAAATACTTTTTTTTTTCCTTAGACCACAAAGATTCTATTTTAAATACCCCGCAAAGCACAAAATTTATTTATTTAGAAATATAAATATGTTTTTAAAAATATGATAACACGTTTCATAAATATGAAATAAAACCATTTTATTCAAATATGTCGCAAGCGTTGCATTTATAAGAATAATTTCGCAAAAATATATTGAAAATATATTCATTATACACTAACGGATATTTAACTTTAAAAAAATTCAAATATACTTTTTAAATATAGGACAAGAATGTAGTTTTCAGATTGTTGTTGTTTGTTACATTGGTTAGTATTTATTTTTCATTCAGTATTTTTTAAACTTTAAAATTATTGATTTATTAATCTATATATGTTAATATTTATGAAACTATTTTACTAGTGATTTTGTGAAAAAAAAAATAAAAAAAAATAAAAAATAAATAAATAATACTTTATTTACGTTTTACGAATAAATTAATTAAATAATAGCTATTGTGTGGACATAAGTAATTTATAAACTTTCACAGCTAAAGTTGATGTAAATCATCAGTGTACTTCCAAAAATAATAATAATAATAATAATAATAATAATAATATTAATAATAATAATAATAAATAAAATGACGACAAATACCACTGGAATACATGTACTTTTTATTTTATTTTATTTATTGTACAATTTATTGGAAATATCACACAAACTGACTCGGACCTGGCTACCTACATTTAAATAATATCCCAGTGTCATATGAATGTTCCTATTTCAGTTGATTGGACGATAAGTTTGGAACCAATAAATTAACTATAATATGCATGTAAGCATGCGTGATTCATTCTGTGACTGGCAGACATGAACCATGCATTTCATATGCAAATTAATTATATTTTTTTGCAAAGGTATGTGTAATGTTCTTAAATAAAATAAAGAAAGAAAAAAAGAAAGGAAAGGAAAAAGAAAAGAAAACACTAGAAATTATACCCAGCTATTTTTGTGGGTAAATAAATAAATAAATAAATAAATGTAATATTAATTTCACAGCCAACAAACGTTACTTATTAGATAATATAGTTAGAACTTCCAACTATTAGGGTAGGCAGTTCTTTTTTATGTCGCATTTTAGTGGCATTTTAAAATTGTTTTTAAAATTTACTTTACTGAGCATATTATATATATATATATATATATATATATATATATATAGGTATAATAGACGTTATGTTGTTTTATTACCGGGTGATCCAAAAGTCAGAGAGAAATTAAAAAAAATATATATATTTTTCAAAAAGTACTGACTTTATCTGTATGCGGTTTTTATCGAGACGTTCATAATACAGCATTTTATTATTATTATTATTATTATTATTATTATATAAGAAAAAAAATAATACTTACATTTTTGAACAGCATATCGCGCTGTATTCGAATTATTCTCTCACATTTTAAACATATTCGACTGATCAAATGATGCAATATTGCGTCTACTAAAGCTTTTTTTAGAAGAATTTCCAATGCACAACGTCTAACGAACAACCAAACGGAATTCTGTCAGTCACAGCGATCATTTATAGTCTTAGTTATGTTGTTGAATGTATTGCACCACTGTACAAAAGTAATTTTTCAATTAAAGCGCTATTCGATGAAGAAAATTGAAACTAATTTGCTGATAAATATTTTGTGACCTAAAAAAAATTACATGTTCTTCTGTGCATTTCGGTATCAGCCGCATGCAGATACGGTAAATATTTTTCAAATAATATATATATATATATATATATATATATGTGTGTGTGTGTGTGTGTGTGTGTGTGTGTGTGTGTGCATTTCTTTTTTCTCTGACTTTTGAATCACCCGGTATATATAAACGTATATACAAATACACCAAAGAGCCAATACATCATTACTACCTGTTAAATATAGAATAAGACAAACTTTCGTTCTTAAAACCATTAATAACCGGTAAAGCATTGATTTGACAAATTCCCGATAGGTTTTCTTAGAAATATTATACTAAGAACTCTGCAACTGGTCTTGAAATTACCGTACATTGGGTGGAAGTAACATGACAGCACAAGTTCGATTTCACAGGTGCAACCAAAAATGTTCGATTGTATTCATACCTGGTGAATTCGAAGGCCAATATTTGACTTAAAATTCTCCGAAGTATTTTTTGAAACATTTGTTGATATTTTGGTCCCTATGACACTGTACATTATTCTGTTGATAAATGACATCAACAGCCCGGAACATGCTGCCATAAAGTGGTGAATCTGGTCTTCACTGTTGTTCAACAGTTCACAGATGCCAAAGATTGTTCTATGGAGATGATGAGTGCTAAATTTCTACATAAAAAAATCTCCCCTACGGTAATACCAACAAAAACACCACATTATAATCTGCCAAATGTGCACTAGGATGGCAGTGTGTAATAAATTAATAAATCGTTTAATTCGAATTTAAAATCAATGCGTTTAAACAGTAAATGCAATTCATCTGACACAGCGACTTTCTTTAATTCCTTTGTAATCAACTACCAGCGTTATTTGGTTCATTGCAAGCGATGTTAGAGATTATTTCCAGTTAATGTAGAAATGCGAATTGGCGGCCAGCAGCATATTCTAATATGTAACAGTTTACGCCGTATTGTCTGTTAATACACACCATCTGGTCCGCCACTGAAGTAGCTGCTGGTGATTTCAGCTGTAGAAGCCCTTCCATTTTACTGTACAATGTCTCCGCTATTTTCTGAAATTAATGCAATGTGATCGACAATTCATTAGACGGCGACAAGACGTTTTACTATCCATAGATCACATTCGATAAATACTCATAACTATTGCATCTGAACAGCTTATCAAATGTGAGATTCTTAAAATCAATATTTCCAAGCGACAAGTCAGACATTTTCAGCTTAATCATAATCTGATAGACGTGTTGGTTTTTCTCATTTTATCCCAAAGCTTTCTACAATTAGAAAGGCAGTGCATGAGTTCTTTATATCTTCCAGCCTCCTAATTTTGTGTACGGTATATTTTATTGTTCTACAGTCGACATAAAAATTATCCGAACACTAGCAAAAATTGCTATTTAAAAAATGTACACTTAATATTTTTTTGTTAAACAAATCCGTGCCGAGTCGTGTTCTTAGACTGACTAAGAAAAGGATTCGACAAGGATTTATTTAACTAAACTGAATTAAGTGTACTTCTTTTTCCATAGTAAATTTTGCTGCCGGCTCTAGGTGACGGGTGCTCATAATGTAATGGATGTTTGATATTCATGTATAAGGCGTTTTTTGAAAATTATCAAACTATAATAGGAATTAAATAAATAGCAAGTCTACTTGTGACTTAAGAGGTCTTTTTTTTTAATATGTATAATAGCTTTTTTTACACAAAACGATATTATGAAATTAAGTAAGATAACTGGAACGCAATTAAATTCAAAATCACTAGTATAATGTATTTTCTACTTGAAAGTTGAAATTGAATGCAACTTGAAGTCATACGTGTCGTCCTTTATACCTTTTATACTATTAAGGGATTTTCCTAAATTCCATTGACTAATTATATTTAGATATTTATTTATTAAAAATTTAATCTGATTACTTTAAAATTTTTATTATATTATTATTCTGTACATGTATATATAGAGATCGAAAGTACAAATTTCACTTTTTTTGTGTATGTTTTGTGTATTATTATTATTTTTTTCACTTTATATTAAATGCAGGTAATTCATGTGATATAAAATACGTAATCATCCATAATGAAAAACATATTAAAATGAAAATGTAAACGACATTTAAAACACCAACATAGTAATTTTAAAATATCGTTGTGGTATATACGTCAAAAATGTCGAAATATTTTTCATTTACAGAAAATAATTTCTCATAACTTTCTCTTCTAACTTGTGGAAGCATATTTTCATATGTACTAGAGCTAAAGCGTTATCTTCTAAATAAAATGACAAGTAAGTTGATTGATATTATGGAATCGATTTCTTATCACATACTTCTAAAGGAGAAACTGTCACCACAGAAGGAGAAATCGATTTATGTTTAAATAAAGATCTCCACTAAACAGGTGACTATATCGCAAACTGAATTTTTCATGTCAAATGAATAATAGGTTTGTACGGAATGAAGTATTCCAAAAATATTTTTGATAATAATTGTATTTTACACTTGAAGATGAGAAAAGGTAATTAAGAAATGCGTAATATTATATTTCATAACAAAAAAGAAAAAAAATATATATATATATGCTATTTATATCGTATATATTTTAGTTTTTTAGTTTGAAATCAGAAGCTTGTGTCTCATAGTATGTGAAAAGTTTAAACATATTGCTTAATGACCAATTTACGTACTTTATCAAAAAAAAAAAAAGAAAATGCATTTACAACGGGGGCAAAAATAAAGTTTATGAAAGAAATATTTATTCATTTTACATGTAATAGTTATTCACTATAAGGTTATTTTAAAAATAAACTAGAGATGTCTGTCCCCAGCTTCTTCCGCTAACCGATCCCTGAGAGAGGCTTTGTCTCCCCCGACTCGCTTCATTTATTAAACCCTGCGTTGCTCTCTCTGCCCATTCGCTGCTTTACCTTTAACTGAATAGGAATATTGATAGCACATAACACAGGACAAAAGTATAAAATGTTAAAGAAAGCTCCATATTCAATGTCAAATTGAAATACATAATATTTAATTCACAAAATTTAATACATAACATCTATGCTTTCTGATTACAGTGTGCTATGTTATATGTTGAGCGCCAAGTTTCCTAATAATGATTTTGCACTGGATCTAATACCCTACATTTTATAGTTAAAAAAGAAAAAAAAATGGTACGTTTTATTTTTTGTAAAAAATCATTATATCCCAATGAATATATGTGGCAGCTTCATAAAATCTTATTCGGGTAACTAGAAGAATCCTGATAACCACATGCTACACCGAAAACCCGTTTTAAGCATTACTTTGCATTGGGTGATGCTGAACATTTAATTTTTTTTTCTAAATATTTAGTGCACCTAATGTCCCCTTGAAGACAAAGCTTTTACTGGAATATATGAGGTATGACATGCTCTTTATTCTCCCAAATTTCAAGGTAACACTTTAAGTGTTTTTCCATGCATGTGACAAAACGTCTAAATTCGAAAGCGAAAAATTATATTTCGTTTGATAGTGTATAAGGAAAATAAATGGGGGAAAGAATTTCAAATCATTTAAATGGTTTATTTATAAATACATCTAATTGTACCAAATACGTTAAATAGTCGAGAAATTATTAATATTAGTTATTTCCAATTCACAATTACTTTCACGTTTTAAATTAAACTAGATCAGAAAACTAATTTTTTGTTAATATATACCAAAGAATACATGTGTAGTAATACAGTTTCCCTTATAAAATGTAAAAAATAAAGAAAAATAAATGATAACGAAAATAATAATTTTAAATAAGTAAATAAATAGATAAATAACGAATAAAATTAAGCAAAATTGAAAAATGAAATAAAATGAAATGAAATAGAATAAAATAAATAAATAAACATAAGCGAAATATACAGAAAACCGAATTTTATCTGTATTTATTATCAGTTTAAATAGATTTTGTAACATATAATAGAAATGTTGTTAGGAAACGGAGGATGCCTTACAGGTAAAACAGAAAACCTCCAATATTCAATGATAAAAGCTATACATCCAAAAACATCTGAACTTATAAAAATTTTTAACATCCGACTCTGATTCAATTGGTAAGGTTCCTTCCTATTCATACAGAAAAAAAAAGTGTATAAAATGTGTCATATAATCAAGCATTTTTTGAAGAAGAAAATTATTTAGAGATAATAATAATAAAAAAAAAATCTTTATTGAATATAATAATTTAGAGGTATTCAAATGGCAGTTTATTCAGTACAGGAAAAAAATAATAATAATCTTTTCATTTAGCATTTTATGTGGCTACAGGATTCATTTTTGTATAAAGTAAGATTTATTTCTTAATTAGTCTATATAAATAAAAACCAATTTATATGTGGGAAGTAAAAGAAGGCAATATATATATGGAACTCTTAAATTGATGACAAGGCTTTTTTTTTTAAAATAATTTTTTTGTAATGATAAAATTTAACTACACTATTTGAAAGGAAAAAAAAAATAGAATGGAAGTCTCACATATTTCTTTATCTTGCATTTGAATAATATAGAGATACGTTAGATATAAAAGGTGCAAAATAAAGTATACTGTTTAAATACACACACTGGCCAATGAATTACAAATCTTTAAAAATTAATATGTTTTTGGCCCTTCTTTTGCATTTTGAACCTCCTTTTGCATGAATGACAGTCCGTATTCGTGTGGGCAGAGATTCTACAAGCTTCTGGGTGACATTTATGACCAGAGTTTACCACGCATTGACTGCACAGACTTTAAGATCTTGTAAATTGTATGGAAGAGAAAATGGCTGACGAATACTCTTTTCCAACATGTCCCAAACATACTCTATTGGATTAAGATTCGGGCATTGCGGCAGCTAGGGAGGCTGTTAAAAGTCAGATTGGTGGCTACTGAACCAATCTCGAACGATTCTGCCACTACGTATGGTTGCATTAACGAGCACAATGTATCCGTTAACTTCGGAGAAAAAGTGCAACATTGAGGGATTCACTCAATCTGTTCAGGTGCTGCTGCATGGCTTTTTGATTATCCCCAAATAATACCAAGGGACTACGTCCATACAAGCAGAACATTCCGCAAAGGTTTGTAACAGGTTTTGCATACTTTCGCCTCCATCGAGCACGTGTAGAAACTTTTAAATGTTTCTAATTCATTGGCCAGTGTGTGTATATGTTTTATCAGTAGAACGCGGGTCATCTTACTACCCCCTAAAACGCCGGTGAGGTGTCATTTTTGACACTGACCAATTTTAAATAAAAATTTCAAATAATAATAGCATTTTAGTACAATTTTTGCAAATATATATGTTACGCACTCAAAATACTATATTTCTAAAATCAGTACAATATTACAAGATGACTTAAAAATGCAAATAACAAAATCTGCTTACGTTATTTACAATCAAAACAGTTATAGATATTAGATGATGTACATATATCGCAACTCATTCTTTTTGTAAAAAAGAACATCATATTGTTACATTTCTGCGCCTTTTTTTCATCGCAGATTTCCTACGCTTAGGCAAATTTTTAGTGGTCATTGCATATTCAACTTTCTTGCCTTTCTTTAAAACCATTTTTTATATAATATGCTGCAGTTCTTGAGCTAATATTTAGATAAAAGCCAGCCTTGTTATTTTTTCCCGATACACATTTGAAAATTATGCAAGCGTGTGTGGCAGAATATTGAAAATAAATAGTGCAAAATATTGAAAAATATATGAAATTGACATCTTATTGAATTTGCTTTAACTGAATATCGGCGTGCTATTTGATCAACAATATCTACGCAATATCTATATAATGCAAACATGTAATTTCAGACATTTTATTTAAATTATTTACAATCATAACGCTTGGTGGCTTAATCTTTAGACACGGACTCTTTTGAATCTCCACAGAGCCATCGGAGCCCCTCTCTAAAGGTTGAAATCGCTCAAAACCACTGCACAGTGGTGAGCGGCCACCTTCCGTCTTAGAATCCGTCTTAGAATAATAACGCTTGAATGCTTGTAACTCAAGATTATATATATGCATATATATTGCTATTTGCACTGATAAACTGTAAGTATGAAGCTTGATTTTTTAATTTATTGTATTTGTTTATTTATTTATTATTTATTTATTTTTATTTTTCAAATTTGTGTTATTCTTCTTTTCCAGACTTGGCCAGGATTCCAGTCTTTAAACATTCTTTCCATCTCTGAAATTAATCAAATATAATTTAACACTAGACGAGCTGAGTTTGCGCATTTTATCACATGCTCTGATTTATTCTTTTTCTTTAACCCACTATCCGCTGGTGTTGCGTGTAATAAATAATTGCGTTTAACAGTAAAATAAAAAAGATATTTTATATTAAGTATTGTTTTTAAATAAGGAAAAAAAAATTTAACCTGGAAAATAATTTTATGTTTAAAAATAAATTTTAATCTTGAAGCTCTAATGAACCCGAAAATTTTTTAAATAATCATATTTGAATAGTTTATATAACTTGTAAGAAAAAAAAAAGTTCACAATAAAATAAGTACTTTTAAAGTCATGTGTTGTGTTTACTCTTTTATACTCCCGCAAGGAAATTTCCGTAAACATTTATTTTTCTTCATTATATACACTTATTCCACTGAAGTTGTACAAATATGACACCCTGTATTTAGTAAGGAAAAACTAATTTTAATAATTTTATTTTAAATTATTGTTATATATGTTCAAGATAATAAGTATTAGTGTTTCTATTTAGAAAAAAAATCATCATGTCTAGTTTTGGCGGTTAGTAGGTTAAATTAACCAGGCATTCAAAACAGTGTTATAATTCGATTTTTTTTTTTTTTTTTTTTTTTTAATAACTCGTTGGACCACCATTTTCCGAGAGAATATTTTGGCTAGTGAATATAATGCTTGCACATTTAGAAAAAACACTATTTATAATCTGATGCATTTTGATTCAGAAATTCAAATTGATTTTGAAAATCCGAAATTTCAATATGATTCCGTTTCGAAGATATAAATAATTACAAGCTTAAAAAAAAAAAAAAAAACTTTTTATATTTCACGATTTTAAATTTTCTGTTGAATCATATAAACTTGGCAATTCTATATACTTTTAAATTTTTCATTTATTTATTTATTTATTTATTTTGGGTGAAATATCTCATCAGCTTGAAAGAAAATGTTTAAATGTGTAATAAAGAGAGCAATTATAATAATTTTTCAAACATGCTTAAAGATGGATAAAAGTATTAAAAGATTGCATTGTCATCGTGTTTTCAGCTTTTCTAAAAGTTTCAAATGTCTAGTTAGTCGGTAAGTTAGTAAAAAATCGATTGCAAGATTTATATTGGATAAACAAGCAAGAAAGCTAGTTACTAAAAGCGTGGTAAAAAAAAAAAAAAAAATTATCAAAGCATGGTATTTTTTTTTTTTTTTTTTTTTTTTTTTTTCCGCTGCAAACCCATTATTACAAGATATTTTAAATTTCATTCACAGAAGGTAACAACGACAGAAAATATCCTTAAAAAAAAAAAAAAAAAAAAAAAAAAAAACCAGTCATAGCTCATAAGTACTGATGCTTATGTGTGCACTATCTTGGCGAAAAATGCAGTCTCAGCGGCAGCTGTTGGTGACGCAACAGCAGAAAGCGAGATGAACAGGTGTCAAAAAACATATAAAATATTTCAGGGTTCATATTCTTCAAAGCAACCACAGAAAAGCGGGACAGTCTCATAGAAGATTAAAATTTGAAATGTTGGAAATATGTCCGATAGTAACTCGTCAGGTGTTATAAGTAAATTTACCAGTAAAATAAGTTTAAATAAAGTAACCTTCCCAAAAGTTTTTATGTAAAATCTTTGTACAAATTTGATGAAAGTCCATAGATATGGAAATGATCCATCAAAATTCGCGTATTTTTGAAATATTTTTCATGACACCTCCCGTTTTCTAGAGTTAAAGGGGTGTATTCCTGTGCGATAAGGGGAGAAACGCACTTACCAACCATCAGTTTTAATATTAAATATACATTTATAAAAATATTAAAACTGCTATACAATTTATCCATTTATTCCATATTATTCAGACAATTTTCATACGAACTTGTTCTCGAAGCTTAACAATCATGGTCAAAATTTTCAAATGGCACTATCATTCAATCTGAAAATACCAAAATTAAATTTCAAACTTAAATTTCTTGCAAATATGTATATCTAAATTACAATAATAAATGGCATGAACACTTATAAAAGCGGAAATCTTAATTTTCTTACTCAAAAGCCAATAAGCACTTCATTATAGCACAAATACAAATGTAGAATGAGGGAGTTCTAACAATACTAAGTCTACCATATGTGTATAAGAAAGTAATTTACATTCTTAAACAATTTTCCTTTTAACAAATTACATCATTTGCGCAGATCACTGAGTCATATTATTTGTTGATTGCTCCAGACGTATTCTACTGCTATAAATAAAGGTGACCGGCATGCTTACCGCCGGTTGTTTATTGGATTTTGTCGTAGACAGTGCTGTTGTGTAATTATTGTAATGGAAAAAAAAAAAAAAAAAAAAAAAAAAAAAACTTCACTTAGTGTTACAAAAAAGTCAGATATGTTGACCCTGCAAAAAATTGGATTTTCTTAACGTCAAATAAGTTCGAGGGGTAATGTGAGCAAGACAGCTGTGCATCAAGCTATTAATAAATTTAAAATTTCGGGAAAATTTCTGGACCTTATGTGTCGTTTTTTTTTTTTTTTTACAGGTTTATGAGATGATAAATGAAAATCTTTGGCCAAACGTCTGGAAATAGTACTCAAACTAACTTTGGTATCTTTTGCTGCCAGATAATGTCTAATCGTATTGCAGGATGTACTTGGATCTCGCATTACCATCCTTATCACAGGATCATCACGTTCACTCGTTTTTTCTAGAGCGACCGCTTCTCTTAAGGTCCACAAAATTTCCAGAAATTTTAAATTTACTAATAGCTTGATGCACAGCTGTCTTGCTCACATTTACCCTGGAACGTATTTGACATTCAAAAAATCCAATTTTATGCAGTGCAATATTTCTGACCTTTTTGTAACAGTAAGTGAAGGTCCTTTACCCGTTACTATAATTACGAGTACACATAAGCACTTTCTACGACAAACTGCAATAAACAGCTGGTGATAAACAAGCCAGGCACCATTATTTACAGTAGTAGAATGCGTCTGATGCAATCAGCACATGAAATGACTCAATAATATGCACAAAGGATTCAATGTGCAAAAATAGTTAAAATAGTGAAAATCGGCGTCTACTGTTCATAAGCTTCTGCAAATGTAAGCTCTTGTATGAATTACAGTCTATAAAAATTAATTTATGAATATAAATTTGGTCAAATCTTTACATTGTTTAAAAATTATAAATCATCTGTTTACTTAAATTTGATTAGTAAAAAGCAGGCACAACACAACTAGATGTGCACTTAAAGAAATTTCCAAATATA
This sequence comes from Salticus scenicus, assembly GCA_963930645.1. Taxonomy (NCBI): domain Eukaryota; kingdom Metazoa; phylum Arthropoda; class Arachnida; order Araneae; family Salticidae; genus Salticus; species Salticus scenicus. The sequence continues at coordinate 115,762,231 of OZ005652.1, read as the reverse complement.
ATTCAAGTACGAGGAGTGTTAAAAAAGTATCGGACCCTTTTCTTTTCTTTTTTCTCGCGTAAACAAATGGAGCGAGAGAGACTACGTTCAGTGTAGATGTAGATGGGACATTCATGCACAATCATGAATTTTTTACTGCCCGCAGGAAGCATCAGTATCTGGCATTTGGCCAATAAGTGAAGAGGTCTGGTGAGCCATTGTCAGATTTTAGTTTGTGTAAAATGAGAGAAAAATGGAGCGGGGATATTGCATAAAGTTTTACGAAAAAACTTCGTGTTACCCGTGCGGAAACCATTCGTAAGATTTAAAATCCTTTCGGGACAATTACGCATTATGCATAAATGGCAACCCTTTAAAGATGACCGCACACCTTTGGAAATGTTGACCGTTTATCGTGGCTTCCGCGTGTGGTATATCACGTGTACGCTCAAAAAGGCCAGAATATCACAAAGGAGAACTGCCAGTAGGACATTCATCGTCACCGTGACGCTGTGCGTTGCAAAGAACCAGTTCTGTGTACCGCGAAATCTTTGAAGCTCTCTCATAATAACGCGCCTATCCATTCTGCGCATTTCGTTCGGAATTTTATCGCCAAATACAACATCATCAGGCTCCCTACTCACCCAACAAGGCTCTTTGGGACTTTTGGCTATTTTCCAGGGTAAAATTCCCGCTGAGTGTGTACTGATTTAAGTCAAGAGAAGATACCATGAGAATTACGACGGCACGGTTGCTGAAAATTTCAAAAACGACGCTCCACAGGTGTATCCAACAATGGCTGCAACGCTGGACAAAGTGTATATTTTACCTAAAGTTGCCTACCTTGAAGGGAATATTTAGATTTACAAATTAAAAAAAAGCATCTTTGTTAACTAAAGGTTCAATATTTTTTGATTATTTAATAGATTTTAATCTACCCGCTGTTAACTGTAATAAAATTTATAATTAATGAAATAATCGCAGTGCCTTATAATAGCATACTTAGAATGATAATGGAAAATGAAATTCAGAAGTCTTGTCGCTCTGCTGATTGCACTAGATACGGTGTCACTGAGTCTGACGCTTTGCTTATCCGAATGCACTTATTATTTGTTACTATCACGTGGATTAATTGACTACAAAAGAAGAAATATCAAATATGTAGCGAGACATTCGATTTATTAGGTTTTCTAGTAATCCTGATGTGTTAAAAATAATAATAATAATAATAAGTTGGATTTTAATTAATTTTATTAAGCATTACGGTTTACGCGCGATCTATAAACTGTAAGATAATATAAATATTGTTAAAAACTAGTTGGCACAGATGGACTCTGCTCAGTTCCCCATCATATTTATGTTTTCACAAATTTCTAGTGTGAGACATATTATAATCATGTTAAAAGAAATGAATTTGACCAAAGCGTGATACAGTGACAGAAGGAAATCTCCGCCTAATAGGATATCCACCGTTCACTTCGATATAATTATCTTATTCTAATGTTTTAATTTATTTTATCAGTGTGAATTCCGTTGTTTCGTTTTCATTGTACTATACCCAATGCAATAATCCTCAAAATTCAGATTTATATGAAAAAATTACAATTTCGCTATGTTGATAAAATCGTAAATTACTAATAATTTACGAAATTTTCCTATTAGAATATTTGTATTCAATTATGTTCAAACAAATATCATAAATGTAATTTTGAAATTGTCTAATGTATTTATGATTATCAAAATGGAAGTTTATATTCAGCTTTGCTTTATTCTGACATGTTAAGTAAATCGTAAATTCCAAATAACTTACGAATTTTTTAAAAACATATCATAGTATCGAATTTTTTAACATCATATAATCATATTTAATATCATAGTCAATGATATTCATGCCAGTATCATAATTAATATTTCGAAAGTGGTTTGACATCTTTACGATGAAAATATCCCTGAAGATTGACGTTTATGTGAAATTTTGCTCTATTCTGCCATGTTAAGAAATTCGTAAATTTCCAATAATTTACGAAATTTTTATATTGGAAAATTCAAAGTCATCAATATTCATACCAGTGTCCTAAATAATATTTCAAAAGTAGTCTGACATCTTTACGATGAAAATATCTCTCAAAATTGACGTTTATGTGAAATTTTATCTTATACTGCCATGTTAAGAAATTCGTAAATTTCCAATAACTTGCGAAATTTTCAGAGTAGCATATTTATAGTTACTGATGTTCCTTCCGGCATCAAAACTGATATTTTAAAACTGGTGTGACATTTTTACAGTAAAAAATTTCTATTTAATTCATTTTTAATTGAATTTTTGTCCTATTCTCCCATATTAAGAAAATCGTAAATTTCTAATAACTTACGCTGTTTCTTAATTCGAATGTTGCAAATAAATAAGGTTCTTGCCAGTATCGAAAGTAATATTTTAAAACTGATCTGGTCTCTCTGCTATCATTTGGTCGTGAGATATCGTGTAAACAGACTAACAAAGTAACAGGCTAACACACTAACACACTAACGGACTAACACACTATCAGACACCCTACACACACACCATACAAATTTTGTCATTTTCGAATTCCTCACACCTGAAAACGTATAAAAAAGTCAATAAACCGAGGTCGAAATTTTTCACGATTACCTAAATTCCCCATACCTATAGCATGATGGGGACCTAATATACGGTAAGAGTTACAAAAGTAAGCATTTGAATTGTATTCGAACAAACTTGATAAAATTTGAAATCTGAGTTTTTTTTTTTTCTTTTTTTTTTTACTTTCTATTCGTATTTTGAACTAATGTCATAATGATTTATTTATTTATCTGTTTATTTATTATTTTTCCTAAACTGAGGAGGTAAAATATTGTTCACTATTTGAAGCTGCTTATTTAAAATATCCACCCTAACATACATAGCTGATATTTTACAATAAATCCCTGTATTCATGCAAAATTTTGCCTAGAAAAATTTACTGTTCCATTTACTTCAACGCTAGTGTATGTTTTCAGCTGCCGCGAGCTTTCTTCGACGTACTACACAGGCACAGACACAGGCACGATAATAATTATTAAAGTTATCTTTCTGCGATTTGTAAGCCATCGAAATCATATATCATCTGCGTAAGATTCCTCTTGTTTCACAATTCCACCCTCTGTAGAGAAACACGCGCAACTTTTTTTTAATGCAATTATTCAAAAAGTATCTTTTTTTTTTTTTTTTTTTTTTTTTTAAATACATAGTCAGTAACATATATATTGTACGATATAGAAAATAAATATGATTTTCTCTAACTATTTTATTCTTCTTTCTCTATTCCTTTCAAAATTTCAAAACTATGCTTTTAAATATACCTGAAAATGTTAAATTTTCATAATTCTATACGAATATTACATTGCAAGTAACGAAAAAAAAATACAACACATTATTAAAAGTAACTTCATGTACTTACAAATAAGACAAAATTTTGTAAAACATTATGAAACTGATATTAACGGAAAAAAATATAAAATGAATATTATAAATGAATGGGAAAAAAGGCATTATACCATTTAAAGAAATTACCAACTTGTTTTTCAAAGAAATCTTTTTAAAATAAAGTACAATTTTAAATAAAATGTAAGTATCAAGTGCGATAGTTTATTTTTATTTTTTATTTAGAGTTCAAAATAAAACAAAAAGTTAGTTGCATGTCTTTAAAAATTTAAAACTATGCTTAAAATTTACCTGAAAATCTTATATTCTCATACTGCTATGAAATGTTGCTGTGCAAGTACTGAAAAAACTACAACGTGTAAATAAATAATATTTATGTACTTGAAAATGAGACGAAATTTCACAAATGATTGCGAGACTGATATTAATGCACAAAAAAGATAAAACGAATATAATAAATTAATATAAAAATTGCCATTATACCATTCAAAGAGTTTAGCAAATACTTTAAAAAGAAATAATTAAAATCTGTTATAATTTTAAATATCAATTTAGTATGATGTGCGAAAGTCCAATCCTTCTATTTATTTCGAGTTCAAAAGTTCAAAATAAAAGAAGTTTTATGCAACTTATCCTTATTTGAGTTATACAGACATTTCTAGTAGTTAAGACATGAACGGAATATGACAAAAACTAACTATTATTAATTTTTACTACGATAAAAATTATTTACATATTAAAATTAGTTATACATAAACATTTACAAAAAATGCGTTAAAACTTTTATGCTGTGTCCACCACGAAAACTTTTTTCTTTATTTTCCATTGTGTTTCTCACGGTACAAATTACATATTAATAATATTTTTATTAAAATGATTTTTTTAATGGTTATTTATTAAAATTCTTTTCCATGATGAATTTCCATGATTTTTACCTATAACCCTAAATGCCTAAAAAACGTATTTCTGCCAACAGCTAAAGAAATGCTTTTTCGAGTATTGTTGTTAAAAATGAAAAAAAAAAAAAAAAAAGTTTAAATTATTACAGGTGTCTGGCTCATCCATTTGTTTTTAAGGCATTCATGACTTCATCTGAGAGATACTCATATTTAAAATTTGATCCCCAACCTATTTAATAGGGTGACCTTCCCCCAGGGATAAAGACATGGCTCTACACACACATACACATTTATGTACATTTGTGTAAATCATTATGTACATTTGTACAAAATCCTGTCCTATATTAACATATTAAAAATATAAATAAATAAATAAATAAAATGGAATAACAGTGACACTCCTTGATCGACTGATTAAAAATGTAACCAGAACCATTTGAAGTCAAACTTACAATAAATATAATATTTGGTTAAATTTCTACCATTAGTTCTTGAGATACAGCGTTCAGAATATGTTTGATATACATTCACAGCGACAAACAGATATAATATCTGAGAGATAAACATTTTCTGAAAGAGGTCAAATCTTTTTCAGAATATCTCAAAAGTGTAAATGCATTGGAAACCGGATATTAAAAATTTTCATGAATTCAAAATAACAAATAATAAGATGCATAGGATTTCATATTTTACTATAAAAATGTCCTAAAAATATATTTAGACAAGTAATTGACGGATAAGTCTTAAATTGCAATGAAATATATTTACATCTTCATATTATACCTTGTTACTCTTAGTGTGTGTGTCCGGTAAACCAAACGTTACAGATGCACAATTGTAATTATACATTGAAATAACGTGCTTAAATATTATGTAGAAATTCATTTATATACAAGAATTTTAAACAATAAAAGTTTTATCGTTCTTAACGACCTTACATAAACTTAAATTTTACATTTCTGTACATTTAAGCAACCATTTTTTTTTTTCTTTGCAATAAAAATATCAGTACCAAATTTAAGCACTCATTATGTAATATGTGAATAATATCATTTTTTAAAAAGCAAAAGCGAGATCAAATTTTATCCTTACACACTGTATTTGTTCCTTTTTTAAATAGCCTCGAACTAGAGTGTTAAAGAAAAGAAAAAACTTTGTTAATATGCGTAATTTTATGATCACGCAAATTTGATATCCAAAACACGCAAGATTCTAAAACTTTTGCTCCGCCTTATTTTAAATTTTTATTTCGTTCGCTATAAACGTCTTTTAAAGAATTTTATTTTAAGAAATTATCGAAAATTACTTTCAAATGTAAAATGTATTAAAATTATTTAATAGCGTGTTAAAAAGAGAAAAGGGGAATATATGTATGGCTTTAATTACTTTTAAGGTGTGCATGCCACTTACTCGACAATATTCTTTTCGTGTAAAACCAATGCTAGTACTAAAGTTTTTTTTTATTATTTTTCCCCTATTAAATCATCCAATAAAAAAAAAAATATATATATATAGATATTATATTAGCGAATGTTTGAAAAATTAAAAAAACAAATCTTCTATTTTTGATAAATTTTATTTAAGTTTATAAAGATTATAACATATAACTTTTCTTTTTTTTTTTTTTTTTTTTTGCTCAGAGAGCAAAATACTGGATGTTTCTTTTGAGATTTTTATTGTGGAAATAATCGTGATCTAGATATTAAATTATTTCAAACGAGGCGTTTATTCAAATAATTAAAGCAAAACACGGTTTTGTTCGTACACGGTAATCTCGGTACCAGCGAACATATCGCCTAACATCGCTAAATCGCCCAAAATACTTAATTTTGATATTTTTTGTTGTCGCTGTAATTCATTTCAGCAGATATCATTTTCGCTTTTTGATGTTTTATGAAGAGTAGAATCACATATTTTTTTTTTTTTTTTCAATATTTTTTGATGATGACACCTTTTGAATGCTTCCTTGTTAGAAGAGGACCTAATATATATATATATATATATATATATATAAAATAAGCAATAAATAAATAAAATAAACAATGTATGTGTTTATTTGCTTTTTATCTGACAAATGTCTTACTTCAATGCCAATAAAATTAATTGTCGAATAGTTTAAAATTAAATAAGTTAGGTTTAACGATTGAAGTTAAGCGTAATTCATCTAAAAGCATATGAAACACAACGCTGTTTAAAATACAAAGTACTGTCTTCGAAAAACAAATATTGTTTTCTAAATGCATACAAAATTTCTTCGTGTTTGTCCGTCTGTCTCATCAAAAAAAGATAAAGGTAGTTCGACTAATTTTATTTTATAGGTTAAATATACACTTTTACTAAAACAAGAACTATCGTTTATGAAGAAAGCAATATATTTCATCTGAAATAAATATATTCTTTGAATTTTTAACGGTTTCTAATTTTAAGGACAAAAACAAAAATAAAAAATCACAACTAATGGTAAAATGTAATTTTAGAAATATATTATTATCAAAATATAATTGAAAAATTATGTAGTAAAACAAATAGAGTATAAAATGAAAAAAAAAAAAAAAAAAAAAAAAAAAAAAAAAAAAAAACAAGTTTATTCAGTTAAAACGAATTTTTAATGCAAAAACATCTCAACAAAATGCAGATAACAGCGTTTGTAACATAAAGCCATATTTTTTACATAAACTGTTCAAAAATAAGCATTTTAAAATATCTGAATATTTAATCTGTACTGCAATCATTTGGAGATTAATAAGAATTTTTAATTGTAAATTTTATTCATTAAAAAAAAAAATAAATAAATAAATAAATAAGTAAAAATTAAATCTTAAAATACAAAATAAATATATATTTTTTGACGCGCATAAAAATGTGTATATACTTATATAAATTTAATAGAGATAGATACATAGATATATAGATATACATATACACACACACACACATATGTATGTATATATATATATATATATATATATTTAACGAAAGAAAAATTTAACTGTATAAGCAAGCTTTCGATTCATATAAATAATCACTGAAAAAAAAAAAAAAAAAAAAAAAGGTGTTAAAAGTACAGGCAACATCTGGCAGCTAGGGTGCCAGTATTTCACCGTCAAATATACAGTTTAAAACTGTAAAATTGTATCACTGACATATACACAGGAATCCTGTAAATCATACAGATTTTTTGTTAAATGTACAGTTTTGTCCGGTTTTGTTTTATTGTCTTAAACGGATGGTCATTTTTTAAGCGAAAAAAAAAAAAAAAATCTTATGATTTAAGAGAACTTTCTGCATCTGAAATTAAGACGTTGCAAATGTCTTAATGCCATGTAAGACTTAAAAAATCTGCTATTTTTGAGGCTTTTTAATAAATAAATAAATAACTGAAGGTTGCGTGTGATCCTGCTTTTCTGTATTATTTTTTTTTAAATATAATAATAAGAATTAAAAAAAAAAAAAAAAAAAAAAAACGCAGTACCAGCCCCTTGAGTTAAACGCCTATCTTCGGTTCAGACGAGGGCTCCTACCGATCAGGCAAAAATGTCACGCAGAAATTTTTGGTAATATACATAGTAATATGCGCGAAAGAAATTGTGGTGTTATAATATAATTAGTTTTTTTGTTTTCCTTAAAACTATCTACATTAAATCTAGAGCTCAATATGTAGTAATTCTATTATTTTAACTAATTATTTATACTACTTTATACTATTATTTATTATTTATGTTAACTAATTATAACTACAAATTATTTATTTTAAGATATTTTAAATGTCTTAATTTAAGAAACCTTTTCTAAGACACTTTTTATCAGTTTAATTGCCCCACCAGTTTCTTAAGACACAAAAGTGTCTTAAATTTAGATATCTATTATATCTGCGCTTCATTTTAAGACGTTTATGAGTCTGAAATGTATTTTTAGACTTTTTTTTTTGTCTTAATTAAAGACACCTTTATTTCCAGTGTAGCAAACGGAAATACAGTTTATAAGGATGCCGTAGAATTATTTTTACTTGTAATACAACCATTTATTTAGATTTAAGACACATATTTTCTTTTCACTGTCATTAAAATAATTTACTGCACGTTTTTGCTTAAAATGATTTATTTTTCGGAAATTTAAATTATCAGTCCGTATTATTTATAAATATAATGAAGGGATTTTTTGCTTTAACTTTGGGTATTCTTGCGCGTCATTTGATAGCTTATCCATAATGGTATTGGATCATCAAGAAAGGTCGTGCCGATTTTCGGTGGGTGGCAAAAAGACAGATTTGAATATATCAGAATTATTGAAAACAAAAGTCATGAGTATATTCTCTAAAATTCGGTACTTCAGGCATAGGGGAAAGTTGGATAAAACCGGGTAGGTGGATAAAACCGGGACACTGCAGTTTTAGCTTGATTAGTATTGCAATCTGTTGGAAAACGCTTGAAACTAGTCTCAAACAACCGCCATGTTATTTAGAGTTAAATGAAAGGCAGTGTTGTTTCTTTGTTTGTCAACGCCGATGTTTCGAAAAATTCGAGTAGAAAAGTTTTGATTTTTACACCACCGATTTCACCCTGTAGTTTCTAATTGCTTAGAGATTTGTTTTAGGTAAGTACAGCATTTGATAACACCTTTTTCAGCAGTTATTTTAAATTATTAAACCAGATTTTGCATCATGTTTACAATGTGCTAAGCCTTCTTTTCTGATTAATGACGTTGTCGGATAAAACCGGGACCTTGGCAGTTGAACAAGACCGGGTGGTACCCGGTTTTGGACGACCTTTTTTTTTTTTTTTTTTTTTTTTTTTTTTTTAAGAAGGTTTGAGAAGACAGGGATCTACCCATTCAACAATGATGTATTTCCAGATCACCTCTTTGCACCCTCTGATACAACTGAAAGACCAATGGAGATTGAGGATAATCTTTTATCTGAATAACCTCAAGTTGAATCAACAATCATCGACAACCCTTTGCCTGAACAACCTCAAGTTGAATCACTAATCACTGACAATCCCTTGCCTAAACAATCAGAAGTTCAAGTGTGTTCGGAAACTGCGATTTCTTCGCAAACAAATGATCGCAAAAAGGCTGAGATACTAAAAGTCGATGATCAGCAACCTTCAACTTCTACACATGATCCAGGTAAGGCTATCGTGTCTTCTTTCTCAGTATCCCCAAGAGAAATAAGGCCTCCTCCAGAGCAAAAAGAGCCAAGAATTGTGAAGAAGCCCGACAAGCGGCGAGGGAAGACAGTAATTCTTACTTCTTCACCTTATAAGTTAGAGCTGGAGCTTGAAGAACAAGGAAAAACTAAGAAAAACGAAAAGAAAACCATAAAACAGAAACTGTTTAAGGTCCCTAAGCAAAAAACTGTCCAAACACGGAAGAAAAAGAAGTTCAGCATTAAAACAGATTCCTTGTCATCAGATGAAGACGAGGAGGAAAGTGACGTAGCCTGTATCTTTTGTAATGAATTGTATTCCAAGTCAAAATCTCTGGAAGGTTGGATACAGTGTCTCCACTGTAAAAGTTGGGCACACGAAGCCTGTAGCAATGCAGAGGAGCATGATCAACATTTTATTTGTGATTTCTGTTCTTAAAATTTCTTACAAATCTGATCAATTAACTGAATTCACGATAAATTACAAATATATTAAATTCAAACTTACTTATGTTCCATTATTTTTTAACCCCCCTATGTTCCTCAGTATAGGAGGGTCATTGTACCAATTTATTGTTATAAATAAATATTTCAGTAGTAAGAAAACAACATTTTTTAAGTGTTTCTAAACATACCCGGTTTTATCCAACCTGGTTGGATAAAACCGGGTACTTTTATACTTCCAAAAAAAAATTATTTACCCTCCAAAATATTGTTCTTCCACATTGCAAAATATTTATTTCTGTAACTAAAGAACTAATTTATCATTCAAATAGAAATTTAAGCAATTTTATTCACTTAACTGCTTAGGAAAAAAAAAAAAAAAACTTTGGGACCCGGTTTTGTCCAACTTTCCCCGATTTAGAAAAAAAAAAATGTTAGTTACGATTCGATAAATATTGTCAGTTTTATATACATTTGAATGTGATGAAAAAAAATGCATTTTAGCATTTTTTGTTTTTAACCAGAAAGACAAAATGCCACACAAGCGGAATATACATATATATATATATAAGAAGGTGCCGTACGTGAAAGAACTGTGCGGAAGTTGTTTGCTGCGTTTAAAACTGACGATTTCAACTCTCAAGATAACGGACTCCTTGGTAGGCTCTCCACCACAGATGAAGATCAAATTAAAACAGTGATGAAAAATAACCCACATATACGACACGCGAATCATCAGAAATTTTAAAAAAATCAAACTCCACTATCCATGAGCATTTAAATGTGTTGCGTTTATTTATTCCTACAAAATTGGTACGAATATTTCGTATAACCCAATTTTATATTGTGTTGACGGCATATTTTTCCTAGTTTCAATATATGTTTACAAATTTATTTAGATGTAAATTTAGTGTCATGAAAATGTAACTTACCTTATGCAGTGGCATTACTTAAACAACAGTATTCTTATAATATTTGGACCATGACTAATTTCTCGCTGTTTCCTAGCAAATAGCGTTACCAGAGACTACGTGCAAGAAATTTCTGATGTTAAATGCCATATCAAAAGGGAGGATATATACTCAACACAACATTATACGCAACATGTTTACTATGCTGAACGAACGAGAAACCGGTCAGCTGCCAGTAGGGTTCCCTCGAATTGATAGTGTGATGTATTTCCTTCTCTAAAGTTATTCCAGGAAAAAATTCTGTTTATTCCTCCTATTGGTCAATTTTGATCAGCACGCTCAACATAGTACACAGCTTTTTTTAAAAGGTTTCGTAAAAGTTTATCATCCGAAAACTTGCTGTCCTTGAACAAAATGAGGCTGAGTATGTTTGGTATAATGCTGTGTTTAGTAAAATGCTGAACGAAAGTCTCTCGTGTGATATGGCCATAACGCATCTATAAGGAAGTACTGTTGGTGAGTTTTAACTTCAGTGTATGTCAGTTCGCGACAATGCAAACATTTTTTTCCCCCTTAGTTCTAATGGTATCGAGTTTTTTACCAAGTGATGAGTATTTGCAGGAAATTTTATTGCGCTACTTTATTTAAAATACATTATCAGCTGAAGCGCAGCGCATTTTTGTTGTGACATACGGTGTCCATGCTGTGTTGGAAACGACATGCCGAGACCGGTTTCGATGTTTCAAAAATAATGATTTTGACTTTAGGGTTAAAGAACGATTTGGCGAACCGAAAAAGATTGAAGGTGAAGAATTGGAGGAATTACTTAAAGGAATTACTAACTTTATACCCATGTCAGTATCTGCGCGAACTTGCAAAATCATTACAAGTACATGAAACAACTGTTTCGAAATGTTTCAACGTATTATCTCGAAGCAAAGACATTGGGTACCGTACAAACAAACAACAACAACAACAACAACAAAAAAGGCGAGAAACTATTTAAGCTTCTAATATTTATGATAATGTATTTTCATAAATATAATAATGTATTTTCATAATACCATATTGAAGAATGTGGTATTTAATTTATAGATTTTGTGAATATAGTTGATAATAATTCTTTTTATATATCACATTAAAAATAATATAAAATATAAATGCATTTTTATCATTGTAAAGTTCATTATAGCTAAAGAAAAAACTGAAATAATAATGAATATCAGGAAATGCAGATAAACTAAAAAATAACTACAAAAATAAAAAAAAATTCAAAGGAAAAATAAAATGTAATGCAAAAACAAAATGTAATGTTGAGTTCTATTCAATTTGCCATGTCATTTCCTTTCCATTGATAAAAAATCCCCATAATGTTCTGTGATCAATGTTAACAGCCAACGAAATCGTTTCATAAAAAAATAAATCGTTTATTTCCCAGTTTAATGGCTATAAAAAAAACTAAATAGTGTTTATTCTTTTAAATTGAGAGTCTAAAAAATAGCCCATTTCAAGTTTTTTTCTTTTCATTTATTCATACATTTACTTTATCTTAAACATAAATATAAGTGAAAACATTTTGGAAACTGATAACTGTTTATATTTTGGTATTCTATAAATGCATCATTACTATTGAATATATATACATATTCATATTTTTGAAAAAAAAAAATCCTTGTAATCTTTGCTTTGTGGCCTTTTATAGAGTAATGAAATGTATTTCTATAGATAAGTTAAATAAATTTTAATGAAATAAACTAAATAAGCGAGATAAAAATATCTGGTAATACTAAAATTTCCTTTTAAAATAAAAAAAAAAATCAAAACGTAAATTTATTTTCTGTGGATTTTAATAGATTCTCTCATATTTCCGGTTTATTTCCTAAAAAGAGATGAAAAGTTTTTTAATATCTTTACATGACACAATATCTTAGTTAATTATTTATTTGTTAAATGGTTATTTATACCTCCTATTTTTTATTAATATTTATTTATTCTTTATCTAATACTTACTTTTAATAAATTATACTCCGTTCAGCATTATTTATTACATATGCATAATTTTACTATCTCGTTTTTGAATAAGCTTAAATCATTCTTTGACTCATTTTTACTTTTCTATAAATATATATGTCATTATATAGAAAATATTTTATAGTATATATAGGATTCCTATTTGTTTTATCTATATTACAGATTGTACACGAGTAAAACTATGGTATTTTACATTACCAGATAAGCAGTGATAAGAATTTCCCGTAAAATAAGATAGATCTCCATGAAGTATTAATAGTTTACGATTTATTCCTTTTTGTAAAGAAACAACGTTTGTGGTCTAATAATTATAATGGACATTGTATCCTTCATTTTAAGTATTTTTGTCCTTCACTTGATATTATATCTAATGTCTTATTATATTTTTAAGGACGTTTCTCCCTAGTTTGAAAACAGGAGCAAATAGCGAGTAATGTAGGCTAAGAGGAATGTTTATTTTACAAAAATGATTAAAATAAAGTAAATAAATAAAAATAATAAATATATTTTTTATTTCATAATGTGATGATAATTTTCCAGTGAACTCATAAAATATATTTGTAAAGTAAATGCACTGATTAACTTGAACTTGATTTTATTCATTATTTCAGAACTTGCCGTGATGGCAAATTTTCAAGCAACCATTTAAAACAAAATATCGTAGCAAATTTATGATTAACCTAGATGGAAACCCTTATACTTACGATGCATACATTACAATACAGGAAAATATGGTCTTACAGACGTTCATTTTTAACGTGAGATTTAAATTTTCAAATGTCAACCTTAAACAAAATGACGGATCATAGTTGTCTAGGGTACACATGCAAGATATTTGAAAGATACGTTCATTGTCAAGTTTTAGGTGGAATTAATTAAGTATTTGACAAATCGTAGTTGTGAAGAATTTACAAGTGGAAGTCTGGTTTCAAGTGGTCAATTTTGTTTAAGGTATCGTAAATTTTGATACAGGTTAGCAAACCAAATTTACCAATAAACTTGCAGGAGACGCATGTATTATATATGCTATGTACTAAACTTATGATACATGCTTTGTAAAATTTTAGCAATTCCAGTCTTAAATACCTTTTTTACAATGTGAATTTAAAATTTTCAAGTGGCAGCCGCTTGGGAACAAAATGGTGGATCATGATGCTCAGAAAAATTGAAAAAATATTTCTAAGCTTAGTCCACAGTTCAAGATTGTTTCGATTTGATTAATTATTTCGAAGGTTATCATAATATATTATAAATAGATACGTACATAGATAGACAGAGAGATAAACTAAGTGATTGCAATTGTCGACTTCTAAATAAATCAGCCTAATACAAAAAATATGTAATGAAATAATTAAACGCAAATTTCGTTCACTAAAAATTCACTTCTAGAACCATTAATATATATATATATATATATATATATATATATATATATATATATATATGCATTTATATAGTTATTAAAAAAATAAAATAAAATAAAAATAAATTGGTAGTTTTAGATATCCATATATATTGCGATAGGAAACTAATATATATATATATATATAAACCAAACTTAATTATTAATTTCTTAAAGATTTTTTGAAACAAATCCCATTTAAAATACTATTCCTTATTGCTTTATAAGAAAAATTATAATCCTTTTTAAAAATAGTTTTAAAAAAAAATGGTATGTCTTGCGATTAATATCATCATTATTAACTTATTATTAATAATTTCTTTTTCAAAAATTTTTTCGATTTCAACTTTCGAAAGTTTTTATCTAACGAACCTTTTGAGTTAGAAGTTACTCTCGTCCTCTTTTGAATGTAACGATTTTTATCTCTCCCTTTTATCTTCATACTTTGAGGGAAGATGATAAAGCCCCATTTTTTCTTCTTTTTATACGCATTATTTTTCTTCTGTTACATTTAGTATTTTGAATGTATTATACAGTTATACTCACAAAAATCCTTAAAATATTTTTTTTTTTTTTTGTTGAACGTAAGAGTTAAATTGTTAATGTAATTTAGTTAGCGTTTATTTATTACTATTTTTTCCTATATTTTCAGAAAACGTAGTGTAGTTTTTTAAATTATTTAATAACATAAAATGTTTGAAATATATTCTTATTTATTGTCTCATTTTTACGCATAAAAAGATCATATAAGCTGAAAAATATTATTTGCCTATATATATTATTTGCCTACGTACATATTGCAATAGATGAAAAAAAAAAAAAGATAACTAAACGTTATTTTTTAGGTTAAGATACATTTTACATAATGATTTCATTTCTAAATTACTTTTTACCGCGTGTATTATACGTAAGTATTAAAATTAATTTAAAAATATTAATAGTAAAAAAATATACAAATTCATTAACCTAAAATCTATTAGACAACATGCTGAACTTTGAATAATTTAAATTTCTCTAAGGGAAGCTTCTGTTTTTCTTTTTGTGTGTGTGAGAAGCGGAATTCGGTAAATGAAGGATTTCTGAAAATTTTAAAATATTTATATTATTATCTATTTTTTCACTGATATTTCGATACGGTATTTTTACTTGTATAAGAGCAGTTTTATTACGTTTACAAGGGTCGCTCGAAAAAATTTATTGTACTAATTTCAATTTGCTGAGTGACAATTTTCTTTTCTTTCTGCGACCACATTATTTATATAATAAATAAATATTTATGTAATGACGAGACTGCTTTCAACTGTCTATCTTGTGGTAAATTTGAAAACATCAATTTTTTAGAAAACATCATATATATATATATATATATATATATATATATGTGTGTGTGTGTGTGTGTGTGTGTGTATTTCGATATAAACGTAAATATATTTCCTTTTATGTCGGAAAAAAGAACGCATTCATTCTTATTATTATTATTATTAACTTTGCATCAACTTGTTTTTTCCATGTTAATAAATTAAAATGACGTTTTCGTTTAATAACTTTTGAACTAAGGTTATCTGTTTTAACTCTCTGTATATATGGCGTTCACCCCAACACATTTTCGCTTATAACTCTTTCAAGAAATAATTTAAAGTATATAAAATACGTTTTCGGAACCGCCTTGACCCAAATAATTCAAATATACAATAAAAAAAATATGTGTTACTATACGAAAAAAAAAAAAAGAAAAAAAAAAAAATTAATGCAATTTTTAATATGTAGACGACACATAATTAGAATTTAACGGTTGCATTAACAAATAGGTATTATTACTAATCGATCGGCACCAGTCTCATTTTCTATATTATAGCGAAATTAGCCGGGAAGAAGCGATTTTTTTTTTTTTTTTTTAATAACTGTATTAAAGTAACTTTGTGTAACTCGGGAAATCATTTGATTATGTTTATCATATATACTAGCAGACAACGCCCGCTTCGCTGGTCCCTATTTTTAAATGAATCACTATAATTTTTCAAATCTCAAAATTGCATTAATTTTTATCACGTGAAAAAAAAAAGAGAAACAAAATCTGATTAGAAAAAATCTCGCACCGGGTTCTCACTGCCTTCGGAAAAAATTCCCAAAATGCTTTAACTCTTATTTCTATTATTTCCCCCCTTCGCTCAGGTTTTGACCCTCTTCCCCTCCTTGGGGGGCGAATTTTGCAAAATCGCTTCTTAGAGGATGCCTACGTCATGGAAAGAACATTGTCACAAAATTTCATGCTTCTAGGTCTAGGGGTTTGGTCTGCGCGATGATGAATCACCCCCTGACTCAGTCAGTCAGTCAGTCAGGAAGAACGATTATATATATATATATATATATATAAGGGAGATTTGTGTATCTTAGTAATGTATATTAATTTTCTTATGATGAGTTGTGATGAGAATAGTAGAAATTTTAAAACCATGCTTAAAACTTCACCTCTTAAAGAACAAAATCAATAAAAACTTTATAAATGATTGTGCACAAGACAGTTGCGTATTTGTCATTAACATAAATGTATAAAATAAGTTTTTTAACATCTCCGTTTATTTTTCTCTGTCATTTTACCTAAGACTTAAGATAATAGATTACACAGAGTTTTCTGTTGAAATTTTTAACAGTATAGTAAACATCGCTAATATATATTACTTTAAAGGCAGTCTTCTAAAGTTTAAAAAATTTAGAATACATGAAGACAGTCAGACAAATCAAAGTCATAAATATTTTAAACATTGTTGGACAGTGAAAAAAAAAATCTATTACATGATAAGTTTTACTAGATTAAAATTTTGTTTAAACATTTTAATTTTCTAGTCTATATAGATTATTATAAACTACTTCAGTATCTTTTTATTGAGCATTCAAACAGTTAATTACCATTAATATGTCATAACATATTTATTTCAGTTTCGTATTTGTCGCTCCATATATATATATAAATCTAAATAGAATGAAAAAAAAAAAAAACATCAACATATGTAACTGAAGAGGAGCGAAAGAAAAAAAAATGGAGACAAAAGTATCTAAATGGCAGGGGAAGTTGTGACCACCCCGCTCCGGTTAAACATGTTTTACGACAGGTCAACACTCCCGGATACCAGATACTGTGTCAAAACTCAGAATAAACTTACAAGAAATTGACAAAGTAAGGATTAAATCCCAAATAAACACACAAGAAAAACCAAATCATAATTTAAAACAACAAACAAGAAAAATCATGAAGCCATATGCAACACATTCAACTCAATTCAAACGTAGAAACATACAGTTAATGTAAATTACAGTTAATGAAAGGTAGAAACTTCAAAATCGAATTGAGAAACGATTCAAAAAACGGGATTTGCAAGTAAGATAATCTAATTGGTAAAATTGTTTAAGAATATTTAAAAGAAAATAAAGAGGATAATTATTATCAATGGCAATTTGTATAAAATTAACTACAAAAGAGTCACTGTCATTACTATAAGTAAAAATTCGACTGCATCGAATAAGTTGGTTAATTATAATATTTCTGAGTAAACAAGAAGATCAAAGAGAAATTCGATTAATTTCAAATTTAAAAGCATCATGTTTATCATAGATTTTAATTACGATGCCTTCAATATTAATACAAATATTAAGGTCTAAAAAATCAACACTATTAATTTTGTTAGGTGCAGTTTCAATTAAAATTAGATTAGTGGGGTAAAAATTAAAATTCAGATTAAATTCATTTTGTTCATATGCAATTAGAATATCATCAACCTATCTCATATACAAAATTTCATTTAAAACATGTGTACCAAATTCATAATGATGTAAATAGATACAATTTTACCAATTAGATTATCTTACTTGCAAATCCCGTTTTTTGAATCGTTTCTCAATTCGATTTTGAAGTTTCTACCTTTCATTAACTGTAACTTTCATTCACTGTATGTTTCTACGTTTGAATTGAGTTGGATGGGTTGCATATGGCTTCATGATTTTTCTTGTTTGTTGTTTTAAATTATGATTTGTTTTTTCTTGTAAATTTTTTTTTATAAATGTGTTTATTTCGGATTTAATCCTTACATTGCAAATTTCATGTAAGTTTATTCTGAGTTTTGACACAGTATCTGGTATCCGGGAGTGTAGACCAGTCGTAAAACATGTTTAACCGGAGTGGGGTGGTCACAACTCGCCCTGCCATTTACATACTTTTGTCTCCATTTTTTTCTTTCGCTCCTCTTCAGTTACATATGTTAATTTTTTTCATTCTATTTAGATTTATAATGTACATTGGCAAGGAGCAGCATTGCGCTCATCTAATGATACTTATTGTATGCAAAATTAAAATTTCCACATTTCTACATTTGTACAATATATATATATATATAGAAAACTATTGACATGAATTTATAAATATATAAGTTTTACAGATTAGAAAAACTAAAAGGAGAATTACAAACCAATGCGCAAAATTGCAGCGAAAGGAAATGTAAAACTTAGATGTAGGAATATATAAATGTAGAAATATATAAACAAATGAATAAAATTAAAACCCAAAAAACACTGAGATCTTCATTAGGGAGGCCCCTCAGTGTACGGGTGAACGAGTTTCTGAAAGGACAGTTATTAAAGACAGTTATTAAAGGACAGTTATTAAGGATAGTTATTAGCCTACAGCTACTGTACTTTCAAAAACTTCTCGTTCACCCCTACACTGAGGAGCCTCCCTGATGAAGATCTCAGTGTTTTTTGGGGTTTAATTTCATTCATTTGTTTATATATTTCTACATATATATATATATATATGTGTGTGTGTGTGTGTGTGTGTGTGTGTGTGTGTGTGTGTGTGTGTGTCTGTGTGTGTGTGTGTGTGTGTGTGTGTGTGTGTCTGTGTGTGTGTCTGTGTGTGTGTGTTGTTTTATGTTTGATTAGAACGGAATATGCGACAGAAGTCGAAGTCGAGTCATCGCGATCACCCATGTCTGAATCTTGGCTCGAATTCAGTGCCTAGAAACTCTACAACAAAAGCGGTTTTCAATTCTCAATTATATAAATCATATTCTTAAAATCCTTATACTTTCCTCTCCTACGGATTGTATGGAATATTGGATACTATCAATTAAACTCATAAATGAATTTCAAAAATATTATTAATTCAAAACCTACAGAAAAGATATCAATATTAATTAAATTTAAATCCTTTTAAATTACATTATTCTTTTAAAGAGACTCTCAATAATTCAATTTTCAGTAAAAATATATGGATTTTTGTCTGCTACATTTCGACTCTCTATACAGTCAAATCTTTTTGAAAGAGAAAAAAAAAATCTTTTCTGAAATCGATAGCGAACATTATTTTACTTAAAATTTTAAAATTGAAAATTGAAAATTTTATGAAATCCAATTTCTTTTCTTGAAACAAAACTATTCTACTGAAGATTATTCAGGAAGAAAATTTTATTTTTTCTTCTAAAAATTCTAAAAACGAAAAATATGATTTATTCATTTCTTAGATAAAAGTTTGGTTGACAGAAGAAAGTATATCGACATACTAGTTTTACAAAAATATCCCGAGAAGGAAAAGAAAAAAATAAATAAATAAAAGGAGTATGAATATTTTACGATTTTTTAGGATAAACCGCCGGTTAACACAAAAAGCGAAAATTGTACCAAGGGGTATCGTTTCATGATAGCTTTGGAATCCTTTCTCTTCAGTCAAAGTTTGTGGAGATTTAGTGATAAGACTACGTGATACTGAAACCCTTATAAAAGGAATAATATACTTTTATAAACTTCGTCTACAGAGAATAGTAAAAAGTAAATGTTTGAAGAAAAATAATTGAGTTTATCAGGAAATAGGTAAAATCTGGCAAGATTGTATCATAATATTTAAGTGTTTTATAATTATAATTTTATTTTTATTACAATAAAATAAATGATAGTTTAGAAAATAATATTTAGTTTAGTTTTAAGAGAAGTAAATTTGAATTTAAGTATAAAATTTTTATAGCACAAAATATTTTCGATTTTACTGAAAATACAAATATATATTTCTTTAATTTTTAATCTTAAAAATAATTGTTTATGAATATCCATTAAAAATTCTGTCAAAAACAGTAATAAATTTTGAACTGGTGTAGATGTGATAAACATTATTAAGATTAAGATTAAAATATGTTAATTATGCGTGTATGTATACAGTAAATTCCTCAAAACACTAAATATTGCATGTAAATTAAAATTTGTTAATTCCCATGACATAAGTGTAATAAATAAATAAATAAACATGAAGATGAACTCCTGAATACTGATTACAGGACAGGAATAAAACAATGTGGATCCGTTTCAATTTTGAATTTATTATCTTCTAAAACACAAAACATATTGCCTTAAAATCTCAGTGGTCCAATGAATATATTAAACTATTTAATATTCAGGAAAATTCCGATAACGAAGATAATATGTAAATTGTATAAATTAATGGAAAATAATATCTAATATGCGTCTCACAAGACATTTAATGCTAAAATTTAGCATTGTAAATATAGTATTTACTGACCATACTTTTCTGGATTATGTAAAGACAAGGACATAAGAAAAAAGCTGATTTTCATAAAATTATTACGGTTAAAAGAACAATAATTAAATGAAAAATTGCATGTTTATAGTATAAAAATTACTTAAGTAGATATAAAACAACGTTTCGTTTTACATTTTCGATTTTCATGTCTTCTGAGACAAACTTTTTTTTTTTTTTCTTTAATTATGTGAAAGTTGAACCATAAATGGAATTTTTATCAAAAAAATAATCTAGTTTGTTTTTCAAGGTTATTTGAAATGGATTGTAATTTTTTCCTTATCAAAATTTCACACTCCTTATTAATTTAAAATTGGTTTAAAAGATCGTTTTATATTGAAAAACAAACAAATAAATAAACGTCGTTAATTAAATTAATTTTATGCATATCGTAACTAAATGTGCTGTGAAAGTACATTAAAAAAATTCAATTTCTTATTGCTATAGATAGAATTTTATTAAACTGATTTTACTTTCTTTAATAAAAGATTTAAATTAACTTAGTTTGAAATTCGATTGTTTTATTCATATAGATTTTTCGATAAAATTCATTGCTGACTCAATTTTAAAAAGGCATAAGTAGGTATCAATAACATCATAAAAAAAAATCTGATGTGGGCACCATATGACTTCCTTATACACTTTTAGAAATATACATAATGTTAAAAAACATTCACACTGGATCCGAAACAGTTGGCTAAAAATATTTAAAAAAAATGAATTATCACCGTGTTCTGAGCTTTTCTGAAAGTTAGTTAAAAACCGATTGCAAGATTTGTACTGGTAACGCTGACGAAGGCAGCAGGGACTCGAAAAAATTGGCTAAAAGTATTTAAAAAAAGCATTTTCACCGTGTTCTGAACTATTCTGAAAGTTTCAAATGTCTAGCTAGTCAGGAAGTTAGTTAAATAAATTTTCTGTTGAACCATATAAACGCTGCCGAAGGCAGCAGGGACCTGAAACAGTTGGCTAAAAGTATTAAAAAGATGCATATCCACCGTGTTCAGAACTATTCTGAAAGTTTCAAGTGTCTAGCTAGTCGGGAAGTTAGTTAAAAATCTATTCCAAGATTTGCACTTTTAACGCTGCCAAAGGCAGCAGGGACCCTACACAAATGGCTAAAGGTATTAAAAAAATTCATTTTCACCGTGTTCTGATATAGTCTGAAAGTTTCAAATGTCTAGCTAGTCGGGAAGTTAGTTAAATAAATTTTCTGTTGAATCGCATAAACGCTGCTGAAGGCAGCAGGTATCGGAAACAGTTGGCTAAAAATATTTAAAAAATGCATTATCATCGTGTTTTGAGCTTTTCTGAAAGTTTGAAATGTCTAGCTAGTCGGGAAGTCTCTTAAGTTGCAAGATTTATCTATACCGTTTTTTGATACATTATGGCCAAAACCTATGTATTTTTGTCATTATGAACCTAATTTTCCTAAATATCTCCAAAACGGAAAATCATACAAAGTCCAGAAAGGGAGGTGAACAACTAGATGTTATAACAAACCTATGTACCAATTCACAACTTTCTACGTCCAACCGTTTTTGAGTTATGCGACATACACACACACAGACACACACACACACACTTACAGACGTCACGAAAAATCGTGTAAAACCCCTTATATGTCTGAAACGAGAGCTCGTGTTAAGACGACACTTGTAAGTGAGTAACTAGACATCATGACAGTCACATGTATAAATTGGCAACATTCAGCGATCATTCGTTTTCGAGCAATGTGAAATACAAATTCAATTTCGCAAATCTAGATTACTATACTTCCTTATACTTTGTATAAGGAAGTAAAAATGTATTTTTTTTTTCTTCCCCTACAATAAAATACAAACAAGCATTTCAGACAATGTGAATTCAAAAACTTTAAACACATAATTTTCAGCTTATTTAACAATTAGTTTATTATTATTATTATTATTATTATTATTGTTGTTGTTATTGTTATAAAGTTAAAAAAATAATAATAACATTACTTTCAACGATTAAACATTTAAACAAAAAGCATTGTTCTTTCAAGCATAATAATAATTTAAAAATATATATA
Source organism: Salticus scenicus (assembly GCA_963930645.1). NCBI lineage: Eukaryota > Metazoa > Arthropoda > Arachnida > Araneae > Salticidae > Salticus > Salticus scenicus. The sequence continues at coordinate 115,739,344 of OZ005652.1, read as the reverse complement.
TATATATAAGGAAGAAATGAATCATTTTCTTACAGCACAGAAAAGCAATTAATATATATATATATATAGTATATATATATATATATTTTTCTTTTTAAAGATATGTAATGGAAAACACTCTATATATCTTAAGAATAATAATTTTTATCAAATCAATTTAAGATTTGAATTAAAATGTATTATTTATCAACGGTAAAAGATAATAAAATGCAAAAGTCGATTATTATTAAAATTAATACTAATTTATTATGCATTAAATCTTAAATAAATGTATGTTTTATTTACACGTTTATGGTGAATTTTTTATTCCTATTTTGTATATTTTACAGAAAAATATTAGTAAAATTTATGATTTGCACTGGATGTCCACAGTATTTTTACAAATTCAAAAATTCTTTATAATTCCTTCTGATGAAATGTTAAAATGAAATTTATTATAGATACTCGGTTAATACTTAAAGTTTTTATTGATTATTGTTTTATGTATTTTAGATAACATTTTGAAGAACTAGAGGTCCAAAATATCAAAATGGCTATGTCTCAAGCAAAAGTCCAATGTAGACTATGCTTGTTGGATATGAGCCAATTCTTCATGTTTCATGGAAAACCAATGCATATAATGCCAGAATGTAGGGCTCAGAAAACCGCCATGTAGGTAGTGAATTCAAGAGAGATAATCCGTAGTTGGTGTGGCCTCACAATTCAGCAGAGTATTTGGACCATTTTTCTTCGTAGAGAAATAAATAATTTCAGGTGTGTACTAATACTTTCATTGAAATTTCTGATACCACAAATGCATAATTTTCAACCAAACGTCTTTTGGCATCAATATGGTGCGCATGTTCATAATTTCCTTGATAACAAAGTTCCCGTTTGGTGGATTGCACAAGCACACGGAATTCTTTGATCTCCTCGTTGAACTGAATTACCGAGCCAGGATTTCTGTCTGGAGGAGTATGTTAAAAATCGTATACACCGAACAATTGAGCGGGATAAATCAAAGGATCGTAGACGCAATTGGAACTGTTGTAAACACTTTATTACAAAAGGGCATCGCCTTATGCGTTTCATGAGTGTAATGTTACGTATATAGAAGTTTATTAACTGCTGTAGATAATAATAATAATGATAATAATTCTCTGTTAAAATAAAATAAATTTCAAGTTTGTACTCTTGAGTATATTTTTTTTCTAATGGCGCGGCGCACAAGACACAAGTATTGGCCTGGGTGGGGAGGGGGGCGCCGAATAGATGACCGTTTGAGAAGGGGCACTAATGGGAGATCATTGCTACCCCTAAAAGGGACAACTCATCCATGCCTTTTCCGGGATTTGAACCCAGCCCAACCGAGTAGGAGTCAAAGACTCTACCACTACACCGTCTGGGTGGCTTATTTTGTTTAATTAAGGTCTGTATTTGTAAAGATTCTTTGTAGACACCATGTATATTGAAAATAAAAATGGAATAAAACTGTTTCTGTTCAATAGCACATAAATATATAATTTATTCCCAACAAACAATTCAGTGACGAAATAAATTTTCATTTAAACGGATAATTACTAAATAAATACAGAAAAAAAAAAAAAAAAAAGAAGAAGAAGAAGGTTATAGGACACTTTAGTACACCAACATGCGATGTAATTTACTACAGAGGTAAATTAAATCTTATAACTTTTCTCACTGGCGCCTCACATGAACTATTCAATTTTTGTTTAATCTATAATTAATATATTCATATAATATGTGTACAAAATCAAAATCTGAAAATCAATTCCAAACAAAATCTGAATTTAAAAAAAGGTAAAATGAAAAAAAAAAAAAAAATATATATATATATATATATATATATATATATGAATTTGGTATTTCTGTATGGTCAAAATATTTTTTTCTAAATGCATAAAAAGACTAGAAAATCATCTTATGCTATATGCAGAACATACAGGGGGACACAATCAGCGTGATAATGCTCCCATCCTTACCACTAATTCTTTTAACTATTATATATATATAAAAAAAAAAAGTGACTGTCCTTGAGTGGCCACTGGCGAGACAATTTGAATCCATTTGAGTTCATGTAGGCCATTATGTCTCGAAATTTTTATGAGAACGCAGATCAGATTTATTCCGCGATAAAAGTCATAGATAGTACTTGGAACCAGAAATATTGCACAACTTAATTTTGTCGGCGGGAAACCGTGTACACAATGTCATGCTGAAAAATTCAAAGAATTTAAATTACTAACTGCATTATATTGACCATTATATTATGACTTATATTCTCTAAACTTATGACTTATATTCTCTGTACTTAACCTAATATTTCCATTTTGTTATGCAACCGAAATAAATATTAATATTTTTTTAGATATTTTCTTGAATCAAGTCTTATATGGATTGATGTTTGTATACATTTGCATTTTGATTAAACATGCATTTTACTGAAAGTCTATAAACTTTTGGGAAAAACTGTACATGGTACAATATCAAGGAACCCGCCCCGCCAAGCTAAACCAAACATTAACCCTCTGTAACTCATGACCTTTAATATTTTTGTGTTTATTTGTTTCGTAATAATTGGAAAAAAATAAAATACACGTGTTTCAGGTTTTTTTTTTTATTTCTCATAAATTTCGAAAAAACAAACAAAAACACCTACAGGCAACAAACACTTTTTAGCATAAAATCCTATAAAATACGTGAAATTGAGTCAAAATCAATATTATACAATGAATTTGAAACACTTACCTCTTCACTGTTTCAATATAAAACACAAAACACACGAAAAACTATTTTTTTATTATTTTTTGAATCAGAGCCGGTCCGCACTTGTCGTTAGTTACCCACTGTCGAGTAATGAACTTCAACTTACGACATACGGCGCCATCCAGTTGTGTTTCTAGATACTAGATTCTCTAACTGTGAGTGTATACGGCAGGCTACAGTGCGTGATTACGTTGTAGAACCGATTCTTTGAATTTGAACCACGATCGAACGGTATGTTGCCTACAGTCTACAGTATGGTACAGAGGGTTAAGAAAAACAAATGAAATTTACAAAGTAGGAGAGTCAATATTGAAACGCTACAAATGTATATTATATCGTTATAACATCACGGACTTTTCGACTACCTGTATCTCAGCTCCCTAATCCCCAAAGGTCTATGATTTTTTACACAGACTCTTATGACAAAACATACAAACTTGCATGTCAATCCGAATTCAGGGGCCTGAGTTATATGACTTTGAAAATCCGAAATTCCCCAGTAAATTTCTTCTTCTCTTTATTTCCTGTTAATTTTGACAAAGATAGAGCCTACAGTGCGTTAAGAAATTATAAGACCACAAGCGTATTGGTGCATTTCTGAAGAAGAGAGCATAATATGCAAACTTTTAGTTGCGTATTTAAAATTGATAGGAAAACGCATCCTATACTAATTCCAACTTTTAAAATTAAATTAAATTTCATTAAAACTTATTCATTTTTCTAAAAATTAAAGGCTGTGACTGTTAAGTAATTATAAGACCACCTGAGAAAATTAGAATATTATACATGACATAAAACACAATATAAAGCGCATGCGTCAGTATTTCGTAAAAGCATTATCTAAGAAGCAAAGGCATAGGTTTTGAATGTGTTAGCTACGATTAATTTGACGATACCTCGAGGTAAAGAATTATCGGAGTGCGAAGTGAGAAAAATTTTATTTTTTAAAAGTTCTGGTAAATCTGAAAGAGATATTGCAAGGTTAATGAACTGTACTAAAACTGCCATTCATAACGCCATCATTAGAAAAGATTATTCAAACAAAATAAAATGATCTGGTAGAAAAAATATTTTGACAGCACGTGATAATAGACAAATTTTTCGACTGTCAACTAAAAAAGGTCTTTCAACTCGTGAAATTTCGAAACGTTTCAGCAAGAAAACTTCACATGTAGCAGTCTGGAAGAGTCTTAAATTAAATATTAATACGAAATTTAGGAAATTGAAGAAAAAAACAGAGTTATTGAAATGCCTTAAATGCCATCGAGAAGAAAGATTAAAATGGGCTAAAAATGCCGTGTTATGGAGTGATGAGTGGAAACAAATTATATTTTCTAATGAAAAGAAATTTAACCTTGATGGTCCTGATAGTTTCAAACACTATTGGCATGACTTGAGGAAGAAACCAAAAGAATGCTTCAGTCGACAAATGGGTGTAGGATCAGTAATAATTTGGGGAGCTTTCAGTTATGAGGGGTTGTGTGATTTACAGCAGATTTCGGGTCATATGAACTCTACACAATATCAGTCTATGCTATATGATCATATGATACCGTTTGGATCTTTATTAGGTGGTGTTAACTGGATATTTCAACAGGACAATGCTGCTTGTCATACATCTAAATCCACACAGGAGTGATTTTAAAAAGAAAAAAATTAATGTTTTGCCATGGCCAAGTCGAAGTCCAGACTTTAACCCCAAGGAAAACCTATGGGGTATATTATCTCGCAAAATTTATGCTAATAATAAATAATTTTCATCTGTCAATGAACTGGAAGTAGCCTTGTAAAAGAATGGTACAATATTTCTATAACCGAACTTAATCACCTGGTTACTTCAATGAAAAACAGAGTGTTTCAAGTCATCAGGAAAAATGGAGGACCGATATCATATTAATTTTTTATACAATTTTGGTTTTTGACAAGTGGTCTTATATTTTCTTAACAGGTTATTTTTCACTTATTTCTAATATATATTTTAATTAAACATTTTTTTGCATTATACCAAGTTATTGCAAACTAATTATAAAAAATATAGAGCAATATGTTATTTTATGTATTTAAATTATCATTAGAATCTTTATTTTTCTTATAATTTACAAAATTAAAGTGGTCTTATAATTTCTTAACAGACTGTATAGTTCTGCAGCTAATGAGCTGAAAAAATGCATGAACATTCCTTCTGATCTGTATTAGTTCTTTTTGCAGTCAAAACATTTTTGATCCATATACAGGGTAGTTACTTTGAATTTTGTAATTTTTAACTAAAAAAATTCGTGAAATCGTCAAGGGATGGCACTCGTTTCCAATAATTTAAATTTTGACATTAAATACTAATAAATTCTGTTTATTTTATTTTATTTTATTTTATTTATTTATTTTTTGCAAAAATGGTTTGAAATAAATTAATTAAAGGCAATTTTTTTTCTTAAAATTTTTAAAATAGTTGCAAGAAACATGTTTATTAATAAAAAAATAATTATAATTGATAAAAAATTCGATTTCGTAATAAATAAATGTTTAAAGGACGTGCTAAATAGGCTTTTAACAAAAGTAATGTGGAGGATTAAAAAAAAGTTCGATTCTCTATCTTTATAAAATTGCGGATAATGGAAGAAAACATATAATTAAATTTTGATCATATATTATGTAAAAGAAAAATTATCATGTGAAAATTATAATTTCACATTTTTGTGTTCTGTGAGTTTTGAGTTCTCCTAAATTCATTTTTCATAATGATGGAGGTATGCATGTATGTGTATAAGTGAATACGATAGCGTCTAAACTGTGCATTTGATAGGAATGCCAAAGGTGACACACAACTACATAGATTTTAATGATGTAGAACTTTTTTTTTTACACGGATACAAATTAGGGTACTTATACATAACGATTATGGTCTGAAATCATTTGAAGACCGTTTAATAAATTTAAGAGATCTTCTGAATTCAGTTTTTTTTTTTTTTTTTTCTTTTTTTTTTTTTTTACGTTGATGCCTGCATTTATATGTGTCTGTATGTATGTGAGTGATCGCTATACTCTCTAAACACTAAATTCGATTGCATTCGAATATGTAATGGATATTATAGATCGTCATAGCATGAAATAGCTGAATGATTACGATAGTGTCTGAATGCTGCATTCCATTGAATTCAAATTTAGTATGTATATTTTAGGTCACCATAATATAAATGTAGTTGATCGAATATAAGATTAATGTGTATATGTAATTGAGTGAGTGAACGCAATAGCCTTTAAACGCTCCATCTAACTAAACTCAGATTCAGTATATATATATATATATATATATATATATATATATATATATATATATTACAGGTCATTATCATGCGAAATACGTGGAGATTAATAATCGTAGGACTAATGCAGATATGCATGTAAGTGAGTATACACGATAGCGTACATGTACTGAATTTTCTATTGAGCTTAAATTTGGTCGACATGTTTAAAGTAATCGTTTCAAGAATTATTTATAGAATTTTATGAATTTTGAACTTATGGTACTATATCAAGTGATACAAATTATAATTCCTCTGTTTTACTATGAATGCGTATTATTTGAAATTCGTTTTTTAATGCTAATGTGTTTAAAACCGGAAATTGCTATAAAATTTTATAATAATTGCCTAAAGTATGATCATTAGGAAATATTGTGTGTGTAATATCCTCTAAAAGGGATGCATAAATGAAATTTCACGTATCATGTCTATAGGAGCTAAAAACTAAAGTTTTTTGTAATCACTTAAAAGAGATTAAAACTTATTTTGAACTTATGTTGTTGTTTGTTTGTTTGGCCGTCACTGATGACTGCATGCTTACCAAACGTAGTGCTTTTAAAGGGACACACAATAAATTCGAATAAATTGCATTCCATTGTATCCATTCGCGAACTTTGGTAGAGATACTCAAATTTTCCTTTTTATTTTGGGATGTTTTATATTAGACGATTTGACACTCTTTCGCGGCCCCATGTGATGCAAATTAAGTTAGAAACATTTAGCTATATTCAAGATCGTAGCTAAGGGAAGAGTATTTGGGGATTCAAAAAACTCTGCGACTTTGCAGATTTGTCGAAAAAGTTTTGAATATATTTCATTTTAACCGCTTAATATTATGTACTAAAGGCTGAACCCTCTCTGAAATTTTTATCTAGCTATGACCTTGACTACATTAAAGGCAATTTCTTTTTAACTTTTTAGGAATTACACGAGCGAAGAGCCTCTGAAATGCTTTGTTCCTCGAATTAAACTATCGTTGGGTTTCGTTATGTGTCTAAATCGCCAAATGAGACAAATGGCATGACAGTTTTATAATGAAACTTTTCTCACATTCGGTTATTTACTAAATTTTTCTCCCAATTCAACATTTTTAATCATTAACTGACAAATGTTCAGAATGTCGAGTGAAGTCAATACAGATGTTTAACTACGAAATTAGAAGAACTGAAAATGACAAATGTTGTTTATGTCGAGTTAAAAATAATAAGTACAATACATATTCATTCGATTGTGAATATGAAACACACGCATTATATAAATACGTATTCATAAACATGGGTTACCTTAGTATTATACCGTTTTAACAGTAGTGGGTTACCGTTATAACATTTAGGATTGTTTCTTATTAAACTATTTCTGTGTGGCTTCACAATGCGTGGTTTGAAACATAATCATTACTTTTGTTTCTAAGGTAACCGCAAAGAGTCTCACCAGCCATATTCTGTTTGGCTAATCAATAGAGACTTCCAAAAAAACATGAAAACAGAGATACGGTTACAACTTACCTGATCCTTTATAAATGAAACGGTAAGAAGATATATTACTGCATTGTATTTATACACACTCGCATAATATATACGAATTAGACAAGCGTATTGTTGCGTACTCGGGGTTCATGAATTGTCTGTGAATGAAAGATGAACCTTTCAGAAGCGTGAAAGTTTATTTACAGAATATTTCGAAATATTACAGGTCTGTAAACTAACTATCAACTTCCGTTTCACCAAAAGATAGCTTAAATAATAGCTGAACATAAAAAGTAACAACATAAACAGCATTAACACTCAAATAATAGGATGCAATTCGAAGGTAGAGATTTAGTCAAGCAGAGCTTACTATTCCGTAAAGTCTTGGCTAGAACCACCGTGGTCTGAACGAGACCAATTTTATAGCCTCCTTTTAATCCAGAATTTTACAGTAACTTTCGTAATAATCGTGTTAGAGCTTAGACAATCGATATATTGATAATAAAAGTTTCTCGCTATCGTCGCCAAAAAGTCGTCAAGAAGCGATAAAGTCTCCAACTTTGGAGCCAAGTCCATTAAGTTTCCTGATAAAGCGATTTTTTTAAAGACGAACGAGCTTTTTTAATGCGGAAAGAAGCTAGAAATGCAGATAACTCTGCCAATATATCTGCATGTACAGTCGGGGAAAAAAACGCAACACTCGCTGTAATTTCGTTATTCATTGACGCAGGAACATCTAATAGACACAATGGAACAGAAAATTAAAAGCACTTTCTGAATATGTCGTCAAAGTTTGAATTAGGGGTCATCTACATATTGAAATGAGTGCCAACTTTGTTCTTTTTTCAATAGCAACACCCAATTTTGACATCATTTTCGAATTTCTGAGTGTCTGGCAGTGCGGAAAAGTATACTGTTTGTATACTTTATCTTTAGTATTTATAGAGTTACAATCAAAAATGTGTTAGGGGGTTATCTGGAAATGTAGAAAAATGAAATTAAGATCCTATAAGAATTAGGCAAAATTTTAAAGTTTCACACCGGAAATATTCCAAGGAAAAAATTATTATAATAATTAACAAAACGTTACGTCTTTTCCAATTCCTTAATTATCCTAAATTCAATATTTTAGGTTTGTACATTCTTCAGAACTTTTTTAGATAATTTTAGGTCTATTTAAATACGTTATACTTCCGATTACTCCATACAGTACTCTTTGAAAAAAGTGCAGTATTTTTCAAGTAAAAGTGTCTATTATAGCTGCACTGATCACCAATAAAGCTTAAATTTTCTTTCGTAGGTAACATAATAGACGAAATGAAATAATATATGTATATATATATATATATATATATATATATATATACAACAACGCATAAACTAAACCTTTTCGGATAAATTATTGTAAGGGTTAATTAAGTAAATATTAAACAATTTTAATCGCACTTACCAGTTTTTGGTCAGTTGAACTCTTTGGAACTGTACGATACGTTTTATAATTTCTCAGAAAATATATTTTCTTAATTAACACTTTCGCGACTGCTGACGTAGATTCACGCCATTTGAAAATCTGTAACTCTGTCAGTGGGCGTTTCTTTCGTAATTTTTGTGTTACATATTTCTTAAGTGTGTACCAGTGTTCATATTTTTACAGTAAAATATACTACGGATAGAAATATAGTTATTAGAAAGAATATAATTTTTATGTATATCCATTTGTAATATAATCATGAATACAGAAAATTTGTTCTAAAATAATGTATTTTGAGAGTATAATGCCCGTAGGCGGGTCTTACTGTCAAAAAGACAAAATCCTGCCGTCGAAAAGTGTTAAAATATATTTATAAAGGTTAAAGTATGTTTTTAAAAATGTATAAAGTTAAATTATATTAATAAAATTTTAAAGACTTAAGTGTCCTTAAAATAATATTCCTCCCCCCCAGTAAATTAAATAAATAAATAAATAAAATGAAATAAAGCAATATATGAGGCAAATGATTAAGCTTTTTTTAACTATGACGGTAGTTAAGAAACGAGTTTACAACTCTGTCTTGCATTCCAATTCCATTCGTTATTTATATTTGACAATTTCACATTAAACCTATTTTTCTATTTAAAACAGTAAACCCCGCCTATTTACTTATTTTTTTTTCTTCTAGTTTTCGTTTAAAAGATTCAAAATTTATCACCAATTAATCGATGAAGTAAATACCACTTGTGCGTATTTTTGTCAGCATAAAATAAGGTGTTTAACACGAATACTCAATGTCACATTTACTTTTTTTTTTTTTTTTTTTTTTTTTTGTATTGTTTTGTTTTGAAGAACGATGAAGGCGGGGCTGTTCTTCTTTAGAAAACAGGAATTCTTGATGCTAACACTAATGTCTAAAAATCATCATTTTTGTTTAATTTCTTTGCGTTTGACTTTTGAATGTTGCATAATTTGACCCGTAAATAAAAAATAAAAATATTTTGTTTAAGTTTCTTTGTTATTTTTAAAGATTTGATTCGTTATCTTATGCAAAACTTTATAAGAGACGGCCCCCTAATCCACTCCACAAGAAAAAAATTTTTATATCTCGAAAACTAATAACTGGAATGAGCTGCAAATTTCACACCCATATTTTTCAGCATTAGGATTCATTTTATGTAAAAATTAATATAGGTCATAATGCATAATTTTTATTAATATGAATTTATTAATATTTTTTAGAATTAAAAATATTTTTCAGAATCAAAAGTAATGATGGATTATGTTTGGGTTTCTTCACTATATCTCGTAATATATATATATATATATATATATATATATATATATATCGATCAAGTTACTTTTTCTGAAGATATTAATAAAAGTTTGAAATATGAATTTAACATTAGCACCTTCAAACTTTGAACGCTTATAACTCTGTGAAAAAATAAGTAAAATATACAACCAATATACGTTTTCGTGCTGTCGCGATCCCAGGAATTCAAATATAAAATAAAAATAGGGTATTACCATTGAAAAAATTAAAGTTAGTGCGCGTTTTAATATGTAGACGACCCCTAATTCAAAATTGCAGTTCATTTTCTGAAACTACTCACAATTCCCCGTCGAATGATACCTATTACATTTTTCTACATCGATTAGCAACGAAGATACGTTGAGTGTTTTTTTTTTTTTTTCTTGACTGTACCTTTCTAATAAATTCTAATATTTTTCAACATTCCTCGTTAGCTGTGTTTTGGCTGCATTATAAAGATAAAATTTAAAGTAATTTTACGGCAGGGTGCGTCCCCTATGTAGAAGTTTTAATTAATAAAATTTTAGTTAGTAAAGATTAAAATATTACTTACGCACCCCCCCCCCCGTAAAAATACTTTAAATAATTATTTTATAATGCAGTCAAAAACCTAGCACAGCTAACAAAGAATGATGAAAGAGATTAGAATTTATTAGAAAGATACATGCAGAGTTATTGGCAAATCTTCATTAAGCGAGGCATTGAGTTCCCGGGAACCAATAGCCCCAGAGTATTTTGCAATCAATCCTTTTTTTGGCTGCGTAAAAAAGGTAAGAGTTTTTGCTCGGCTGGGTGACTTTTACAATAGTATTGTTTTTTATGAGATATAAGTATATGGTGTCTATAGATAATTTTATAAATAACAAAGCAATTTATTGATATATATTTTTTTGTAATTTTATAGTACCCATTCCCTTACGAAGATAACATAGTAAATTATGTTCCTCATCATTATTTCTCGTTATGTTAATGTTACATATCTGAGTCTCAACGAAATTTATTTGTAATTATTTAATCATCAATTATATTCTATAAACACACACACACACACACACACACACACACACACACACACACACACATATATATATATATATATATATATATATATATGTGTGTGTGTGTTATGTAAAAGCATATTTAATTACCTAATTTTGTTTTACAGATTTTATATAGATAAAAATTTTATTTTATATTCTAAAAAAAAAAAAAAAAAAAAAAGAAGTATAATGGCATTTCTAAAATTAGTAATTTATATATATATATATATATTTAATTTATTTATTATTATTACTTTTTTTATCTATTCATATTCGGTTTTATTTAACATGAAATATAGTTTCCTTTAAGACACTGTTGAAAATACATCAAATATTATCACAAAAGATGTCAAATATTTTACATTAACTATTGCGAGAGTAATAAAATAAAAGTACTTGATTTTATATTAGTACGTGGATAACCCAGTTAACTCAGTCTTATAGTAAAAATCTTTTGCAAGTTTAGATACCGCGATTTATTTTCAAGTATGTATGCATATTATTTGTTTGTCCTGCACGGGTAACCAATAAAAGCTAAATTTCCAGGTGATAAGGAAAACTCAATCATACTAAATTTATAAACACAAATTCTTACCAAAATCACCCACGTTCACCAAAAACGCTATATCCTTTCTCAAGCAAACTCAATTTTTGCCATATTTTGTAAACAAAATATAATAGTTATCGGCAAATCATAATTTTTACAAAGATATGGATAAGTCAAATCGATTTTTTTTCTCCAAAAAACGTTTGAGACTAGCATAAGATTTTCGGACCAAAGCATAATCTCCTTATATTATTAAAATCTGTGCGCATCTGTCTTTCTGTCTGTCTGTCTGTCTGTCTGTCTTTCTGTCTGTCTGTCTGTCTGTCTGTGAGAAATGCCTTGTGACCGCTAAAGCTCCGGCGCTAATGGTCGCATCGCCTCGAAACCGGTGTCGACAGACGCAGAATTTCTTCATCTCGACATCGCGATGATTCGCTAAGCGATGCGACCCTAATTAGCGGAGATATTAATTAAAATGTCCACCCATGTCTACCGAAAAATGACCCAGAATTCATGATTAAATGCTTAAAAAGCGACATTTTTACGGAAAAGTGGAAAATTAATTAGAAATATCAGTCGTATTTTTACAAACAAGATATCATTGGAAAGGGCTTTTTTTTCTCAATCCGATGGTTTAAACGGCTTATCGATCGGACAATTAGATTTTTTTAAATTAACTAAACTAAAAAAAAATGGTGGCAACAAATCACAAGCATTTTAACTTGGCAGACGATCTTGAACGGAAAGAAAAAACATCTGGTGTTTAATGACGTCACGTGTTTTTGTACTGCGATTAAAAATTGCAATTTTCTATTTTTTTCAATTTTTCAAAATTCGCACATTTCAATTAGTATACAATCTTAACACCACAAAACAAACTTGCATTTCAAATTTCATCGATTTTGGTCAATAAACAAAAGATTTACATTTTAATTGCAAATTAAATTTTATCTTTACACGCCTGACATTTTATCTGTCGAAAGAGGATACCAGTTTCAAAACGACACAAATACACTTAAGGTAAAAATATTTCTTTTTCTATTTACTTCCATTAACCGACTACCGTAGATAATGGAATTCGAAATTTCACCTGACTTAGACGTTGGTGTCATGGCGCTGTAATAATTTAAAATTTCAATATTTAAAATTCTAATTATTTTTTTTTTTTTTTTTTTTTTTAAATATGTCATTCGATACACATTTTAAAGTACGGTTACATTATCGAAAGGGGAATTCGAGATTTCGCCCGATTTACACGTTTTGAGGTCTCCTGATTAGGTTTTCTTTTGCATCGCAATAGTGGAATTCGAGATTTCAGCTTATTTACACGTTTTGAGGTCTCCTGAATGGGTTATCTTTTGTATATCAGCTACTAATTAAAGTGTCGAAAAGGGAATTAGAGATTTCACCTGATTTACACGTTTTGAGATGTCCTGAATGGGCTTTCTTTTGTATCTCAGCTGCTAATTAAAATAATTTCATAAGTAATACATCATTTGAAAGCTTTGTTGAGTTGGAATCGAACAGTAGATTACAGAAATTTCTACCGCCAGATGGCGAAGTAATATTTTTAAATTACAATATTTCTATTTCTAATCATGATTATTTTTTTTTAATGCGTCATTCGATACACATTTAGAAGTACCTTTACATTATCGAAAATGGAATTCAAGATTTCACCCGATTTACACGTTTTGAGGTGTCCTGATTAGGTTTTCTTTTGTATCTCAACTACTAATTAAAATAATTTCATAAGATATATATCATTAGAAAGCTTTGTTGATTTGGGATCGAACAGTGGAATACGGAAATTTCTACCGCCAGATGGCGCTGTAATATTTTCAAATTTCAATATTTCAATTTCTAATCATGATTAAATTCTTTTTAATACAGCATGCGAAAGATATTTTAAAGTTCTTTTATATTATCGAAAGTTTTCAGCAGACTTACACGTTTTGAGGCGTCCTGATTAGGTGTTCTTTTGCATCTCAGCTAATTGAGTAAGACCGTTCAAAATTGGAATTCGTAGGATAATTAGAGGGGGCTGAAAGGATGAGGAAGAAATAGGCATGCACCGCGCGCGTATCACCTAACTTGCGCGCGCGCACGGGACTACGCTGCCGAAGGCAGTGGGGACCCGGTCCGACTTTTTAACCAATGGGAAATAATTTTTTTAATTTTCTTTTCTTAAGAATAAAAATTTGATTTGAGAAGGAATACGTGCGCGCAGCGTGCGTATACATTTACACATGCGCGCGCAGCGCGCATGGGTCTGCGCTGCCGAAGGCAGTGGGACCCGGTGTAATTTTTTACCCGATCAGAAATGATTTTTTTAGGGGGCACGAAGTGTCAGGGAAGGAATGCGGGCGTGCAGCGCGTGTAATCTTTAACTTGTGCGCACGCAGCGCGCACGGGTCTGCGCTGCCGGAGGCAGTGGGGACCCGGGCCGACTTTGCACCCCATGAGAAATGATATTTTATTCTTTTCTTTTCTTAAGAATAAAAATTTGATTTGAGAAGGAATATTTGCGCGCAGCGCACGTATACCTTCACACGTGCGCGCGCAGCGCGCATGGGTCTGCGCTGCCGAAGGCAGTGGGACCCGGTGTAATTTTTTACCCGATCAGAAATGATTTTTTTAGGGGGCACGAAGTGTCAGGGAAGGAATGCGGGCGTGCAGCGCGTGTAATCTTTAACTTGTGCGCACGCAGCGCGCACGGGACTGCGCTGCCGGAGGCAGTGGGGACCCGGGCCGACTTTGCACCCCATGAGAAATGATATTTTATTCTTTTCTTTTCTTAAGAATAAAAATTTGATTTGAGAAGGAATATTTGCGCGCAACGCACGTATACCTTCACACGTGCGCGCGCAGCGCGCATGGGTCTGCGTGCCGAAGGCAGTGGGGACCCGGTGTGAGTTTTTACCCGATCAGAAATGATTTTTTTTTGGGGGGGGGGCACGAAGGGTCAGGGAAGGAATACGCGCGCGCAGCGCGTGTATCCCTTAACTTGTGCACGCGCAGCGCGCACGGGACTGCGCTGCCGAAGGCAGTGGGGACCCGGGACGACATTTTACCCGATCAGAAATGATTTTTTTTTAAATTTCTTTTCTTAGGACTAAAAGTTACTGTTGGTGATTCATTAATTTTTGTGATTCATTTGAAAATACTGACCCGCTAGCGGGCGAAGCTCGCTAGTAATAATATTGAATTTTAAATAAGCTCAAAATGAGATAGAACTTCTTCAGGAGCATTGAGAAGTGAAATGCATGTTTTCTGTTTTTGGTAAGCAATTTTAATCAAAATCTCAAAAGATATCTCAAACTCGCAAGAAAATAATTACAGGAAATGAAATCTATATAAATAAAGAGAAGTGTCTGTGTGTGTGTCTGTGTGTGTATCTGTCTGTGTGTGTGTGTGTCTGTCTGCGCTCTGGTGCTCACACTATTGATCGCAGAGCTTCCAAATTTGGCATATAGGTACCTGAGAACATGCATGTGTGCACCTCATCGAGATTTTTTCGAATTTCGAATTTGAATTGTTTAAATTATTTTTTTTTCGATTTTAAATATTGCCTTTAATGCTTCATTTTTCATAAATTTAATTATTTTGCTTCAATCGTCTGCATATCTTAGCAACGGCTATTACGCAACTTATTTTATTTAATTCATTCATTTGAAGGCGATTTTTTTTTTTTATTTGTTATATTTATTGAAAATAAAATCGTAATGCAGAAGAAAAAATTAAGTATAGTTAGTTTTAAATTTAAAAACGTATTTATAACAGTTATGTTTAATATTTTATAGTAGAACAACTTCTTATTTTTAATTTTTTAGTAAATTCCTTTAAAAGAAAAAAACTTTTATTTATTCATTTTTTTTATTTACTGTATTTATCGGGAAAAATATTAATCTACTTTTTATTTTATTTTATTTTATTACATTGGTCGGAATCAAATCGTAATATAGTGTAAATAGCATGGGCTATAAAATGCATGGTTCAAAACTAAAATATTTAATAGATGCTGAGATACAGTCATCTTTAAAATCTTAGTTCTTAAATAATAGCAGATCCCACCTGTCGTCGATAAATATCCAGATTGAAGTACCCGGGAAAGATCTTCCTGCAGGCATGGGAAACCTAGACCTGATGCATTGCGGGCGGAAAAAGAGATGCCGTAGACAGCGGGTACCCAAAGCGAGGTTTGGAGCAATTTCAGTTTATTTTATTTTATTTTTATTTTATTTTATTTATTTATTTATTTATTTATTTTTGTCTATAATGCGGTGTAAAAAAATAAATATTAATTCGATTCTTTCGAAAATTCGTTTAAATATAGTGACCAGCGAAGCGGGCGTAGCCTGCTAGTCTAATTAATAAAGAGAAGTGTCTGTGTGTGTGTCTGTGTGTGTATCTGTCTGCGCTCTGGCGCTCAAACTACTAATCGCAGAGCCTCCAAATTTGGCATATAGGTACCTGGGATCCTGCAGGTGTGTACCTCATCGAGATTTTTTCGAATTTGAATTTTTTGAATTAATGTTTTTTTTATTTTAAATATTGGCGTTAATGTTTCATTTTTCATGAATTTATTCTTCGATTGTTATCGTCTGCGTATCTTAGCAACGGCTATTATGCAATTCATTTTTTATTTAATACATTCATTTGAAGGCGATTTTCTTTTTTTTTTTTATTATTATTATATTTATTGAAAATCAAATGGTAATGCAATAGAAATAAATTGTTATTTTATACTACAGCAACTTTTTATTTTTAATTTATTTTTAATTAATTCCTTTAAAAGAAAAATCTTTATTATTATTATTATTATTATTATTATTTATAATATTTATTGGGTGAAAAAAATGGTAGTTTATAGTAGAAAGGATAAACTGATTAAAATTCGTTTTTCATGTATTTAATTTCTTTTAAAAGAAAATCTACTTTTTTATTTAATTTTATTGCACTGGTCGGAATCAAATCGTAATACAGCGTAAATAACGGGGGCTATAAAACACATGGTTCAAAAACTAAAATATATAATAGATGCCGAGTTACAGTCATCTTTAAAATCGTAGTTCTTAAATAACAGAAAATCCACAAGTCGTCGATAAATACCTGATTGAAGTGCCCGGGAAAGACCTTTCTGTAGACAGTGGGGAAACTGGACCCGATGCAGTACGGGTAGAAGAAAGAGATGCCTTAGGCAACGGGTACCCGAAGAAGCGAGATCTAAAACGATTTCAGTGTTTTTTTTTTTTTTTTTTTTTTTAAGTTTTTATTTGCAATGTGATGTAAAAATTAAATACTGATCCAATCCTTTTGAAAATTCATTTAAATATAGTGACCAGCGAAGCGGGCGTAGCCTGCTAGTAAATGAAATAAAGACAGAATACATCCTGCAATTTTATAATTGAAATATTCACCAGAATAAAAATTGAAATCAAATCTCGAGAAAAACAGAACGTCGTAGTTAATAAAATGTATTTTACGAAGTTGAGTTGTAATGTGAATGTTTGACAGTTAAAATTAATTTAAAATTAAATTACAACAAATTTACATATATATATATATATATATATATATATATATAAATTTGTTATGTAAATGTTTGTATATTATGTTATATTGTAGTTATGTATACTGTATTATATTATATGTATATTGTATTGTATATTGTATGTGTATTGTATATTGCATATTGTAATTGTTATGTATATTTTATTGTATTATATTATGTATATTGTATTATATTATAGTCATGTATATTTATGTAAATGTTTGATCAATTTTCTGCCTAATCCATATAAGTTTTTGTCTTTTCCATATTATTTTATTCATTTTATTTTATCGATCTTGTATTTAGCCATATCTGTGCTTTTTTATTAAACTGTCTGCCTAGGGGGAGAGTTTGATCAATTAAAAGCATGATTTAACCCCGCACACATGTCTCAAGTCATATGGAGCCTTTTTGACAGTTTAAATCATTTATTTTATGTTTTTGCAGTATGTTTTACTTATATATTGTTTCACAATGATTAATTTTCTCGTAAGTTTTTCTTTAGTTATTTTTGTTACTTATTTACAACTTTTATGACTGAAAACATATAATATAATTTCTTATATATATATATATATATATATATATATGTCTTCAAACTTCGAAACGCGACAAATTGTTTTTCAAAGCACAAAAAAGCAGAGTTATTGCCTTCTCGTAAACGTAATTAGATTTCAACGCAGCAGTGCCACTTTTCGACCGATATGCATCCAAATTAAAACATATATTTTTACATAATGTCCGTATCATATATCATATTTGGTGTCTTTATACACCACAGAAGTTTAGTTATATAATTAAATGGAAGAAATCCCTATATATCAGCACCACCTATTAAGTAATATATTCTAACAGCTAATCAGTACAATTTTAATTTAAGGTCGAACCAATTATCAGTACAATTTTAATTTAAGGTCGAACCAATCATCAATCGCACTTAAATTACACCCAGTGATTCATGAGGTCACAATATTTCCCTAACCCATCATAAAGAGACAGACAAATAGTCATTTTCTAAAAAAGAGCGATTCATGTTTAGGATATATCAAAACGCGAAAATTGGTCGAAAACCGGAAATCAAAAATATTCACGAATCCAGTACATTTTTCTGTATCATATTACATGACAGCGCCAAATACCAGGTGCCGAGATATAGCAATAAGAAACCACATAAAATATTAGGAATAAAAATAATTTTTGGTAATATGTACTCAAACATCAAGTTTGGTACATTTATATTGGATAAATGTTGAGGTAAAGAATTTCAGTTAACGGAAAATATTGCTTAATATCAGTGACACTTGTCGTTTGATATGCATCCTAAGTGAATATATTTTACCTCGGAACCACCTCATACGTCAAATTTCGTACATTTGTACAATATAGAAGGTTATAGTTTTCCCCAAAGTGTTGTTAAATTAACAGCGTAACAAGTTGGCTGATATGCACTGAAACTGAATATGCAGAAATTTACAAATATATATGATAAATATATATAATTAATATTATTATTAAATATACGTATGACATTTTATATATTCTTTAGACTAAACTTAGTGCACTGTAGACGCTGTGATGACTTCCCTTAAATAAGGAAAAATCACAGCTTGGCAGCGCACCTGTTGGGCGATAAAGCCCGAAAGCTAGTGAGCAACAATTCAAACCAAAGTCAAGCCAAATATCATACTTGATTAAATTAAGTCCATTGGTTCATGAGGTACAGTTTTCGAAAAGATTTGTTAACTCCAAAAGCAGACGTTTTCTAAAAATGTCGAATCGTGTTCAAGAAATCACGATACGTGTAAAATAATCGAAAACCGGAAATTGAAATTTTTTACAACTCTTACTTCCTTTATATATATATAAAGAATGCATAGTAATAAGTTCGCTCATTTAAAAATAAGTTAATTTCAGTTAGTTGAAAAATGCATTATGTTTTAGCAAAAAGAAAAAAAAATGTGTCTTCAAATTAGACATGACGAAAATCACAAAAAATATATACAGGGTATACAGATATACAGGGTATATATATATATGTATAATAAATCAATTTATAAAATAAAAATGGAACTTTCAGAAATATATATATATATATATATATATATATATATATATATATATATATATATATATATATATATATGTATATATATGTATGTATATATATATAATAATTTGCGTATATGTTCAATGCTATAAAACTCCTATCTGCCACTCATTCACTGATAATCGGCGCTTTACCACTCTAATTTCCGTTTTCTCTTAGAACTAAATATCTATAGTCGAGAGTTTAAGAATGTTATATCTATACAAATTAGTGTGTCCATGGTTTTAATTGAATTTTAAGTAATTGACAGATCTAACAACTTTATTTTTCAGGAATTTTTATAATACAAAAGAATATCTGTACAAAAGTAAAAAGTGCTTAAATAGAAAAGTATTTGAAATTACAATCTTGACATCGTGAGAAAATAATTTTTGTATTCTGCAAATCTGACTTATAGTACCTTTCGAATGATATAATTTCCATCCTTCTAATTCCGTAATTAATATATATATATATATATATATATATATATATATATATATATATATATATATATTTAGAATAAAAAACACTTGAAAAAACATGCCAATTAAAATTATATTTAACTAAAAGATTTTAAAAAGTACATATAATTGAAATTATTTTTAATTAAAATATTTTTAATTAAATATAATTTTAATTGACGTGTATTTTAAAGTGTTATTATTATAAAATATTCATGACACGTGGTCTTTAACATGATTTGTTTTAGAGATAATTTATAATATCTTAAAAGTGTACGACAATTTTCCTGTTAGCCTATTAATATATACATAAAGAAAAAAATCATTGCAATTTGTAGTTTCACGAAATCACGCGTGTAGTTCTTTGAAATTCTACATGCAGTTCATGTTTTATTATGTTTGTTAACACTTAGACAGCTCTCACATGTCTATTTTCTATTCGCCAACCCTCTAAAATTCTTTAAATCTGTTATAAAATATTCTTTATTCAGAATCAGGTTACATTCAGGCAAATTCACGCAGAGGTAATCAGGTAAAGTTCACGTAAAGATGATGATATGCTAAATGCTGCCAAAACCAGATTCAATGTTCATTTTCACCGTTTTTTGTGTGCGTGTGTATATGTATGTCCTGTATGTTAAAACCATTTTCTTTAATTTTTCTTTTAATTATATGCCAGAATTCACAACAATTATCGATTCTTTTTCAAAAAATTAAAATTTCAATAGTTTACAAAATTATTTAAAGTTCTAACAAAAAAGCGTAAAAGATATTTTTCATTAATGTTTTTCAAATATCATATTTACCATAACATTGTTTTTTGGATAACAAAAATTGCTAGTATATATATATATATATATATATATATATATATATATATATATATATATATATATATTTAACGTATGGCTTAGAATTTTACTTGCTACTTTTGGAGAAGAAAACTTTTGGAGAGAGCAGTTTCTGTGCGATATTTTTATAGCGTGTGTATTCGTTTGTGAGTGAGTGTATATGTGTGTTTATGTGTGTGTATGTCTGTATTTTCATAATGTTCAACCTGCATCCACCTAAAATAACAAACTTTTCCCACTTCTTTCTTTCTTTTTTTTTTCTCCATAAAATTCAAATATATGTGTGCATCTTTAACAGTTTTTGTAACTTCAGCTGTGACTGAATTCACCAAAAACATCAACGCCCGGTTGAAACCAAATGTTGAAAAACATATAAAGTCAAAGTGCAGCTTTTAAACAAAATTTAACGTGCTGCTTCTGCCATCTAGCGGATTTGTTATTTACTGATTTTTCAGCTGAAATTAACTATTCAAAGATTATATGAAATCTTCTACGCTACATAGCAGAAGCAGTCTGCCACATTTTGTTCTAAAACCTCACGTTGGTTGTAAAGGTTAGACGAATTTAGAATTTTTTAGTTGAACTGGGTGTCGAAGTTAATAGTGAGTACGACCGTCCGTGTACCAAACAATGTTGTAAGACTCTCAAAATATGTTTTACTGACTAAAAGGGATGAAACTATTAACAACAATATAAATATCTACAACCCGGGCTTCATTTGACAAATTTATCTTCAAATATTTACACATTATATTTTACATATGGTGTGGGGTGAAAGGAGTTGTAACTAAGGTGAATTACACATCAACAAATTTGAATTTATTTTCACCTATTTTCGTATACTTCATTTTGAAAGTAGGAACTTACTTTCTCCCTTTTGTAAAAAGTCCAATACATCGAAATATCTTGTATCCTTCCTCTTTACCTTCTACATCATGCATTTTGAAACAGCCTGACTGCACAAATGGTTTCACCTGACAAATATCCACTGACAAACAGCACAAAGATATACACACACACATATATATATATATATATATATATATATATATATATATATATATATATATATATATATATATATTACAGAATCTGTATAGTTGCTGCTATACAGTTTTTGTATGAATATTTATTATGAAAATTTTATCCAAACATTTTTCATAGGAACTTTCTCAATTTTAGTGCTTTTATTTAAAAAGTTCTGATATAAAAGCTTTCCAAGAAATTTTATTATAAACTGACTAACATAAAAGTTCTTAGATAAACTGTTTAAAAAAAAATTCCAAAGAAAAAGTATCAGATATGTAATAAGTGCTTTATTATACCCTAAACTGTTCGCCGTAGAATTCAAATTCTATAGACCCTACGACACTCATTGATCTGAGATAATTGGAGTCGAGTATTGGTTATGAATTGTTTCACTTTGATACTCTGTATTCATTTTGTTTTCTGTTATAATTCGCGAGTTTCTTTTTCCTTGCGATCATTTATTATTAACTGCCGATTAAAATTTACTCGTTTAATTTCATTCTTTTGCTTAACAGTTTAGTTTCGATATACTTTCACTTTGTTGCTAGTGACCTGTTCACAAATGTTGTAAATTCGCTAATAATTGCTCCACACATCCGAGCTCTAACTATCATTCAGTTCAAAATTCGTCAAATCACGTTTTCTTTATCTATATTCACATTTAATTTGCCTGTATTACTGTCTCATGAACTTAGGTTTCTTTAGTCATGCTATACTAACCCTCTGGCGGCAACAATGTAATGCAGTAACTCGTTTGCAAAAATGTATCAGATGGTCAAAATGAAATGGTCGCTTAGTGTATTTAGCGATTTTTTTTTTCTTTTAAATATTAAATTTAAATATTAATTTAAATATATGCATAAAATTTTTTTAAGAAAAAGAAAAGTAAAGAAAAAGAAACAAAACAGTGCAGTGTCTAAAACTCATTTTCATTACGAGTTTAACTTAAAGGGCAAATTTCCAAGAAGACGTGACTTTCTTCACCTAAGATAAATATCTGTTGTAACATAGATTCGAATGGATCATTCTCTTTCAGTAACTGTTAAGATTAACGATAACTGAAATTTAAGTTTTATGTTCTAACCCACTTATACAGTTGTCTTCCTTTACAATTTATGAAGTGTTTAATAAATCTTTCAGACAGATTAAGCTAAGATTGCTTTGAAAGTAGTTTTATGTCACAATAACATTTTATTGTGGCTTTATATTCTAAGATAAAAATTAGTTATCAGAATCGTAAGAAAAAAATAATAAATAAATAAATAAATAAAAATCCCTTTAGATATTTATAGGTAATAGTTTGTTGTTTAGAATGATTTAAAACTAAATTATACTGTTCAGTAACAACAACAATAATAATAATAATAATAATAATAAATGTTATTTATATACCATAAAAAATAATTGTATGAACTCCATGCTATCGAAATTAAATACGATTACTAAAAGTTTAAATCAGCTCCAGTTTTCATTTTACAAGAACTCATCTTAGAGAACCGTAATACAATAAATGTTGAGGAATTAAACAACAACAACAAAAAAAAAAAAAAAAAAAAAAAAACTGAAATAAAAGATAAGACACGAAATTCAGTGTGGTTAAAATTAGTAATTTATTCAATTTTATAAATGAATATTAACATTTAAACTCTCATTTATTTGTAGTTTGGTGATATTTATATTTAGGTTTATAATGCTATACGCTTGTATGGAGTCTCCTGACAATACCTTTGCTTTCCTGTCTAAAAAAGACTAAATATGACGCCAATGATTGAAGCTGTATATAATCTTTTTTTTTTTTTTTTTTCACCGTCTGGTATATTTTACAACCTTATATATACACACACACATATATATATATATATTCTTCAAATTAATTTTAAAAAAATGTCATCCAATGGTATTTGTACTTTCTGTTGGAAAACTAGAGCAGCTGTAATAGTTCCTTCCCCAAGGCCAGCAATAACTGCAGAACTCAGCAGTACAACTCAACTCCTCTCCAGTTGAAGCGAGTGCTACCGGAATGCTTCTGTTTATCGCTACGAAAGAATGTTCTGTTTTGATCAATATGTCGCTATGGTGCGAATATTATTCGAATTTAATATTACTTTAATTTACGGGCCCTCTGTATATAATTGATGTATAATAGTTTGTAAATAGCAATGTTTGTGTTCAGCAATATCTGTTTATGGAAGTGTGTGCAGTTTTTGATTAAAAGAAAATATTGAAATTATTCTATGTTCTATTTCAAGATTCCAGCCTGCTTTATTCTTTAAAAAATGGTTGTGAAACCAATATCTGGCGCCCCCGGGTGGGCCTGGCGTCTTTTAAAATAGAATGATTAATAATTAAGAGGTAAGAAGATTAGATTTTTTCCATTTTGAAGTTTTTCATTGATGATCTAAAAAAAAAAAGAAATATTAAAACGAAACTTACGAAGAATATTTCCTAAATGAATGCATTTTATTAATGAATATATCATATCATTTAGATAGTATTAGATAGTAATACAAAGTGTATTATTTATTGATATAATGAAAATAGAAGTTTATGATTGTCAATTGAAAGTTTGTAAAACGAAAATATTTTGGTTTTGAAGTTTATTTTGTGGTGATTTCAAATTTATGAAAACGAGATTTACTAAGTAAAATAAATATTGAGTGAATATTGTATTATATTATTTGATAGTAAAAATGGAAATAATCAAAAGAAATAAAACTGCACACAGAGCTTCCTTTACGAGGGCCTATAATAAGCTAGAAAATATACTAGCAGACGAAAATTCTTCGTTCGAAGAAGTAGAGATCAGTTTAGTTTTATTTAAACAAAAATCTGATACATTAGAGCTGACACATAATACATATTTAGATTCTTTAAAAGAACAAGAATTTGAAACAGAATTTGATTCTGTAGAAGAATATAGGGAAAAATCACTGAGAATTCAATTAAAAGCTCAACGCTTTTTAGAAAATCACAAAAAATTAAATGTAAAAGAAAGTAATATTGTTGATTATGATAATCAATTAGAGATTAACAAATTGGGTAAAACATTATGTCAGCGTCTCCCTGAAGTTGAACTTTACACGTTCGGGGGAGATTTAAAAGATTGGCTCACATTTTGGAATCAATTTAAGAATATTCATGAGAATAAAAATTTATGTAAAGCAGATAAATTTCACTATTTGATTCAGTCAACTAAAATTAAATCAGAAGCAAGAGAAATTGTTCAGTCATATCCCGTAACTGAAGAAAATTATGATTTGGCTATACAGAGCTTAAAAGAAAGGTATGGTCGAGAAGACCTTTTGATCGATTTTTATGTTAGGGAGTTATTAAAACTCGTTCTTAATTCTAATAATAAGAAAAATTGTTCTTTGAGCGGTTTATATAATAAATTATCTACTCAGTTACGAGCGCTAGGCACTTTGGGTGTTACTAGTGAAATGTTTGGCCTAATTTTATATCCCTTAGTTGAAAGTTCATTACCCATAAATATATTACGTTTATTTGAACGACAGAGAAAAATTCTAGAAACTGAAAATAAAATATCGAGTCTTGATGCCATACTTCTGTTTTTAAGAAATGAAGTACAGTCCGAAGAAAAAATTAAATTGAGCAGAACCGATCTTTGTAATACGCTTCCTGAGCGCGAACATAAAGGTTTAACAACTTATAAAAATGTAAAAGATAATTATCCATCCGCAATGGAACTAATTACACATGATTCAAAAAGTAATTTATGTTCATTTTGTTCAAAAGATCATGAAATGCGATTTTGTAAGAAAGCATTTTATATTCCTTTAAGCGAGAAACTTTCAGTTATTAAAAATAAGGGATTATGTCGAATCTGTTTAGTTAAGGGCCACGTAGCCAATTCATGCAAATCAAACATTAGGTGTCAGATTTGTAGTAAGAAACATTTAAAATTTATGTGTCCCACGTTGGAATCTAATAAAAATAATGAAGGTTCTAGGTCACTTTCGAATCACGATGAAATAAAAGAAAAGTGTGTTGACACACTGTTTACACAAAAAGAAACTAAATCAAAATCGCATGCCACTAATAATGTATTTTTACAAACTTTAGTTGTAATGCTGCATGGAAAAAATGCGAAGCGCAAAGCGAGAGTTGTCCTAGATATAGGTTCTCAAAAGTCATATATATTGAAATCCACTGCAGAAGAATTAAATTTCAATTTTGTAAGAGAAGAAGAATTTTGTCATTCATTATTCGGTGGAGAGAAAACAGATATAAATAAACACATATGTTACAAAATTTATTTGAGCAATCTTCATAATGATTATATTTGTAGCTTAGATGCTCTAGATCAAAATGTTATTTGTAATGATATTTCTGCGATAACTCAAGGAAATTGGATACGTGAGTTAAAAAATAAAGGAATCAATTTAACTGACATTGACAATTCTGGGCCTATCGAAGTTCTTTTGGGAGCAGACGTCGTGGGTAAATTATTTACTGGTAGACGAGAACAACTTAAGTCAGGCTTAGTCGCCATGGAATCGAAATTAGGATGGACTTTGATGGGAAAAGTCCCTCAGTCCAGTAGTTGTAGAGATATAAATATGTCTGTCATTAGTATGCTTTCACAAGAAGACATATCGGTTTCGAAATTATGGGATTTAGAACTCCTTGGCATTAGAGATCCTATAGAACAAAGTAATAGGGAAGATATTGAAAAGGCTGTTATAATACATTTTAAAGAAACAGTCAAACAAAAACAAGATGGAAGATATGAGGTCCATTTACCGTGGAAAAATGACCATGCTTGCTTACCGAGCAATTACGAAGTTGCAGTACAAAGATTAGAATCTACTGTTAAAAAGTTAGAAAAAACTGGATATCGTAAAAAATACCATGAAGTTTTTAAAGAGTGGATTGATGATAGAATTATTGAAGAAGTTCCCGTTGAAGAATTGGCGCTTGCTAATTCTTATTACCTTCCCCATCGTCCAGTAATTAAGGAAACATCATCAATGACCTCTATGAAAATTAGGCCCGTTTTTGACGCCTCAGCTAAGAAGCCTGGTTATCCATCCCTAAATGATTGCTTAGAGACTGGTATTAACTTTATTGAAACCATTCCTTCGATTTTAACAAGATTGTTAAAATCATAGCTTGGATATTACGTTTTCAACCGAAATCTAAAGACTTAAGAAAATATCCAAATATTACATCTGAAGAAACTGAAAATGCTCAAAAGACACTTTTTCGTTGTGTACAGACTGAATGCTTTACAGATAAAGAAGGCAAAAGATCTCTCGTAAATTTCCAAACTTATAAAGATGATGAGGGAATACTAAAACTGAAATCAAGACTTACAAACGAAAATGAAAATTCTGATTTTATTTTTCCTTTGGTTCTTCCGTCCAAACATCCAGTAGTGAAAAGACTTATCGAGCAAGAGCACATTGTCAACAAGCATGCTGGAGCGTCTGCTCTACTTGTTATTTTGAGAGAACGATTTTGGATTTTAAAGGGAAAAAGAATTATTCGAAGTGTCATACATGAGTGTAATATCTGTAAGAAGCAAAAGGTTAAACATCTAGAAGTACCATTTCCTCCTCTTCCAGAAGATCGCACGAAATTAACAGCAGTTTTCCAAGTCTCAGGAGTTGATTTAGCAGGTCCTCTGCTCACCAAGTCCAAAGAAAAAGTTTGGATCGTACTATTTTCTTGTGCGGTGTTTAGGGCTGTACATTTAGAATTGATTCCATCACTTAGTACGAATGCTTTCATTCAGGCTTTACGAAGATTTATAGCGAGAAGAGGACGGATTTCTGTGTTATACTCCGACAACGGTACAAACTTCACTGGATTAAATAACGCATTGAAGAGTTTGGATTGGACTGAGATTCAACGAACGTTTGAAGAAAAGGAAATTAGATGGAAATTGAACCCACCATCAGCCCCATGGTGGAGAGGGTTCTGGGAAAGACTTATAAGAATTCTCAAAGATTTGCTTCGAAAAAACTTAGGTAGAGCCTCTCTGACACAAGAAGAACTACATACGCTTGTATGTGAATGCGAATCTATTATGAACACTAGACCGTTAACGTACATATCTGAAGATCAAGAACTAAATGTTCTAACGCCTTCACTGTTCCTTCAAGAATTACGAACAAGTGATGTACCTGACTTGGATCAAATTGAGAAAACTGACGTTGTTGAAAGATACAGATATATTCAGAGAGTAAGAGAATCTTTAAAGCAAAGATTCAGAAGAGAATATCTTGGTTTTCTACGTTCGTCGATCCCCAAAAGTCACGACACAGTTCAAGTGGGTGATATAGTCTTGATTGGCAGCGACGATAAGAAACGCTTATGTTGGCCCTTGGCAAAGGTCATCGAACTCTTTCCTAGTAAAGATGGAATTATTAGGCTGGTTAAGCTTAGAACATCGAAAGGAGTTTTACTACGACCGATCCAGAGACTCTATCCTCTTGAAATCACACAAAGACTTGAACAGCATGTGCCAAATCCTGCACCAAAAACAAATAACAGTAGTGAGAAGCCTAATGATGGAGAGCTACTTAAGACACGTTTTGGCAGGGTAGTAATGCCAGTAAAAAGACTTGATGTGTAATTTTAACATAAGACTGCTCAAAAACTATAAAAAAAATTTTTTTTTCTTTAAAAAGTGAAATCTAAATTATTTTTTTTTTTGGTATTTTTCTTTTTTTATTATTATTATTAGATATTTAATGTAATTCATATATATATTGTCATTTGTTAACCTTTCTATTAGTATTTTTCAGTGTCATATTTCTGTTGAGCATTTTTGCAGAACGCTCAAGTGGGGAGGATGTTGGAAAACTAGAGCAGCTGTAATAGTTCCTTCCCCAAGGCCAGCAATAACTGCAGAACTCAGCAGTACAACTGAACTCCTCTCCAGTTGAAGCGAGTGCTACCGGAATGCTTCTGTTTATCGCTACGAAAGAATGTTCTGTTTTGATCAATATGTCGCTATGGTGCGAATATTATTCGAATTTAATATTACTTTAATTTACGGGCCCTCTGTATATAATTGATGTATAATAGTTTGTAAATAGCAATGTTTGTGTTCAGCAATATCTGTTTATGGAAGTGTGTGCAGTTTTTGATTAAAAGAAAATATTGAAATTATTCTATGTTCTATTTCAAGACTCCAGCCTGCTTTATTCTTTAAAAAATGGTTGTGAAACCAATACTTTCCATCAGTTGGAAACAAACAGTAAATTATTTAACAGGTTTTTGAACGAATTGTGAAAAATAGGCATTTTTAGCTGCAACTAATAGTCTAATGCTAAATTTCATCATTTCAGTGAAGCTTATTGCTGTCACCAGTAAAAGAGTGCACTGTAATATTGGTTGCTGCTAATTTGAACCATTTGTCTGTGAAATATAAAGTTTTATTTTTAACAGTGTCCGCAACGAATTTCTAACAGCATTACGTAAGGAATTTCTTAAAATAATGAATACTACTCGAACATCATCTCAGCCATTCTGATTAAATAAACTGCAGTTATTAATTCTCTTCAAATACACTTTTGGTCATATAGCGATAGTTTGTCATCACAATTATCCTTAAAAATGTTAAATGCTTTGTAAATTCAGACAATTAATTGTTTTTAATCATTAATTGTTATTTGTTTTTAACCATTTATTATTAATCATTAGATGTATATTTTATCGATTTCATTACATATACCATCTATTCATATACTAAAGCTTATTTTTGAGTGACGAGGTAATACGCTGTCCTATTTTAGTTATATAAATGTGAAAAAATTAATTTAAATGAATATAAAAAAAACCTTCATCAACATACTTTGAACATTATTATTATAACAGAAACCACAGATGGTGAAATTTTAGTTAAAAAAAAAAAAAAAAAAACTTATACATAACTCTGAGTGTATAAATATAAAAACATGGCGAACATTTAGATAAATTGAGAGCAATAAAATAAGTCAATACCAAAACTCATGTAATTAGATGTAAATTGAAACAAATTACATATATTTAAACCTAGTGTATTGTACTAATAAAAATAAGTAATGAACTATTTATTGTAAAAACTTGTTTCTGATACAATAAAAAACATTAAAAATGATTTTTTTAAAGCATAAAATACTGAATATTTAGGCATGTTTTTATATGAATATTTACAGTTATAAATTCAATATATTCTAATATTTGAGAGAATAATTCATAAGCTTAGAATAAGCTATTAGAAGATTTTTAATTCTAAATATTTACATTTTCTTCGTAACTTGTAGGAAAAAAATAAATCTAAAGTTTTCTAATTCTTCAACGGAAATCAAAAGCTTCGACAAAATAATGAATTCCTTTTCTATTAAGTCATCACCTCACAAGGAACACGCATGAACTGTGACACACCGATCGTAACCAAACTTCACAAGCAGTCAAAGGGTACGAAGATATATACTCGTACCAATTTATATCGACAAATGTCACTTCAGAACAGAGGTATTGCTGTTTGAAGTTAGAATTTTTTTTTCTCATATTGTGATGTCATTGAATCATATTATTAACTGCTTGATAAACTCCGTGTTACCATGTTAAATAATATATTAGGAATTAAATAAACTATTGAAAATTCTTACTCAAACCTCTCATATAAAAGAGTAATGTTATTTTTCATAAATGTATATAAAAAAAAAGAGGAAGAAAAATTTACACGTGCAAACTATTAAAAATACAATTTAAATAAATAAATCAATAGTCCGTGTTCTGTGAGGAAAAATAGAAAAAAAACAAAAAGATAGAGACATATTGAATGACAGAATAATATTGAAAAAAAAAAAAAAAATCCAACTTCGAACACAAATATCTTTGTTCCTTTGTTCTGAAGTAAAGTTTGACGATATAAATTGATAGGAGTTAATAACTCTTCTTACCCTTTAGCTACCTATAAAATTTGGTTACGATCGGTGTGTCCTAGTTCTTGAGTGATCCTTGTCAGAAGTATTTCTGTCATATTATTGGAAAGCAAATGGTGAGTCTTGAGAAGGAATATTGTTTGAAGATGAGGAAACATCACCTTTCGTAGAACCCATCATTAAGCTGACATTTCTTGCCAAATTTTCAGCAATACTTAAATGTGACATCTAAACATGCCAATCGAATCACCAGAGAACTTTTTCACCCGATTCAGCGTTGCAGCTACAGATAAAATGACAGACATTTTCAAACAACTGTGTGATTCTTTTCGTCGCCGATTTAAAGTGTGTATTGCAAATAGTGTTCCCAATTTAAGCTCTTATTGTAATGTTTTAAATAATAAAAATTCTTTATTATACATTACTTATTTTTCTTTTATTCTCCATTTTTACCAAGCAGGCGCCCTCTTGCGACTTGCTCTTTTCCTAGCGACTTCACATTTTATGGTGAAGATTGTTTGTTTTATCAAATTCTATCACACTTTATTGTTGTAACAATCATGTTTATTTATTTTTTCCCGTGTACGTATACTCAGTTAGTATTATAAGTGCATGTGTTAGCCAACAGAACACAACACGCACATGCACACAATTATTTATATTTATATATCATAATTTTAATGATAGACTAATGACATGTGGAAGTATAAACTGCGATAATACAAAATATTTTTAAACTAAGAAATTTTTAAGAGCAATTCATTATGCATACCTACATAAATATGCATATTTACATAATATGTATAGATATATATACTAACACCAGTCAAAAAATAAACAAAAAATAGGCAAGAAAAGGAAACTGGAGAGGAAGAAGGGTGGGTTCAGGTCTCGCAGAAGATTTTCATTTCCAATCACATACAAAACGTGTTTTTTTTTTCTTTTACCTAACTTTAAAGTCTATTTCATGAATTCAGGGACAACATGTATATATATATATATATATAATCTATTCATATCAATCTCAGATAAAACTCTCAATTAACTAAATTTAGCTAATTTAACTAAAGAAATCGTTAAAATAAGCGAGAATGTAGAATAAAATGCAAAGTATGTTAGTTTCAATGAGACTTTTGCCTTTAATTCAAGATCATTAAATTTGTAATATAAAAATAATTTGCATCAGTAGAAAGATTTATTTTGTTATTAAACTTACGTATATTCTTTCATACTCGTAAAACTCGATGAATAATGTTTAAAATTTGAATAAAATAACACTAGATTAAGAAAGTTATGCTTGAAATATGATAATAAGGGAATGTTATTCCACTGACTTTGAACTCAGAGTTTATTCTGTAAACAAGCTATTTCTTTTATACATGTTCAAAACAATTTTAAATAGAAACTATCTTATGCTACATGTTTGAATAGAAAACAATTTATTTTAAAAAGGTATTTTGTAAGCATTATTGTTCATGTCATCGAGGTATTTTAGAATGCATATTTATTTATATATTATTTACGCTAATTAATGGAAAGTAGTTGAATATGGAATACCATTTATATTCGAACTCACTATAATAAACTGAAATATTTTGAAAATTTTTGAATTAGACTTTTGTTAAATTTCAAGTGTTGTTAATGGGTTTTGATGGTTTATGTTAAAAAAAAAAAAAAAAAAAAAATCAATTTATTCGCATTTTTTTTAATTAAAGGAAAAATGTGCTTTTGGGTAATACGAACTGTTAGGAAGGAAAATATAGAGTACCCATTTTCTTAAAGTATAATAAGAAATAGGGAAGATTTTTTATAGAATATCAATGATAATTGCAATATAAACAATTTACATTCGAAATTATTTTTGAAAATATACAGTATTTAATATACATATATATATATATATCAACATTAGACTTAAAAAAAAAATAGATAATATGGATTATTTATTATTCCGTATTATCCGAATCGTCATCTTAGAATAAATCAGCCTTAATCACGTTTTGGCAGGTGTAAATTCACGGGGATCAGATTACTAACTAATTCAATTTTCTTAAATCGAATGACACTAAGTTTTCACTCATTTTATTGCTTTGTTAACAGATTACAGAATTCATAATACTTAGCTTAAGAAAAGTCTGAATCTTAAAAAAAAAAAAAAAAAAAAAGCTGAATGAAAGAAAACTTGCTCTCCTGACTGATACAAGGTGAACTATTATTCCTATTCGAAGCCCAGTGAAAGCATTAGACATGCTTTCGGTAGGTTGCAGCTCCGCACAAGTGAGATATAACGTTATTCCCTTTTACCCGACTGGTCCCTATTCTTCACTGTTCCTCTAAATGCTATACAGTTTAACAGAAAAATATTGCGTTTAAAAGAAAGTAATTGAATTAGTGTGTATTAAAAAATTATAATAAAATTAAATATATATATATATATATAGGAATTTATAAATGTAGAAATATATAAACATATGAATGAAATAAAACCCGAAAATACACTGAGATCTTCATCAGGGAGGCCCCTCAGTGTAGGGGTGAATGAGAAGTTTCTGAAAGGACAGTAGCTATAAGCTAATAACTATCCTTAGCCCCCAACTTCTCACCAAACAGAAAACCACCAATAACTGAAGAAAAATCTAACAAATATATAATGCATAAAACTACAAAAATATTTTATAAATTTATCAAATTTTAGAATTTACAAAATTGCATCAATTCATTAAAAAATATATATATGTAATACACAAAAGAAATACTGAAGGTAAAATCGAAAGAATAAAATGAAATAAAAATACAACCTTTCATTTGAAACACAAACAATCTTCAGCCGACGGGGCTACTCGTCGGTTCTTAAATATCGCCCTTGAGTTTATCGCCCTTTAACTGTGAGTTTCCAGAGTTTTCCTATCTCGGTTTGTTCTACTTCCACATTCAAGGGCGATATTTAAGAACCGACGAGTAGCCCCGTCGGCTGAAGATTGTTTGTGTTTCAAATGAAAGGTTGTATTTTTATTTCATTTTATTCTTTCGATTTTACCTTCAGTATTTCTTTTGTGTATTATATATATATATATATTTTAATGAATTGATGTAATTTTGTAAATTCTAAAATTTGATAAATTTATAAAATATTTTTGTAGTTTTATGCA
Organism: Salticus scenicus; assembly: GCA_963930645.1. Lineage (NCBI taxonomy): Eukaryota > Metazoa > Arthropoda > Arachnida > Araneae > Salticidae > Salticus > Salticus scenicus. The sequence continues at coordinate 115,705,407 of OZ005652.1, read as the reverse complement.
TTATATATTTGTTAGATTTCTCTTCAGTTATTGGTGGTTTTCTGTTTGGTGAGAAGTTGGGGGCTAAGGATAGTTATTAGCTTATAGCTACTGTCCTTTCAGAAACTTCTCATTCACCCCTACACTGAGGGCCTCCCGGATGAAGATCTTAGTGTATTTTCGGGTTTTATTTCATTCATTTGTTTATATATTTCTACATTTATAAATTCCTACATCTAAGTTTTGCATTTCCTTTCGCTGCAATTTTGCGCATTGGTTTCTAATTCTCCTATTGGTTTTTCTAATCTGTTGAACTTATATATTTATAAAATTCCTGTTAATATATATATATATATATATATATATATATATATATATATATATATATATATATATATATATATATATATATATTAAATTATTTAATTCCTTTACAATACTCAGCAAATGAGAGAAATATATTTGTAAATTAAATTTGTTATTAAAATAAAAAAATAAAAAAAAAAAAAATAAAAAAAAATCATAAATTGTTGAACAGCATTTTCTAAAATACATTTTATTTTTATTTTTATTTTATTTTATTTATTTATTTATTTATTTATTTATTTATTTTTTAATACACGATATTTGGGCTTCGTGAAATATAAATATTTTATTTTTGTGCATAAAATTTTGCGACATCACAATTTTGATTTTTATATAATTTATTTTTTTTTTCTTCTTTAAAATAATTATTTCCGAATTCAAAACATCGATTTGTAATCCAATTATTTACATACAGTAAATCTTTTGAAGATTTTCGTCGTATAATTTTCATTTCATTAAAAAATTTAGCTTATGCTCAAGATTTTGCGTCGCACTGTAACACCAATAGATACGCACAGTGTAACGCATTAAACTAATTTCCTTAAAATAGAAAGTTTACATTAGATAATATTATTTATACCACAAAATGTGCAATGAAAGTCCTTGTAAACACACATTTACTAATCTTATGACACATTTTAATACAAGGAAATGTTTTTGAGTATCTTAATAATTTATATTAATTTCGTAAAATTATGTACACTATAAGTATATCGATTTTAATGAATAATAAATCTATTTCAAGTCCCTGTAAACAAGGCGTAATATGGAATACTTAATATTTTGTATTATACAAATCGTCAACTTGCAGAATAAATCAATATCAATCACCTCTTGACAGAAAAGAGTCCATAGGAGTCAGAAATCTAAGTGACGTAACTCATTTACTAGGAGTCAAACTCCGTTTTCTCTCATTTTAATACATCGTAATTATAATACAAAATTCATAATACTTAACTAAAAAAAGTCTGAATCTTAGAAAAATAAAGATTTTGTAGTAGACGAAAACCACTCTTCTCACTGACACAAGGTGAAATATTGTTCATACTTGAGGCTCAGTGAATACATCTGACATGGTTTCGGTCGGTTGCTGCTCCCTACAAGTGATATAACTGTTGTTCTTTTCTTACACGACTATTCCATATTCTTCACCGTTCCCCTAAATGTTATCCAGTTTAATAGAAAGTTTTATCGATTGATAGAAAGTAGTTTAAATAATGCGCATTAAATTTCTAAACTAAATAATTTCTGTACATTACATTTTTTATATTGAAAAATGTTATAAATATCATTTTATAAAATTGTTTTCATTTTACGTTAAATATGGTATTAATTGTGAATAAAAATACCGGATTTGAAGTATGTTGTCCTAAAGAGACAAAAAATATTATATGAAACAGGAGTTATTTCCCTGCATGCATTTTATTCAGTCATAAATATTTCGTTTTATATATTTTGTAATAACAGTATGTTGAAAATACTCAAGGTTCCTTCACAACTGCATTAGACGTTCCTCATTTTTATATTAATTATGTTATAATAAGTTTATTTTAATTTAATAGTACGGGCAAAATATAATAATTTATAATTTGGTATTATATTATGCGGTCATAATATAAAAGTTAGTTCGAAGCAGCAAGTTAGCAAAAAAGTTAGTAAAGTTAGCAGTAAATATATAGTAAAAATAGCAGTAAAATTAGCAAATAAAAGTTCAATCGAAAAACTATTTATTAACTGCAACATAATATAATTCTATGTAATACCTCACGATGCAAATATCAATATTAAGTTATTTCATAATCCTATAAAATAGTAAATTTCATTCAAAGGGATGTTTCAGATTACGATAATTCCAAAAAGTTTAAACATAGAAAAAAGAAATTTATAAGAATCCATTTATGCATGGCAAAACATTTTAGATAATTTTTTAATATTTGACAATATTTTCTAAAAGTATGGAAGTTAATTTTTAATATATGATATAATATTATAAAAGCAGTTTTTTTATACTTTCTATATTTTATTTATTGAAACTAAACAGACTTTATATATGATATTTATTCCAAAAATACGTAACGTTGGTCCATCATTAATGTATTTAAATGTATATTTATCTTTTAAATAACGTAAAATAATTTTATGTAATTATAAATTCACAAATTTAAGAAAAGTAGTTGTGGAACCAAAATACATTATCCTTTTTGCTATCCTTCACGCGTATAATTTGATCGCTAGAAAACTAAAGTTACAATTCACTAAAACAGGGGTAATGTTGAAATTAGAAAAATATATTTGTGCTTATTAATATTTACTTTGTATCCATTATCATTTATTTACTCTTTATATAATTTTAATTTAAAGGAAAATCATAACGCATCCAGGGTGTTCAATATCATATATTAACGATAATTATTTTTAGTAGAAAATTTAAATTAATTAATGCAGAATTCATTAATGTAGAAATTTGAATTTTTAAATTTTAAATTTTGATAAAATATTTAAATGCCTTTAAAAATAGTTAAAGCATACATCTATTTTTGTAAAACACTGTGAAAAAAAAATATACCGCCTACTTCTAGAACGAATAAGTGGTCATTTTCTAAATCCATTAACTAGAAATATAGATTCCTGAGCTATGCGTATAAGACACACCAATAAACTGAATAGAAAAATGATCGAGAATTTTTAGTCTATACATTTCTAGATGGGTGAACAATATTCTGAATATTTTTTATTGGGAGAAATTCTCACTTGATTTTCTAGAATTGGGTCATAAACCAAGATTGTAGTTTCTAAAACTCGCCTCTGGTATTCGCATTTATTTGCAGAGATTTTTAAATACGTTTAACCTCTATAATATAGATAAATTCTCTAGAATTCTAATAGGGGATTATAGAACTTGCTTTCAAAGGGAAATATAATTTATAATGATGACATGGAAATATTTTTCATAGAGCCACAGTTTAGATTCTAGATGTCAGGTACAGCCGAGCATTCTGTACCCGGCCAAAGTGCTACTCGGTGCTGCACTAATTTTAATCGATAGAATTCGATGCACATAATCTTTTTAAAGAGTGTTATTAACAACTCCAGCAAATTTCAGAAAATTAGCTAGGAATTTAATGTGCATGTAACAATTTATGTCCAGAAAAATGTGTGAAAACTAGAATTTGAATAAACGACATTTAAAGACTATATTTCTCAATTGGTATCAAAATAAGTAACGTAATGAAAAGAAAATTCTCTAGAAATACTCTTTATATGTTCACTTTTATTGTCTTTGAGGTAATTTGGATAGAATATTCAAATATTATATTCAATGCATGTATTATGCCATACACTGTCAAATCTCTTAAATCGATATCCGAGATGGTTTTGAAATTTAATTTTTTTATATTTTGATAAATTTATATGAAATTTTTGTAAAAATATACTATTATAACATATTTATAACAAGAAAGGAGCAGTAATAAAATTGTATGCATAAAATTTCACACACACACACACACGCAAAAAAAAAAAAAAAAAAAAAAAAAAAAACTCAAACAGCGCTTCGAGTATACGTCAAGCTAGTGGATGTTTCGAAACTTAATTTTCTTACTTAATTATGATAAATTCGTATTAAATTTCAATAAAATGTAAAGTTTTTAAAATATTGGTAACAGAAAAATAACAGTAATAAAAGTTTATGCATGAAATTTTGAAATATTGAGATTAAATTTTTACATTTCATGAAAAATGCTCAATGCTCCGAGGATGCATAATAAGTATGTTGAACTCATGTGTGTTTTCAAACCTAATTCTCTTGTCTTTTGATAATTTTATATGGAATTTTAATCAAGTGCAATCTCAATAACATTTCGATATCAAAAATAAATGAATAAATAAATAAATAACAGCAATAAAGGGTTAGGTATGAAAATTTGAAATTTCACGAAAATTGCTCAATGCACCAAGGATATATAAAAGTATGTCGTGCTGGTGGATGTTTTGGAACTTAATTTTCTTATTTTTTGATAAATTTATATCATATTTTGTAAAATGCCATCATAACATACTCATAACAAAATAATAATATAAACAAACTCAGATTAAGAGTTAAATTGAGTTAAGAGTTAACTTCCTGCAATAGTTCCAACCTCCAAGTGTAGCACCTCCGCATCCTGAAATAGTTCTAACCTCCAAGTGTAACGCCTTCTTATCCTGCAATAGCTCAGCCTCCAAGTGTAGTACCTCCTCTTCCTGCAATAGTCATAGCCTTCAAGTGTAGAACCTACGCATCCTGCAATAGTTCCAGACTCCAAGTATAGTACTTCTTTATCCTACGATAGTTCCAGCATCCAAGTGTAGCACCTCTCCTTCCTGCAATAGTTCCAGCCTGCAAGTGTAGCACATCCGCATCCTGCAATAGTTCCAACCTCCAAGTGTGGCACTCCCTAATCCTGCAATGGCTCCAGCCTCTAAGTGTAGTACCTCATTACCCTGTAATAGTTCCAGCCTCTATGTATACCTTCCAGTTGAATTTATTTTTTTTAAGGTCTTAACTGTTGACCATGTGGTACAAAAGTATATATAACTGCTCTGTACTGTGTAAAACTAAATTAATGATGATGCCTTGTTTTATCTAAGGCGTAAAGCTTTGGAAGTCTTTTATGTTTTTAATAAATGTATGTGTAAACGAGTTTTTAAAGTGTTTTTAATTTTTATTAAAATAATAATAGTAATATTAACACACACAGCGTGATAATATTTGTAACTTTTTTGTGATAATTATTATTTTAAGATTTCCTTAGTAAAAACTCATGAGCGTTGATCATTTTGAAATATTACAAAATGACAAAAATACAAACTGAGAAAAATGTTAAAATTGCAAAATTATAAACTATCATGAAATTTCTATTAATAAAGTTAGTACACACACACACACACACACAAAAAAAAAGAAAAAAACATGTGTAGAATTATATTTTGCAGTTTTGTTTTAATATTATTATTATTATGTTGTTGTTGTTGTTGCTGTTTACAATATATAAATATTTATCTCTATACTTTTGTAAAATATTACAAAGTGACACTTTTTTTTTACTAAAATAATATTTTTATTTATTATTTTACGAATCTTAAAATATTTGCAGCTCAAGTTTAATAATATTGTAATGTAATTTTTTCAAAATTATAGGAACTTATGAGATTGTAAACACTAAATAAAAGTAGAAACAAATAATAAAAATAAAACAAATCCAAAATAAGTGCTTTTTAAAGTGTAAAATGCACCTGGGCCATATGTTAACCCTTCTTTTATAATATTATTAAAATTATTAGACTGTTTCGATTTCGTTTTCAAGACTCGTTGCTTTTTAAATGACAGGTCAGTTCTTTTAGCACTTATACTAATACAGCTCTTATCTCGCCTTTCAATGATTAGTTCAGAAAAATAATTTGCATATTTTTCTAAGTACTCATAAACTAAACTTTTAATGGTACCAAAATTGAAGCTAATAATACTCATAATTACTGCCAATTCCAGCCTCATTTTAGAAATAAAAGTTTCTTTCGGGCAGTTTTTCCAGATCACGCATTTTGTGTTTACCCAGATATACAGCCAGAAAGTAGCTCAATTCTTGCAATTCTTTGATAAATTGGCACAATTTCAGATAAAATATGTTCAAACAGTTTTGTTTTCATAATCAAGAGTGTAAGTAACAATAATTATTTGAACAATACCAATTATTACGATCTCTAACAAAAAAAAAAAAAAAATCGTTTACTTTATGAAAAAATTTAACTTTAGTAACATGCAATTCATGCATAAAAACTGAAGAGCTAAACATAAACAAAACTAAACTGTTTCATTTAAATGAAAATTGTACTTGAAAAATCCAAATAAATAAATAAAAATAAAATAAAATAATTAAATACCTTACACTTGGTATTAAAATTATTTAGGAATGAATTGACAAACTAGTAAGAAAGATTTTTTCCTTTTAAATCTAGTGCGTATCCATGCACAACTTTAAAGCATGAGTGGAAAATCATGAAATGTTTTACCAGCCAAGAAATTTATCTTACCAGCTAGTAATATAAAACTGAAAACTTACAATAGAAAAACAGTTAATTGATCTACCCAATAGCCGAATTTTCTGTAGCAATCTGGAAGATTTAAATTATATTTTCTTAAAAATGTTAAATCAGTTTAAGCATTGCAATAAGTGACAGCAACTAATAAAATTAAAGTTTGTGTTTTACATTGAAAAATAATGTTGTATTCAGGAAAAAAAAAAAGGGTTATTTTTTGTTAAATTAGTGAAAATGGTCGTACATACTTTATTTCTAAAATAAAATTCAGCCATGTTTACTTTGCTGCACCTAGGATTTGGGTGGGGAAAAAAAAAGTGGTAAACAAATATGGAAGCTTCTGTTACTTTACAATACTAAAAAGAAACGAAACAAACAAAAAATATATTATTTTTGTTAAAATAATGAAAGTAGTCGAAAGTTATAGTTTGATGCAGCCGCTATTATCCCGAATATTCTTGAGGAAAAAATATTAGGATCAGTGTTATGCATTTTAATAAAATAAATTGAATCATGTTTACTTCACCGCATCTAGGATTTAAAAAAAAAAAAAGTGTGTTAAACAAATACGAAAGCTCCTAGTAATTGTTTACAAGACTTAAAATTTCACTCGCTACATTAATATACATATATATATATATATATATATATATATATATATATATATATATATATTCTCTACTAGCGAGTAGAATGCGGTAATTCCTCTTTGACTTAAAGTTTTACAATATTATGATCACAATAAGTAATATTTTTTTACAAGACTTAAAATTTCACTCACAACATCAAAAATTTTATTCATTACTAGCGAGTAGATTACTGTAATTCCTACTTGGCTTAAAGTTTTACAGTATTATGAACGCAATAAATAATTTTAAACTTATCCCCGACCACCATGTTTTGCAACTGACCAAAAATTTTATGTCTATCTAATACTAAGCAAGTAAAATTGCATATACACTACATAATAATATGTAGTGCATTTTAGACAAATTCTCTCATTATCATATTAACACTTTATATGCCATCATATTTCTGTTATCAAGGTTTCAATACCATGAATACTGTTAAAAGCAAACTCAGCTTTAGTTTAGATTGAGAAAGTATGAATGAATAGACTGTGTTCAACCATTTCAATGAACAATCTTATTTTCGTACTTAACTCTTATCTATCACTGTAATTATAAATCCAAAATTTTCTGATTTGTTTCTTATTTTAAATTTTGTAATTGAACATAGTTTATTATATTCACTGCAAATTGTTCAATGCGGACATAAATGACTCACAACATTTATAAAAGATAACGATATGTATCATTATAATTACATTTACTGCTTCTGTAAACGATTTAAAATTGCAGGTATAAATATTTCTCAATTTCTTTCTCCTAAGATTTTGGAGCTTTTGGCTTTTCTTTTTATGAGATATGAACAATAAGTTTCGCATTGAACTGTTATGCAATACTGGCTTGGAATTGTCTTTTAACTAAGCCTAACACTGAGAATAATTTACCCTCTACATAATTTAAACTTTATAATAAATATATATAAATGTTTATAAATATATATATATATATATATATATATATATATAATAAGAATTTTAAACTTTTAGGAGTTTTAAATTTAAATTTAAACTTTACACCGAATGATATTACAAAGTACATTATTACAATTATATCCTGCAATTTATATTGCAACTAGCAGGCTTTGCCCGATTTGCTGGTCATTATATTTCAATGATTTATTTTTAAATGAATAACTGAAATGTTTAAAAAACTATTTTTTGATTGGTGACTATTTTCGTCACAGCTTTAGTATGGTGCCTGCTTGGATTTATCAAATATATGTATATATAAATTTTTTAATTCTCGAATTTTTATTAAAACGAATATCCTCAAAAACAGTCCAAAAGTAGTGTTAAATCTTCGATTATTCTCGAAACATTTGAAGCTGTTACTCGAACAGTAAAAGTTGAAGCTGTTACTCGTACATGTTCCGGAACAGTAGAGTTGTCAAAACTTCGATTTTTTTTTTTTTTTTTTTTTTTTTTTTTAAATGTCAAAATGCATGTATGATGCAGATTAAGCCTAACAATTCGAATCATAAAATAATAAATTTTCGAAGAAACCTTCTTAACTGAAGGAAACATGAAACATGATCACAAGTTTATTATTTTATAAAAAGTCAATATAACATTGTCTTTTATTTTTTTAGAAGTATGAGTGTATGTAATAAAGAAGAAAATTCCTTATCTAAATCAATTAGCAACAAAGTAAATATCTGAAACATAACCATAGCAGAACCACAACCACGATACTTTTTCGTTTATGGATTTTCGTAAACAAACACAGTGGTTCAGTTAAGCGGTTACGGTTAGCAAAGCAATATCAAAAAATATGATGCTAGTTCAATAATATTTCGATACTTCAAAAAGTGATGTAAAAAAATTAACATGTTTCTGCTATCAGATCAATATCATGTTTTGGACAGGTTAGTGTGGCGTCGTCAATATGCCGAGTTTCAGCTATCGTTTCGATGCAAATATTTACATGAAATTGCATGTTACTGAAATTGCATGTTAAGTCGGTATGTTTCGATATTTTAAAGACATCAATTGGATGATATAACTTTATTTTATCATGAAAAGGTATCTAAGTGTTACAGAAATACCAACGTACCTGACAAGTCTCACATATCTGGCATCATTTTGTCACGTTTCTGACACTGCTGTGTTTGCTGGGTTAGTTTGTTGGTTTGTTAGTTTGTGTGCACGATAGCTCAAGAACAGACGATCGTAAAGATGTCGGACGTGTTTTAAAATTATCTACTACTGCAAGAATTCTACTTTAAAAATGTGTTACGTTTTTATTTTATACTTAAGTGACTGTAAATTTCCTAATATTTAAGATATTCTTAATATAGCAGAAAAGAGAAATACTTTACACAAACTTAAATTGAGAAAATATCGCTTTGAAAGTTATATGTGATACTTTAAAAAATAAATTACGAACTTGACTCTACTAAAATTAATTAACAAATTAGAAAAAGGTAAATTTATCGAACTGAAAATTTGGTTGCCTATTACCTTGGGTACTTTATTCTCCAACGGTTCGAGTGATTTGACAAACTCATTTGTTTTAATATGAATATATTCTGCCTTGTACTAGAAGTTTCTGATAATAAATACATGATGGTGTACCTATACCAATTAATTTATTATTTGAATAATCTTTTTGCAACAATTAGACATTTATTTCTATGATTTAAAATAAGTTTTTAGATGGTGTTTATGAACAGGATATTTTTTTGGAAAAATAAATTACTTGCTATAAATATATATATATATGTATATATATATATATATATATATATATATATATTTTATTCCAGAATCCCAGAAAATACAATAATCTTAAGAATAATATAATTCAATACTCTACTTGATCAAGGTTTTAATCAAGGCAAAAAAATAAAAGTAAATGAAATGCTGTTTTCCTAATCTGTATTAAGTAAACAAAAATAAACCTTTATCCCTTGTCAATCTCTGAAATAACGTGTTTATATACCTTTCTTTTTTCTATACTCATTTACCAGAATCACAATTTTTTTGCTGGACAACTTTTATTATTCCCTATAGCAATGAATGTTAGATCAGAATCATTGACATAAATAATATATTATTTAACGAAGTTTCTATTCTTATCTAACTTGTTCTTAATAATGAAGAAAAGGGGATTTTTTTTATAAGAAAGATACCTTTTATAATATTTTTTTGTCTAATTTCGATAAATAAATGTCCTTTTAAATGATATCTCGTAGAAATTTACATTAATCTTAATAAGTACCCCAAATTAAAATATAATAACATTTTCATTTGAGAAGCTTCATTGCACTAGATATTAAACTGGCATTTATAAATACGCTTATTATCTCAGTGAAAACTCTAATGTTAAACAAGCAACCTAAAACATAAAATTCTAAAATTGACTATGCATTTTTTGTTATAAATATTTAAGCATTTTTATAAAATTCCTTAAAAGTAAAGCAGTTTGAAAGTTTCATACCCTATATTATATTAATATTGAATAATTGTGGATTTTAATAACAGGTACTTATTTTTATTGTAAACAACCATTAAATTTATTTTAATATGTTAAAAATCACATCCAAAGTTATATATATATATATATATATAATGAAACTTCATGTAGAAAAAAGAACATTTTTTGTTTCTTTAATACAACGTACTTCTAAAAAAATTAGTACATAAACCCAGTAATTTATTTGACAAAAAATATTTAAAACTGATGATGTTAGAAGTTGTTTATATTAATACTGTAAAATACGATTATTTCAAATCTTTGGTAAACGGAACTGTATATACGAATACAATAACGTATTTGTCATGAAAGAATTTGGGAGACATGATTGACATATTATTAAGAGAGTGAAGTATAATTTAAATACTACATCCTACTGTATGTTTAGGGCATTCTGATACTGTTTGGATTATCCAATGCCGTTTTCTTTGATACTTTGCTGTCCTTTAAAATACAATGAATCTGGTAACTATTTTGAGATAGCCGTTTTAGGTTGATAATTTAATTAATTACTTCTTTGGCGTTTTTAGACATTATGTTATGAGTATTTTATGTTCTCATACACGTACTCAAATCACGCTCAAATTTTAAGCAAAAGTAGCCTGTGAAGATTCTGGTTAGCTAAAGATAAAGTCTGCATTCAAGTTTCATTTAATTGGAGTTAGTTTTGGAGATATAAAAAGTTCTTAGCGAGAGATTATTCATTTTGAGAAGTTTTAATGATTTACATGTTATTAATTTATTCTAAATTATTTTAAGGCGAACAAATTAATGTATTTCTCCAGTTCAACTATCTAAGTAAACTTCAGTAAATGTTCGGGCATATTTTGGAGAGTAGGAGAGTGGAACTGTTATCTTATATAGATGAATGTATGCTAACCGGAGTTAACAAATTTAAAAGTTTCATTGGTGAGTTTAAATTAACATTCACACACACACACACACACACACCGGCCTTGATTCACGCCCTAATTTTTTTTAAGTGAAAGTGAAATAAAATAACGAGTTGAAAGATTCCTCCTTATTTGATATATACTAAAAAAGATTGTTATTAAAATAAAATTATAATTACATATATATATATTTCTAGAATTAAAAACATTTAAATAATTTAACACGGGATTAAAAAAAAAAAAATCTGCTTTTATTCCGTTTTTTTTAGCATGAAATTCTTTAAAAATTAGACTAGTTATTTTTATCATTATTATTATTACTATTATTATGATACTAACTAAAAACAAAAAACTAATTTCAACATTTTACATTGAAAACATCGTATGTTATTTCAAAATTACCGTTTTATATTTAACTGAAACTGTGCAAAAACTTATTATATTAAATTGAAAGAGCAAACGGATAGTACATTAGTTTCATATCAATACGAGACGAAACTTCGTATCTAAAGATTCCTTTTCTATTTTCAGATTTTAAAATCTTTTTTTTTTTTTTTTTTTTTAATTAAAATGATATTTTTTACTTTTTTTTTATGTAAACTGTTTTAACCAAATTCCCCAAAAATACAGATAATTTTTACTTTATTCAGGATAGAAACTTAGTAACTCAAGCCGGGCAATAAAATGTTCACTGCTTTCTATACAATTTGAAATTATGTACACACATACACACATGTTTAAGTAAAATAAAATATAATAAATGCGTCGCTATAAAAAAAGATTCTCGTAAAATATTCAGACGATGAACAAAATGTAGGTGTTTTAATATTACCATCTTTTATATTGCATAAAATATGTCTAAAAGACGTATTCTTCCAACAAAATATAAACATTATCTTATATTATAACATCTTACAAATGCATTTATTGCTTGAATACATAAAGAGCTAAAACGGCTTACGTAATCAGAGATTAAATTCAACGTGGAAAGCAGCAATGAAATTTTAATTATGCATTTTATGACTTTCTTTACTCGGGTGTAAAATGTCGTTAAACTCTCAAAGAACGGTGCATGTATAATTGAAGGCTTTTAAATTATACACGAATGTATATTCTAAAAGATGAGAATCTGCTTACTTTGAAAAATAAAAAAGGAAGAAGTAAATAATATAATTTTCATTTGGGTTTATTGTCGATTAATAAATCTGCAACTACAATCGCTATGTTAAAAAAAAATATTGTAGAAAGAGAAGGATATATATGTGAACATTAAGAAATTAGAGGAGTTTCATTTTTTTTTTCTTTTTACAGAATAATATATATATATATATATATATATATATATATATATATATATATATATATATATATATATATTTAATCAAAATTTTGAGCACATAAAGAGAAGAATTTTCACAATAATAATATAAATAAAAGTCATTGTTTGCATGTGTGTATGCATATATGTATCTATGTATAGCTTACATGTCTTCCCAAACGAGTGAACCAATTTGAACCAAACATGACGTAGTTAATACACATGACTATAGTTTTTTAGAGAGTTGAGGGGGTGGTGGAGAACTCCTTTGAAAACCATATTTTGTAAGATTTCTTCAGTATTATTGTAGCAAAAACTTGAAATTTGGTATGTAGGTTACTTCTAATTTATATTATGGTGGGCCCAAAAATGGATATTTTAGATAAGCAATTTGGGAAAGTAAAGATTGTATTTTGACATCCTAAATTTGGGAAAAATAATTAATAAGTAAATATCAATGTCTTTATTTCGCTCATGACCTTCAAACATCGAAATGAATGGTAAAAAAAAAAGCTCAAATTTCAAAACATTTTACTGTAATACAAATGTTATTAATTTTTGTTACAACAATGCCCGACCGCAAGTTGTCCATATTTTTCGAACCTTCCTTGATGCAGACTGTGTTCGACTGTTGAAATATTCATATGCACTATTTTGAAGGAAAAATCTTCGGTGTATATAAATTCCATCACTGGTTTATGTACGTTGATAATATTTCGTTCTTGTATCCTCTGATGTCGATTTCTCCAGTTTAATTTCTTTGGTCAATTCGAGTGACCCATGAATTCAATTGACTTTTGAGACTGAAAACTATTGGTATTTCCCTTTCCTTGACGTTTGATTTGTGTAAAGACAAGATTCACTGTCCGTTCTCAACGACGTCTTTACAGAATCGGTCTCTCTTCCGCCACATGCTCGCCTTAACCACGCTTCTCAAAAAAAATAAAAATATGCTTCCTATATTGTCAAATGTGGCACGGTTGGCAATCCCCGTTGCCATTCACATAAATATGGGATTCTTCTCTGAACCATATGCATCCAGAGTCGAATCTATCTTCAATCATTTTTAGCATGTTCTGTGCGAAATTTTCCCTTTGTTGCACAATTCGAGCTGGAATGACGTGGTGACGATGGATGTTAAACGTAAAAGTGCGTTAATTATTTCTCAGAATTCTATGGGTGCTGGTTGGATTCAATCCTGATTATGTTTAAATTTTTTTACGGATTTTCTCGGATACTGAGCATAATATTTTTACAGCTTTCAAAATAAACACGTACTTTCTTTCATTCGTCTATCTATCTTTATTTAGGAGTAACTTAATTTTAAATCGGTGGGGTCCATTAGTGGACAGGTTGTATGTTACAATAAAATTAATACATCATTATATATATATATATATATATATATATATATATATATATATATATATATATAGGGTGATTCAAAAAAACGTTGACAAAATGACATGGTAGATCCGGCATACAACAAGGATCAAAAATCGAATAGGAACAGAGGGTCGCAACAGCGATCCGGAGCCGCTACATGATGTCTAAAATAATACATAACACAAAGAGAAGAAACAAAACTTTTAAGTATCATTTTATTGATAATTACTCACTCACATGCGACTAATGCAAGCCAAATGTTGAGCCTACAGGAGATACTCAAATTTTTTGCCAGAAGCATCGAGACACGCCTGGCATCTACGTTGCATAGAACGCCGCACCTTCTCAAAGATACCAGGTGTATCCCGAACACATCTTGTTGCCACAACGATTCTTCCTACCAAGTCTTACGGCGTTGCAACAGGTGTTTCATACACAAGTCCTTTTAAATATTCCCATAAGAAAAAGTCCAAGGGAAACAGGTCTGGTGATCGTGCTGGCCATGCGATTGGTCCACCACGAGCACGTCCAATCCAGCCGCCAGGAAAAGTAGCCTGCAGATGTGCTCTGACGTCTGTGCTGAAATGTACAGGAGCTTTGTCGTGTTGAAATTGAATGTGATGACGAATAGGCATCGGAACATAATCAGAATTTCTGGCAGAACCTCTTGCAAGAATGTTAGAAAAATGGGACCGTTAAGTCTTTCTGGGAGAATGTACGGACCAATTAAACAGTCTCCTACAATGTCAGCCCGCACGTGAACGGAAATTGTTCGTTGTGCGCCGTGCGGACGTGTAGCATGCGGGTTTCCATTCACCCACGTATGTAGGTTGTGAAAGTTCATCTCTACCTCTAATGCAAACGCAGCCTCGTCCGTGAAGAGAACACTTGTTGGAAAGTTTCTTTCCGCAGCACTTTCCTGCATGCAGGTTTTCATCCGCCCACAAATGCAGGTTGTGAATGCAGCACTTTCTTGCAAAAACCACCGCGCAAAATCCATACGATTGTTGTAGTCTCCTGGTTCGAGTGTCTGGACGTGTTTTAAATAATAAGGATGTAGTCCTTCGTCGTGTACAATGCGCCAGACGGTAGTATGGGGGATATGGGTCTTTCGGGATTCAACTTGTGTACTCGTTGAAGGATTACGCTGGAGTTTTTGGACAACTCTTTCTTAAGCATCCACTGTTCGAGTTATTCGTTGGCGACCAGCTTTCGGCTTGTGCACGTCGAACGAGCCGGTTTCACACAATCGTCGATGCAGAGTGGCAAAGAATGAGCGGCTAAGCTCCTTTCTACCAGGATATTTCTCACGATACATTCGCAAGGCTTCTCGTCCATTGCAGTTGGCCATGGCGTAAATTAAATGCATGCCAGCCATTACGCGGTGCGTGTAACTAGCCATGTTACGCCCAACGGATCCACGGCTCGAATGAAGACAATCTCCGTTTGCTCAGCTCGTGTTTGTATCGCAATGCCCTCTCGTGGCTCTAGCGCACCTCTACAGGCGTTTGCGACCCCCTGTATCTATGCGATTTTTTATCCTTGTTGTATGACTGATCTGCCATATCATTTTGTCCACGTTTTTTTGAATCACCCTGTGTATATATATATACATATATATATATATATATATATATATATATATATATATATACATATATATATATATATATATATATATATATATATATATATATATATATATATATATATATATATATATATATATATATATATATATATATATATATATATATATATATATATATATATATATATATATATATATATATATATATATATATATTTAAATATTTAACAATACAAACTTTATTTATAATATAGAAAATTGAAACGAGCAATATTTACATTTATTTCGAATGGCAAAATGATGGATTTTATATTCTCTTGTAAATATAATGTATGATATATAACATTAAAGCCTACACTGGAATGTTTTCGTATTCATTTGAGAAGACTATCTCTGTTAATTACATCATTATTTCATTAGTATGTTAATATTTAAAACACATATACTTCAAATGTCATTTAGAAATATAAACTAATTTTTTAAACGATAAATTTTCACAAAATTACCATATTACTGAAATTTTATGATTAGTAAAATCCTAATAGAATAATAAATAAATAAATAAATAAATAAATAAATAAAATAAAATAAACAAGAGAGCAATTTTGTGAAAAATAAAAACTCGAAAATAAATACATAAATAAACTTCACATTATTTTCCAAAGAAAAAAAATATGTTAGAACTGGCAGCAATCAAATTCACTTCAAGCAAAATGATCTAAAAGAAACGATTGAAAAAAACCAAGGAATTCATGTTTTCTTTCATGAATTCATGAATCTCGTGATATGAGCAGCTGTGGTGAAGTAAGCAATAAAAAAAAAGTGGATTGTTTAGAAACAAATTGAAGGAAAAATATTTATATACATTTATGTTTTCTTTTTATATTTAAATATTCAAAATATGTATCATATTTATTTTTGAAGTATAGTTCTAAATAATTATTTTCATTTTCGATGTATTCAATTTTTCCATTTTACAATTAATATTCAAAATATATGTAGAAATAACAAAAGCATTATTATTATTACTATTATTATTATTATTATTATTATTTATCTACAGAGATTTTTTTTTCTTTCATAAATTTTAGTAATTATGTTGCTATGTATTTTCCACTCACTTGTACAAAATATCTGGAATCTGGTTTTTTATCGAAAGATTTGGATTATTCTCGTATGGTTTTCTGAATACATTAACATTTTTAAATATATTTGCTATTTATTTTATTTCTTAGAATATCAAAATTGATTGAAAAAGCTTCTGAGTTACGAGTTTAACTTATACTTTGAAGCTATTTCAGTGTTTCAAGGGGAAAAAAAATCGATGTCTATGTTACCTGTTTTATTAGAAATATCTCTACGGTTACAATCTAGTAAAAAAAAAAAAAAAAAAAAAAAAGAATATTTTTTCTATGAAAAGTTCAGGACATTTTTTTTTTTGTATTTTAAGATGGTAATCTGCTAATTTTAAATAGTCAAAAACTATAAAATCTCATATAAAAAGCTCAGTGTGTGTGTGTGTTTTTTTTTTTTTTTCCTGATATCGCATATTTTTAGAAATAATGGTTTAATTTTTTTTTTTTTTTTCAGCTTTGGTCAATTTTTCTAAAACTAATATTATTACAAATTGTAATGCTAATCACAATTTTCTTAGTGTAATATTCAGCAATATTCCAATGACAAAATTGCTTATCTTTTCTTAAAATAATGATTTCAAAATTTTGTCTAAATTAGCAACATTTCTATTGATTTGCTGAACATTATTTTTAACAATGATGATTGATAGGCATTTTTAAAGATAAAATTGTGCGCAAGAGTATGTAGTTATATTGTTCGAAAATATTAAAAATGGGGGAAGTAGATATGCAAAGTTTACAAATTGTACAACTTAAGAAATATTAAGTAGATAATTATATCATATTTATTTGAAATTCTACAAAAACATTTTTTAACAACAATTAATATTTAAAACAATTTGAGAAGCATTCATACCTAAAGCCAGATATTTTTTTTTTTTTTTTTTGCTATTTAAATTTATATTTTGCAACTATCACTAGAAGTGAATAATTTAGTTATATTTTGTTTTCCTTCTCACAATACCTGCACGTTATTTGGACAATATTAATGCATATATATATTTTTGAATTTGGTTTTATAATAAATCAAAATATTCAAGTACTTAAATAATACTTATCGTATTAAATATGATACATGAATATCGTATTATAGATATTTTGATCCATTCTTTGATTTAGTATAGTGGCACATAAAATTATATTCAAATTTATTTATCATATATAAAGATATTCTAAACATATATTTTTTTTAATGTCGCAGAAAATATTCTTCCAGTATATATGAATATATATTCGATTCGATCATAACAATAAATAAACGTTAAGTTTCAGTTTATAAACACTGCATTTAATTAAAATCAAACGTTTGAAAGGGTATAATTTTACTCCATTTTTCAAACTTAAATTATGCTACTTCCTTCGAGATAATTTACCCTTATTTTATTCAATTTCTTACATTTTTCAATTATTTCACCATAAAATAATTAATAGAAGCATTAATTAAATATAATGACGGATAATGTAACTAAAATTTAACTTTTAAGTAAATGTTTTTAAATCTGTAATTATGTTAAAATATTATGCTAATATTAAGCATATTTCATTTCTGAATAAATAACTTTTAGATATAATTAAGTAAAGTCTTATACAGTGAGAGGTCATTTCTATAAAATTGTTTGTACGGTTTAATAAAATTTCATATAATTTTAGATAATTTAAATTTCATAATTTTCATTAAACATAATTAACGATGTAATTAAATTATAATATGAAATAGACAATCAAAATATGTCTCATTCTATATTTTAATCTGATTGAGGATATAATTTGTAAATTACAAGAGGTTTAAAAGACAGTTATAATAGATATTTTAAATAATTTTTTTATATATATTACTGGATTATAAACAAATATTTATTAAATTATTTTTAATAACCAAAGAAACATTTGCATTTTCTATTGAAATTCATATCGATTTATCTGTTGCCATTTTAAGATTTTTTTTTATTGCAATATCGATTTAAAAAAAGAAAAAAAAAAAAAAAAAAAAGGT